>JACMZG010001913.1:13917503-13930456 GCA_018340805.1 Microvelia longipes | reverse complement strand
AATCTAATAATAACTATTATTGTTTCTTAATAGTTAATAAAACAAAAATGCTAAATAAAAACGGCACATTTTTTAATTGATAATAATTACAGATATATGACAAAATTACCCAAAAATATTCTTCTTTCAATAGAAAAATATGGAACATTTCTTTAAAAAAAAACAATAAAAATTTTAAACTGAGGGAAGGATGGATATTTTTAGACAAGGGTTCTCTCTCTAACTACATACATACATACATACATACATATATATATATATATATATATATATATATATATATATATACATACATATATATATATATATATATATATATATATATATATATAATATATATATATATATTATATAGCTTGATCTAGGAGATCTATGAATAAGTTAATTGAAAATGAAGCTCAATACCCCCAGTTTAAAAAAAACTAAAATTATACATTTTTGTTTCAATGTTTATTATTTATAAACTTTTTGTTTTTGTTATAAGTTTAATATTTATGTTTATGTTTCACATCTTGTTAAAAACAAGATGTGTAACATTACACTTACTATTTTGGTACCATACCCCTGAAATGCATTTGTACAGTATTACCAGTTTTGTGTTGTATATTTATAACCTGTATCATATGTATAAAAATTTTTATGCAGGAGACATGCACTATTTGTTCGTCATAACATGTACCACTTTTGTGCTATTACTTAACATAACCTGTACCATATGTATATATTTTTTTATGCAAGAGACATGCACTATTTGTTTGTCATAACATTTACCATTTTTGTGCTATTACTTAACATAACCTGTATCATATGTGTCATTTTTTTCATGCAGCGGAAAAAGTTAATTCATACGATGGTATGTTATTACTTGGGTTATGTCACCTATTTGATCTTTTTTCTTACTTTATATTGCACTATTCTTATACCTAATTATAGTAGTCCTAAAGAAACAAGATTTTTTTGTCAAATTTTTAATATGAATGGTGGCATGGAAAAAAATCTTTAAGAAAAAATTTCTTGCTTAGAATAAATGAAAAAAATTAGGTACAGGGTACCTTAGAACTTTCCTTACCACATCGGATTCATACGCACATCCCTCCTACTTAGGATTTTTGCTATGCACATCCTCCCTACTTAGGATTTGCTACGCACATCCTCCCTACTTGGGATTTGCTACGCACATCCTCCCTACTTGGGATTTGCTACGCACACATCCTCCCTTACCTACGCACATCCTCCCTACTTAGGATTTGCTACGCACATCCTCCCTACTTAGATTTGCTACGCACATCCTCCCTACTTGGGATTCACTACGCACATTCTCCCTACTTAGGATTTGCTACGCACATCCTTCCTATTTGGGATTCGGTTTGCTCGTCCTCAGATGTTATAACATTAGTTTTTTCCCAGCGGTTTGGCAACAGGCCAAAGGTCCGTATTTCCATATTCAGAGGACGAGCAAAGAAAGTCCGAAGTAGTGAGAATGAGTGTAGTAGCAAATGCGATAATGTAAGGAAAAGTTCCGTCGTACACTGCACCATTTTTATTTTTCTGAAGTTCTAAAAGGCTTAAGAAGTATACATTTTGTATAGTTTGCACTCTTTAATTTATCACTCCTCATTTTTAGCTTGTTTATTTGTTTCGATTTTAGCCTACCAATACATTAGAAAAGTCCACAAATATTTTTTTCTCCCACGTTTGTTGTGCACGTTAGTTTTGTGAAGCTATATTTATTTTTAGTTTTCATCATTTACCGTAGGTATATACGAAAAGTATTGTTTTCACAGAAAAATCTGAACTGGAATAATCCGTTTCAGGTATTTTTAAGACCTCCTGAGTAGTTTTGCCAAACTTGTCTTTCTGTCTGTATGTGTGTGTGTGTGTGTTATAATCGTAACTCGTAGTGTATTTATGCTAGAGAGTTGAAACTCAGTACAAACACTGTCTATTGGTTTGATTGTGCTGTCATTAACCCGCAATAATGACAGCATACATTACGAAAAATCATAAAACACTGGAAAATGCTTTGATCGGATTGAGATTCGGCACACATGTAGAAATGTATACAAATGATGTATGTGGCATGTTTCATCTTATTATCAGCATTAGTTCAATTTTAATCAGATGACGTGTGTACGTTTTTTTAAAAAATTGTAAAAAATCAAAAAATATCCCATAAGAGTATAACTTTTTATAATACATAGGTACTATAGGTACACCAAGTTCCAATAGGACAATTATAACCAAGGTTTTTGTTGGATCATAAAATTTAAGCAGCATCAAGCGTAGTGCCTAGATGGGTAACAGCGGGGAAAGAAAGGAATTCATTTACTATTTCAGGACGAGCGAAGCGAGTCCGAGGACGTGTTGAAAAAAAAATTTAACGACTTGTATATTCTGAGTACGAGTGAAGCGAGTCGGAAGTAGAGAAGATGAGCGTAGCAAATCCGGTCTGATATTGGATATATGCTTGTAAATGTTTCACTCGTCCTCAGAATATACAAGTCGTTAAATTTATTTTGCTACACCTCCTCAGAATATACAAGTCATTAAATTTATTTTTCTACACATCCTCAGAATATACACGTCGTTAAATTTATTTTGCTACACGTCCTCAGAATATCTTAATTTATTTTGCTACACGTCGAATATAAATCGTTAAATTTTTTGCTACACGTCCTCAGAATATACAAGTCGTTAAATTTATTTTGCTACACATCCTCAGAATATACAAGTAGTTAAATTTATTTTGCTACACGTCCTCGACTCGCTTCGCTCGTCCAAGGTACCCCGTACTAGATTTATTAAATATATTTTTCTATTTAGGTTATGTTTTTTTTTAATTATCTTTTTATTTGCTATAAAATATATCGCTTGTTTGCATCGCTTCTTACTCTATTAACACATATTTTATTCTATTGACTTTAATTTAAAAATATATCCTAGGTACAAAATTCACCGGACTCATTTGAGAAAGTGAATTGTATTTATCTAAATAAACAAAGATATTAAATTTATCACTACTCATATTTAGCTTGTTTATTTATTTTCTTTTTAGCCTATCCTTAAATAACAGAAAAGTCAACAATTATTTTTATATTCCATGTTTGTTTTGTTAGAAAAACATATTTACTTTTAGTAATATTTTTATATG
Source organism: Microvelia longipes (assembly GCA_018340805.1). Lineage (NCBI taxonomy): Eukaryota > Metazoa > Arthropoda > Insecta > Hemiptera > Veliidae > Microvelia > Microvelia longipes. The sequence goes on along the minus strand of JACMZG010001913.1, from coordinate 13,927,305 downwards.
TAGGTTATGTTTTTTTTTGCGAATTCCTAAAGGAAAAATTAGCTTTTTTAAACACGCTTCTAAGGTTTAGAGGGGGCTATAATATATATATATAATATATATATATAATATATATAATATATATATATATATATATATATATACTATATTATATTAATATATATATTATATTATAAATAATTGTAACTCAACCATATATTAGTTATATCTTCCTTATATAATAACTATATATATATATATATAATATATATATATATATTATATATAATATAATATAATATATATATATATATATATATATATATATATATATATATATATAATAATGTATATTTATTTATTCATTTATTTATAAAACACACACTGGTGTACATTTTAATTACGATATTAGGAACGCAGCAGCGTTCCGCCCCGCCAAGCTAGAAGAAAAGTTAAAATACCCCGCTTAGTCAGTAAAAAAAGTCAAAATCTATTAAATCTGCCAGTGTATCTTAATACTGTAAGCAACAAAGTAGGGTTTTTGAGGGTCTGTTGCGTGTAAACGGTTAAATGTACATAAATGATACTATAATATATTTAAAGGGCGTGCATTGTAGATCAAAAATAAAAAAAAATTCATCCCAAATCGGCCAAGCAGAAGTGGAAAAAAAAGAGGTTTGAAAATAACGTTTTTGACGACTTCTTATTCTTCCTGCACTTTTTGTTGACGCACCTACAACCTAAACTATCCGACGGATTTTGGCGTATAAGGCCTTTTTGGATTGTCTTATGCTTGTGTGCATTCCTACTTGATAAAATATCAAATTCGACATTCCTACGCTGGACGCGGATGCGAAAAACTAAGCTATCGAACGATAGTTTTATATGTTAACGCACCTACAGCCTCAACTACTGAACGGATTTTGATGTGTGAGGACTTTTTAGATTCTTCTTATGCTCGTGTGCATTCCTACCTGATAAAATCTTGAGATTTTATTAAGATAGCATAGGAATGTCGAATTTAAATTCGACATTCCTATGCTAATATATACCACATACATCATGCTAGTGAACGATACTTTTATATAAATTGACCCACCTGCACGCTTTACTAATGAATGGATATTGGTGTTTGAGGACTTTTTGATTAGTCTGTTGCTTTTTAACATTCTTGTATCAATAATCACAAATTCATGATTTTTATGCTGTACGCGCCGCCAAAACTAGAGCTTAAGAGTGGTGTATAGAATACCTTGACACCCGTTACAGCTTTATCTACTACACGCATCATGTTTACTTCTGTTTTCATATAAAACAGGAGCCATACAATGTGTGGTAAAACACTCCCTGCCAAGATTTTGATCTGATGTATTTGAAATACATCATGCTTCATACATTAAGCATTAATTTTTACTTTTCCTCATTTATACCGTAGGTATATAGAAAAAGTTTTGTGTTTGCAAAAAAACCGAGACCGGGATGAATTTTAGGCATTTTTAAGGCCTCCTAAGTGGTTTTTGCCAAGTTGTCTGTATGTGTGTGTCGGTTATCATCGAAGTGCCCAGTGTTTTTATCCTAAAGAAATGAATTAAATCTGCTCACGGCAGGAAAATGAAGCATTACTGAACTAATTTTAGGCGAGAAAGTAGTATTTCCCAGATCGGCTGGTAATTAGTTTTAAATTAATGCACTTTATCTGCCTAGGCAGGAAAGTAGCATTTCCCAGCCGCCCCTTCCTATGCTGGTAAAGAAAGTTAATAGATAATTTTTGTAAACATGATTAGTTAATAATAAAAAGCCTATTGAATTTATTTAATCATTTATATAATGAATAATTACATTATTTAACTAATTAAAATTAAAATATAACAATTTGTAATGTAAATCTTTAATTAGAAGTAAATTTTATTGATTACATTAAAGGCAACACTTTTTGTCTTGGGTTTATTATCTCATCTTTTTTTGTCAAGTCATTTACTACTTTTATCATACGAACCCGTATTTAATACAGTTTAAAAGTTAGTTTATTCTATAGCGGTTCTATAGCGTTTTGTGATAAATATCGTCGAAGATATAGACGAACTTTTCGAACAAACCCCGCCGGATGTTTTGGAAATAGCTACAAATGCCAAAGAGAGCCTTCTACCCGGCAAATCAGGAAGTAGGTATCTCAAAGCATATGAAGTTTTCAAGGAATGGTGCTCAGAGAAAAAAAGTAAAGAACGTAAGTGAAAACGTTGTGTTAACGTATTTAAAGGAAGTGTCCAACACAAAATCGAGCGCTACTCTGTGGTTAACTTTCTCGATGATAAGGTCTGTATTATCATTTAAAGAAAATTTAAATTTGAACATTATACAAACGTAATAAGTTTTTCAACAATGCTAGATTTGATTTATTACTATTCGCAGATAAAATATTGTGTGGAACAAGGCAGGAAAGGAAACATTACTGACTCGTATATTTGCCTTCCTCGGCTTTGCCTCGTCAGTCAAATTATATATTACCATATTCGGCTTCGCCTCGTCAGTCATAATTAAAATTACCTGCCTAGGCATTAAAATTACCTGCAGAGGCGAAGCCTCTGCAGATAATTTAGACCCCTCGCCTTCGGCTCGGGGGCTAACTTCGATACTAGTCAGTAATATTCCATTTTCCTGCCTACACAAATAACTATTTATACCAAAATCAGTCTAGCGCTGTTGTTGTGCTATTCGGATTTTTTTTTTAATATAATTTTTTTGCGCAAAAATTTCGAAAAAACATAAAACGCGGAAAAATGATGCGATAAGATTGAGATTTAGCACGCATGTGTCTATGTATAAGACTAACATATGTGCCAAGTTTCATCTCATTATCAGCATTAGTTCAATTTTTTTAAATGACGTGTACGTTTTATAAAAAAATTGGAAATGGTCTCATTGAGTTGAAATTTGGTACAAAAGTATATTATTACCTAGTAAATAAGTACAATAAGTTTCGTTGTATATCAATAATTTTTGTTAGATTATAAAAATTAGGGAGTATTGAGCGTAGTCAGTGCTGTATGGGTGACCGCGGAAAATGATACGGATGCATTTACTATCTGAAGACGAGCGAAGCGAGCCAAAAGGCATGTTGCAGTATAAATTTGGTGAACTGTATTTCTGAGGACGAGCGAAGCGAGTCCGAAGCTGGAAGGGTAAGCGTAGCGAATTCGATGTGATAAGGAAAAGTTCCGAGGTACCCCGTACCCGAGTTTTTTTCAAAGTGTTAATAAGGCGGTATTAGAGAATATATCTTGTATTTAAGATCGAGTTACTACCATGTTATTTACACAGAAATCAATTTTACTCAATGTAAAGCTTAAGTAATGTTCTTTAGTATCTCTTATATTTAAAAGGCAATATTAACTTTAAAGTAAGGTTTCTAAACTTTAAAGTCAATTATCAAAGCATTGTTTAAGTTTTTAACACTACTTTTAATGCTTACCTGTTTTTATGCTTGTATAATATATGGCTATACATTTATTATATTAAGTTATATACATTTGTATTATATATAATATTTGTTATATATAATATAAATATTTATATTATATGTTGTATTTTATTGTATTAAGTTTTATAGTTTTAAGTTTATATAGATATAATGTATATATATATATATATATATATATATATATATATATATATATATATATATATATATATATATATATATACATACATATATGTATATATTGTGTACATATATATATATATATATATATATATTATATATATATATATATAATATATATATATATATAGCGTAAAAAGTTGTGATCATTGAATTAGCCAAATCTTAGGTTCCCAACTATGCTTGTAAATTTATAAGGTCTTGGCGGTTTTACATTCTAACTTGGCCATTACGCAGCTTAATGTAGCGTGGAGCATTATTAGGAACCTACAACTAGGCTTATTCAATGATCTCACAACTTTTACGCTAGCCTTGGCTCTTTTTTTACACGTATGTGTTTTTGTTGTGAATTCATTCCTTATAGTAAGCTTGAACATTATTCCTTACAAAAACACTCCAAGAATATTATTAAATTATTAATTAGTTACAGCATTTACACCACTTATTTATTACTAAACAAATCAATTTTCTTTATTAATCAATAGATAAATCGCGTAAAAATATTACGCAATATATCGATATGTTTTGTTAGATTAAACTCTCGATATTCTTCGTTGCTCTTCTATGTTGCGCTAGTTGTCAACCTTTCAACTTAAGTATTTTGTTTAAAGGAACTGACAATTTGTTTTTTTTACATCAACATTTATCTATACATCGAATTTGCTAGTGTCTACGATTGCTGGAAATGTCTTAGAATTTTGATGAGTATTAAAACTGCCTAACTTTGAGCCATTATATCTCAACACTACATGAAATTTGGTTGAATGGGTCAGTTTAACAACAAAAATTATATTTTTTAAGATCCTTGATAAAAAGTTACGAGGGGGTGAAAATTGTCTCGAGATAGAGAGCTTTCTATAAATGACGGTACCCAATATATATATATATATATATATATATATATATATATAATATATATATATATATATATATATATATATATATATATATATATATATATATATATATATATATATATATATATATATATATATATATATATAGTATATATATATATATATATATATATATATAACATATATGTGTGTGTGTGTGTGTGTGTGTGTATGTATGGTGCATTTATGATTTTAAATAGTTTTAATTGGCATTTATCATTTGATACAACCGAGCTTTGAAAAAAAACATGTCACACTATACAATGTGTCAATTAATTAACATTCTTTATTAAGCCCCCAATATTCTTTTGGAATGCCAGAATTTAGGGGCTAATATTCTAAAAATTTGGATGTTTGGCAATTTCTAAATTTAAGGATAATGGACGAGACAATTTAATTCATTACAAATAGATGACAAATCATTTCAGTGTAGATTGAAATGATTTTACCTTTATGACTCTTGAGCTGTTAAATAAATTCAAAATTACATATTTGCTCCTAAATTAAGGTTATGAAGTTGAAAAAAAATTGACATATTGATCTTTGCCTTGTTCGAATTTTACCTGATATTATCTTAATGTAAATTCTATTCTGTTAGCTCTAGTTTTTAATAGAATTAAAAGGAAAAAATAAATTATTGCACACTTAAAAGTTTCTCGTGTCGGTTACGATCGTTATGATAAAAATTAAATTAACTCTAATAATCACAAGTACTAAAATAACATTTCCTGATTAAGTACTGATTGTTTCTGTTTATCTATTATTGAATTTCTTTGTCTGATAAAACATCTTACATATTGTTACAAGTGCAATTTATTTGTTTCTGATAAAGAAATATGTATTTCGGGATTTTATTTCATACAAATAAATGATAATTACTGTATAAGTTATTAGTACAATAAATTCAATATCGATTTGTATATATTCAATATAGGTGTATATATATAATTCGGTAGAGAAAAGTTTAATAAATAGCTCGGGCCCACAGTGAGGCCCCCGGGCCGCGAAGTGGGCCGAGCGGTTAAGGCTAATTTTTTTTTCTACAGGCCTAAGACCCGTATTTAGTCAAGTATAAATATACACGTAATTTAGTAAAAATAAAATACAACTCTAGTAAGTAGAGGTGTATTTTTATTTTATTTATTTATTCATATTTATTTAAAGGCTTTAATTTATTATATTATATATATTATATATATATATATATATATATATATATATATATATATATATATATATATATATATATATATATATATAATATATATAATTTATAAATAATAATCTATATTAATATATATATATAATTAATATAATATAATATATATAATAATATAATATATATATATATATATATATATATATAGATATATAAATATATATTATATCATATATAATATATATTATATATATATAATATATATATTATATATATATATATATATTCATACATATTAATTATAATTAATAATATAATAAATAATAATAATATAAGTATATATATTATATATATATATATTATATATATATATATATATATATATATATATATATATATATATATATATATATATATATATATATATATAATATATATATATCTTTTGATTAAGAAATTAGGTTGAACAAAGAAGCATTATTACACAGGCTAAAATATCAATGAACCTCTTGTCTTAAAATAAACCGCACTTAGATAGAGATCTTGTGTATATGTTTTTACTATTTCATCATTTCATTAATACAGTCTCATTCACTACATCATATTGTCTTATTTATACTTTTCCTTCTTTAATGCTGCGTAAGAAGACACGGGTTTAACGAGTTAGAAGACGCGGGCTTCTAACTTAGTCAAGTTAAACCCTATCGGGAATAATAAAGCTCAATAAAACGTCACTAACCCAACTTATGACGTCATCAATTTTTATTATTATTTAAATTTAGAATAGCGTCTAAACCTTGTGTTATATTTTATGGCCCTTGGCATGGAATATCATTGTTGGACAAGTGCTATATGTATATATATATATATATATATATATATATATATATATATATATATATATATATATATATATATATATATATACATATACATATATGTGTGTGTGTGTGTGTGTATACACGCTACAATTACCATACTTGGTAATTGGTTGTGTAATTATCACACATCTATCTTACACATCTTTTATCTTATCAACACGTTGCTGAAAAGATGAAACTCACTGGCGTTCGTTCGAAGTGTCGAGAGCATAGCCCAGGCTACGAAGAACAGATCTCTGCTGACGAAGTATTTAGTGGTTTTAAGATCATGGCCATGGAGGTAGACTGTATTTTATATATAGATATATTATGTATTCTATTTGAGTGTCATTGTGCTTTTTAGTAGTTAACTTTCATTTACTAAGTATAAGATGAAAGTGACAACTATAATACCTTGCATTGGCTTAATAAGGACTATGGTATGTGTAATAGTTTTCGACGCTCGGTGCCATACCGAAGTTGAAAAATGTAAGCATTGCCAACATCTTTTTACAAACATAAAATGTCCTACTTTTAGACTCGGTAACACTGCATGTTGACTCATTCGTGTAAAATGAAATTTAATGAATTTAAAACGAATATTTCTTTAAAAATAAATGAATAAATAACCAGTTATTATTTTTATAGACAAACATAGTACAAATATAAACAAAAGGCCTTTGGTCTCTTGGCCGCTTTCCACTATAGCCGTTTCGCGGTCACGTGGTCCTTGTCCTGTATCAGTTTGTCATATTACTAGTTTATATAAGTGGCACTGATACGATACAAGCGAATTTTTAAACATTATATCAGTCAATAAACGTGATTCCTTAACATTATGTTATATATGTCAATCAATCAAATTTTTGTTACCCATATATAGTTTTACGTGTGTATAAAATTTCAGCCCGATCTAAGTCTGTTAATGAAGATTTGCAATTTTTTAAAAATATTTAGGGTGTCATTATTGTGGGTTAATGACGTCAAACATTAACAAGGTTGCTTTTGTACAAAGTTTCAGTTCTATACAAGAAAGCTCAAATGTTATTGTTTCCCATAGAAACGTGTAGGACCAAAATATCGTACAACACACACACACACACACACACACACACACACACACACATATTAATATATATATATATATATATATATATATATATATATATATATATATATATATATATATTCTTGATCAGTTTTGATTAAATAAATTGAAGGTATTAAAGGTACACTTATCTCATGCCTAATTCTTTAAGTTTGTTAAATCATTAATACTTATTAAAACAATATATTGAAGACTGCAGTCTTCAATAAATTGTTTTAATAATTATTATTCTCAGTCCATTAAACTCTTTACTTGATCATTAATAATCATTAAAACAATATATTGAAGACTGCAGTCTTCAATAAATTGTTTTAATAATTATTATCCTCAGTCCATTAAACTGTTTACTTGATCATTAATAATTATTAAAGCAATCTATTGAAGACTGCAGTTTTTAATAAATTGTTTTATTAATTATTATTCTCAGTCCATTAAACTCTTTGCTTGATCATTAATAATTATTAAAACAATATATTGAAGACTTCAGTCTTCAATATATTGTTTTATTAATTATTATTCTCAGTCCATTAAACTCTTTGCTTGATCATTAATAATTATTAAAACAATATATTGAAGACTTCAGTCTTCAATATATTGTTTTATTAATTATTATTCTCAGTCCATTAAACTCTTTGCTTGATCATTAATAATTATTAAAACAATATATTGAAGACTGCAGTCTTCAATAAATTGTTTTAATAATTATTATCCTCAGTCCATTAAACTGTATACATGATCATTAATAATTATTAAAACAATTTATTGAAGACTACAGTCTTCAATAAATTGTTTTATTAATTATTATCCTCAGTCCATTAAACTGTTTACTTGATCATTAATAATTATTAAAGCAATCTATTAAAGACTGCAGTTTTCAATAAATTGTTTGATTAATTATTATTCTCAGTCCATTAAACTCTTTGCTTGATCATTAATAATTATTAAAACAATATATTGAAGAATTCAGTCTTCAATATATTGTTTTATTAATTATTATCCTCAGTCCAATAAACTCTTTAATGATCATTAATAATGCTTAACTTCGTTAGTAACGCCTCTTAACTTTTATACCTCTATGACGATATCTCACTTGGACAATTATTTTTCGTATAGTTGATTTATTTGCGGGAACCATTTAGAGGCCAGAGATCTCCTGCAATCTGTGCGTAGAAAGTATTAGATAAACCATAAGAGACTATCTTATACTTAGACTTAGACTATCTTCTAGATAATCAATGATATGTAGAGATGTTAAGTATTTTCTTTTAGTCCAAGAGGCCTGAAAAATATGACTCATTTTGTACAACTTGAAACCAAATTTTTCAAGAAATATATTTTAAATTATGAAGGAAAAGCATAGTCTGCCTATCCAGAGTGAAGCCCTTCATGAATATGCTCACTAAAAATAATAGAAAATCGCACATATTCCAGTTTTCTTGCAGGTTCCGTGTGAGTCGTGTGCAAAACACATAGAGAAATTTTTTTAAAGCTGATCCAATTTCCCTATTAGACCAATAGCCCAGGGGTGTTTTGTTAATAAAAAGTGTAATTGGTAATCACACTTACAATTGGTAATTGTAAGGTTGTAATCCTTTGACCCCTAAAGTGCGTTCTGCCTGGGACACCCATCCGATACGAGTCGGCAGAATTGCAGATCCTTTTTCAGGAAGGTATTTACGAAAAATTGAGACCGGTTCCAGCCATTACACTTTTTATTAACAAAACACCCCTGGGATCTTGGTCTATATAAAACGAGTGTTTAGTCATAAAAATCGGATAATTGCAACCAAAGTTATGACAATGGTTAAATGATACAAAAAAATGCACAAAAAGCCAATATTTTTTCAAAGAAATAGCTGACGCATAAATCAACCATTTTTCGGTGCTTTTGAAAGAGCCATAACTTTGGTTGTAGTCACCCGATTTTGATAATTAAACACTCGTTTTTTTGGAGGTTGTATCAGCTTTAAAAAAGGGTCTCTTCTTGTTTTGCACACGACCCACAGGGAACCACTTATTGCAAAAAATGGAATTTTTGCGATTTTCTAATATTTTGAGCGAGCGCATTTATATTCATATATCCATGCTCCACTCTGGATAGACAGACTATGTTTTTTTCTTAATTTAAGGTATATCTTCTGA
>JACMZG010001913.1:13850003-13915003 GCA_018340805.1 Microvelia longipes | reverse complement strand
TTATACATCAAAAGTTGTTTAGTAGTTTAGGCTGTAGATGCGTCAACAAAAAGTGCAGGAAGAGTAAGAATAAGTAGACGTCGAAAATGCTACTTTCAAACCTCTTTATCTACACTTCTTCTACGCCGAATTGAATGATTTCTCATTTATTTTTGATCTACAAGGTACGCCCTTTAAAGATGTTATAATATTATTCATGCATCTATAGCCGTTTTCACGCTACAGGCCCTCAAACACCCTACTTTGTTGCATACAGTGTAATATTCACTGGTAGCTTTAGTAGGTTTTTGACTTTTTTAATGACTAAAAGGGGTATTTTACCTTTCTTCTTGACTTGGCGGGGCGGATCACTAAATAACCTAAGCAGTAACGTCACAACTTGATATTTAATGTTTTTGAATTTTTAAACAAATATGTGCTTAAAATTAGCATAAACTGAGTTTCAAATTAATGCAAATAATGCTGTGCTGTGCAGTTAATAATCTATGAGATAAATTGGGGCATTTTCTTTGAAAAATTTGAAAACTTAAATAACAAGTTGTGACGCTACTGCTTAGGTTATTAAATATATCCCGAAAACATCAGCAAAGTTTGGATTGATTTGATTGAGCAAGAAAGAGCGTATTTCAAAGAAAATTCAAAGAATTTTTTCTCAAATGATATGTATGTGTTTTACTGGGTGATGTATCACCCCTCCTAAATTATTACTATCACCTCACCATGCTATTTACAGTTTTTGTTTGTTAATATTTTTTATTAGTTGGCTTCATTGAATGTCCTAAATAAGGTAACAAAATTATCATTATTGTAAAAAAAATTAATTAATGTTTCAGCAAAGACATATTGTAGCAGCTGCGAGAAAAAGTGTTCAGGGGAAGTTCTTAGGGTACAGGATAAATTCTTTCACATAGGTTGCTTCAAATGTTCAGGTAATTTTCTTATCAATTGGCAATTAAATTAATTTTTTTGATAAAATTATATATTTATATGTGTGTGTATTTCTTGTTTATTTCTTGTTCACGCTATCTGTAGAACAGATAAATATTTTTTAATCAAATTTGGTACCAAAAACAAACCCTATTGAAAACCAGGGTATTGAGACATTATCAACCCGGTTAGCTGAGCCAGCAAAATTGTTAACAAATCGTTGAAATTCAAGGTTATTTATTATTTTTTACCGCAAAAGACGATAGTTTTTGAGAGTTTTTGAAAAGTTTTTGAGACGCTGATTCAAATGAAACAGGTCTGAGTTGATACGACCATTCTAAGAGACCAAGAAGTTAAAAAAATCATGGTAAATTACAAAAAACCTAAATTACGGTATTTGAAAAATAAATTACCGGAAGGGTGAAGTTTTCAATTTTTTTTGGGGCGCTGAATCGATGGAAACCGGTTCGGAGCCAATACGACCTCTTAGAGTGGCCTAAAAAAAAAATAGTTGTCAATTTTCGGAAACCTTAAGTACGCCTGATTAACAACATATTTTAAATGGGGAGGTCGTTTATGATGATATTGGGGCCTATGAGTTGAATAAAAATGATCCGAAGTCGATTTAAGCACTCAAAGAACTCAGAACTCAAATACGATCAAATTTATCGTTTTATTTACATTATATAAGTTAATTACTACAAAATAATTCTGGTATGGTGGTCCGCATGTTGGGCGAATTTCCTTTGGAATGTATGTTTCCAGCACTGAAACATGCATTAGCTTTAGCACTATGCATTAGCTTTAAACTAATGCAAATAATAGTGCGCGCTGCCAATTTTAGAGGCATAGTTTTGAATAACCAACTGGATAATTATTCGCATTTCCTTTGGAAAATACAGACAAAATTAGTTATGAGCAGTGCTTGACAATTGATTAACTTAGGTTCCAAAGCATGAACCGGAACCTTTAGCAAGAAATGCATTATTAGTGCTTAGTAATCCATTTATTGCTTAAGGTTTTACCATTGATATTCAGAAGGGCTTTATAGTTATTACTATTTGTACTACTTGTACCTCCACAAATATATATAAGTTTTTATCTACTTACGGCTGCAAAAATAGTCATTACTTAACTGTTTTTAAGCTGACAATGTCATTTTACCGACACTGCCTTAAATACATCTTGAAATTATAATTGCTTTTATTTAGTCAAAAATTTTAGCTTAAAGTTGCTAAATTACTAATTGCAATTAATATTTGAAGGGGAAAAACAAATATCACTTACAAATATGTACTAAGTTAAGTAATTTGATTAGCCGCTCGTTTTAAGTAATTTAAACAAACCTAGTATTTAAAGATTCACACTTAAATCTCTATTGGATGTGACAAAACGTAATTCTTAAAAAAATTATTAACATTTTATACTGAAATGTACAAAGAAGTGTAATAAAAACAAACAGTTTTTATTACACCCAGTCCATAGCAAAATTTGAGCCCACACTCTGGTGGACAAAATGTGAACTACATTCCAGGTCTGACAGAAATCGCATTTGTTTCACTACTTGGTTTAATATATTACTTTAGAATTGACAAATAACTAGACTAAACTCTTACTGACTTGTAGCTAGTAATTAAATACCTTTTTTTTATACTTGTTTATTTATATAAATTATAAGTTTTTTGTCCTAATTTAATAATTGATTTGATTGTAATCTTAAGTTTTTGTTTTAAAGAAAAATATTCTGTTTATTTTTCTTCCGTAAGTAGATAAAATAGTATATACTACTATGCAGCAATGAAAAAATTTCCGGCTGGTGCTTGACCGAATTGCTGGCTCCGCCTCTGTAGGCAATTCGCCATTTGCCTAAATCAGTTTTGCCTCGTCAATAAAAAATGGGTTAATTAATAGCCTCAGCTAGAAATTTTCATGGCCTGCCCTTGCCTTCGGCTCGGGGGCTAATTTATAAAACTCTTCTTAAAAATTTCATTTTGCTGTGTAGTAGCATAATATACTGTTATGGGCGCTCACTCAAAATAGACAGTTTTTACTCAAAAAACTCCATTAGGTTGGGAAGCTAAGGAAATGTTTGTGGTGGTAACTGAAACCTTTCCTATGAGGTTACCATCAGTTTTCTTTTGTTCAAAATTTCTATTAAATGTGCTCTTATTCCAATTTCTTTGTTAAATTTTAATGGCACGAGGCATCAGGGGAAAAATATTGGTTTAAAACTGTAAAGAACAGTATAGCATATTAAATAGGGAGATATATCTGTTTTGGAGTACCTTGTTTAATCAATTGCTTTATTTATTGCCTTCCTAACTTCCTCTAGGCCAATATATACTAACCTACAGTCCATTCAATATATTTAAAGTGATGTCATCTATTTGTGTCAATGGTTAGGTCGAAAAGAAATGTAGTTATAAAATGTTTTTGTAACTTATATGAATTAAGTTTTTTAAGTTACAAATTTTAATATTCCGCTAGTTCTTACATTGATTAGTATTATAGCTAATAATTGACATTTGTAACTGTCATAACTTCTCATAACTTTAAATATGCTGAATGAATTTTTAATATCTTTCCCATCGTAACTTATATATGTCAAGTAATTACAATTAAATTATTTAAAGATCATATTAATAAAACATTTCAAAAACAATTTCCATTCTTTACTTTACAATAAAATTGTGAGTTTACTGAAAAATATACTTCGAACACTTTCATCTTGTAATTATTTAGTTTTATTGCACCCACCTGTTTGAATGGACTATTTATTATTTAATAGTTTTCTAATATTAAAGGTCATGTGTTTAATATCTCTGACAAGTCTTGATACTGGGGTATTTAGTGTGTTGGGTTTCACATTCCAGGTTTACTGATCAGGTTTATTCCTAATTATATTATAACACATGGTTAAAATCAGTTGACAGCATGGGAAAATAATGGGAAGGAGCCAATGAGGTTATTCCTAGTGTTAAACCACACCCACAATTTCATATCAGGCTAACCTTATTGGTTCCTCAACAAGTGTTTCGTACTCTTAACATTTTAGATAATTTTATTTATTATTCAGGCAAAATTGTTGACTTCTGATTTTCCTTGTATTTTTTTTCCTTTTCCTGGCTTATACTTTTAGTTTCTATTAGTATTCTTCTAATGAGTGAAATATAAATGGCGAAACAGTAGGTGAGGTAAAATATTCAAATAAGTAAATATTATATTATTCTATGGCAGAATAAAAGAAGAGGTTTAATAATAATGGCGAGCTTGGACGCCATTTATGTAAGGATGGCAACATACAAAAAAAAAATAAGAGGTCTTCAGTTGAATGAATGAATGAATTAGCATTATACAATTCTGTTATTACAATAAAATTTATAATTAAACCATGTTAACCTAAATCAGCCAAGGCTGTGGTACTTTAAGTTTGTTTTCTAAATCAGCCAAGGCTGTGATACTTTAGGTTTGTTTTCTAAATCAGCCAAGGCTGTGGTACTTTCAGTTTGTTTTCATAAACTTAAGATATTTTACATTTTTAGCTTGCTATATTACTGTATTTTTTATCGATAGTTTATTTAATAATGTATTTATAACAGTTAATTTATTTAAGATTTTTTTTTAAACTAATTTATTAACTTATTACAATTACATTGTTTATGTTTATTTTCTGTTATATTAATTTATTTTAAATTTATTATTTATTTGTATTTAATTTAAGTTTAATAATTTTTTTGTAAATTATTATACAAGAATACATATTCTATTTTTTATGAATCAAAATGATGTGTTATTTTGTACATTTACTTTGTAATTGTTATTCTACTTTTGATTATTGTTTAGTTTTTCTTTGTTTTTGGTAAGGGGGGGGGGTTGATTATATTAGATTTAAATTATTTTTTTTTCTTTGTTTACACTCTCATTCTCATTCTTAATGATATATTGTACAATGTTATTCAAATCTAACTTAGTTAATTATTTTATTGGTTTTAGTCCATTGGAGAGTAGGTTGTTGCAAAATAAAAAATTCCTTTTCTTTCTCTCCATACAAATTTTTTGCCTTCTTTAATGAGTTCGTCCATTTTAATAATAGTTTTAATAGGTGGCCAATTGGTATTAGCTACCAATTGTACAAACTGCAACAAATAAACTATTTGTTGCAGTTTGTGGTAAATCTTTAGCCAAAGGAGGATTTTTCCAAAAAGATGGTGTTTATATGTGTACACAAGATACACCTTCAACCTTTTAGCCGCTCTGCGGCCAAAAAGTTGATATTATTAAAACAAGACATGCTCCGTGGCCTCAGCGCTTTGTATCTCATTCCTTACACAGCATCTGCACAGGGGGCCGCTTCTTGGCCTCATGGTTGTTGTCCTATACCAGTTCGTCATATTACTTCTTGTTAATTCTACTCCACTATATTTTTGACATGTTATAGATATATTATCCATGTGCCTAATTTAATCAATAAAGTGTATTATTAATAATATTTAAGACTTACTGGTCGGGTTCTCTATTTGTTGCAGTGTGTGGTAAATCTTTAGCCAAAGGAGGATTTTTCCAAAAAGATGGTGCTTATCTGTGTACACAAGATTACCAAAGTCGGTTCGGTACAAAGTGTGCAATATGTAGTAAATATGTCGAGGGTGAGGTGGTTACGATGAAAGGACAGACCTACCATCAGCAGTGTTTCACCTGTTATAACTGCAAGTAAGTTATTAATTATAATAGTAGATTTAATAAAAATATAAATATTGTTTTAACAAGCGATACAATGGATAACATAATTTTAATTAAATCATATGATGTCTCAAAGAGAAAAAATAAATATCCTAATACATCTTTAAAAAATAGGAAAAATATTGACGATACTAATACTAGAATTAAAAAAATGAGCGCTAGAGGAGTTCATCATAATCAGAGTAATAAAATATGTCTCTCCACAGGTGTCAAAAATTTATTTAAAATATAGCATAACCGGCTTTCAACCAACTAAAGGTCCCAGACCAACTTAGTCTAATAACAGTCAACAGTAAGAAAAGACTCAAAACCTAGCTTCCTAACACCTCACCGGCACTGATGATGACCTTTAGTTGGTTGAAAGCCGGTTATGCTTTATTTTAAATAAATTTTTGACACCTGTTGAGAGACTTATTTTTATTACTCTGATACTAATACTATCTTTTATTGCAATGTTAAATCACTAAGGGATAAATATGATGAACTAAAAGATCAACTTACCAAGAGTAAGGACAATAAAAAAGTTTGTCTTACTGATACTTGGATGAGAAATGATGATTGTGAATTTTTTTATTCCAAAATTTACTTTTTGTAAAGTTTTACTTTATTACTAACTTAACTTATTGGTCTCAAAATTCAACAGGCCAAACAGTATACTCCACGGAGGTGGATCTACTATTCATCTCCATATTAGTCTAGAGATCTGCTATATAACTCCACATGTTTTAAGTCCAACAAAAATATTAGTAAAATAGATAATCTCGCTATAGAATCAGATTTTGAAATTTTTGCTGTCCTTTTTAATAAATTTATATAAATAAATGAATTTAATTTTAAAGTGTACTAATACTATTATTATGTGTGTTGCGAATCGATCCAATAAAATAAAAACTCTTTGACTTCTATGAACCGACTGACTTTATTTGTCACATTTTGACACAAAATCAATTATTAAAATTAATAAATAAATAATCTTGATGCCATTTCTCAACATCCTCCACCGCCCTAAAATAGCATTAACTAGGCCTACTTAAATTTAAGTTCTAAAATTTCTTAATGACATCAAGTAACAACAAAATAAGTCAATAAACAAATAAATAAACAAAAGAACTCAAAATAATAAATTTAAAATTACGATTATAATTTTGAATTTACGTCCAAACAAATTTAACCTAAAGTCGTAATTATAATCAATATATTTTTTTTCTCTACCACCCTGCATTATATCTGTCAGGAGGTTTCACTGTTCTCCCACCTTTGGTTTGAATTGTCTCCAGTTTTGTATCCTTTTTTAATTTTCCTTTATCTTTAACACTCTGTTCCCCTTGCACTACCTGATCTTCTCCTACACCTACATCACACTTTTGTTTTTCTTTATTTGTCCTATCCACTCTTATTTCCAACGGATATACCTTTTGTATTGGCCTCCAAATCTCTCCTTTTTCTGTTTTGATTCGAACTGTCCTACCTTCATTATCTCTTCCCGGAATTATTTCCATTACCCTTCCTATTGGCCATCTAATCCGTTTCTTATCTAATCCTTCTATTAAGACAATTTCCCAACCTCTAGTGTTTTATTTGTTTTATGATTTTTCCCCCTATGAACTAACTGCCCTAGGTATTCTTTGGCAAATCTATTTTTTAACTGCTCCCTTAACCCATTAATATACTTAACAGTATCTTTCAAGGTATTCTCATCTACCAAGTTTAGATCTTCTACATCACACCCAAATTTTGCCACATAGAGGAAATCCGCTGGTGTAAGCGGTCTAAGCATTTCGCCTTCCGCCAAATACGTTAGCGGTCTCGAATTAACAACCGCTTCTACGTCACACATTATTGTATAAAGTTCTTCGTAATTAACCCTAGATCTTCCTAACACCTTTCTTAATAAATCCTTAACAACCCCCACTAATCTTTCATAAAAACCTCCCCACCAGGGAGCTGCTGGGACATTAAATTTAAATTTTATTTTTTCGAAAATACCCCTATCTTCTATTTTACTCCATTCGATCTTATTAAAAGCGTTCGCTGCCCCTTTAAAATTCGTAGCGTTGTCACAAATAATGGTTTTAATTCTCCCTCGTCTTGCAACGAACCTCCTTAAAGCCCTCAAAAATGCATCAGTTGATAAACTTTCAATTAACTCTAAATGTACCGCCCTGTACACCGCGCATGTAAACAACACAAACCACGTCGATGTTCCTCCCCGGATTATAAGTGGACCCCCTAAATCCACCCCACATGTTTCGAAAACCCCTCGCCTAATTACCCTATCTGCTGGCAATGGTGGTTCTGGTGGATTTAATGATTTACTCGCGTATCTCCTACAAACTAAACATTGTCTAATAACGTTTTTGGCAGTTCGTCTCGCTTTAGTTATCCAATACCTATCTCTAATTTTACTTAGCGTGGTTTGTACCCCTGCATGACAGTTCTTAACGTGACACTCTCTTATTAAGCTTTCCACCATTTTGCTCTTTCCAGGTAATACAATAGGATAAACAAAATCTTTGTCAAAATCACCTCCCTCAATTTTGCTTTTGACTCTAATAATTTCATTCTCATCTAAGATTGTCTGAACTCCCTTTAAATTTTTGATATCTAAACTTTCCTTTTGAATGTATCTAATAACCCTTATTTCTGCCCTACTTATTTCATCTACATCTAATTTTAACTGACTCAACATTGCTGCTATTATTTTCTTGTCATTAATAACTTTCCTGTCCTCCTTTTCCTTCTTACCCAATGACTTCCTAATTTTACTTACAAACCTCAAACTCCATCCAAATATTCTTACAACTTTTGTAAATGAAAAAGTCCCAACTCTATCACCCAACTCACTCGGTGTTACGTTGACTACACACACACTCTCTACCTCACTCACTAACTCACATTCTTCGTCAATATCTTTATCATCACACATTGCCACTGGCCAAGCACCCCTGCACTCCTTTAACCATTTTGGCCCTTCAATCCATTTACTCTCAACCAACATTTTAGCTGTGCACCCTCTAGATAATAAGTCAGCTGGATTGTTAGTACCAGGTAAATGATGCCACTCATTAGTCACACTACTCTTTAATATTTCCGTAACCCTATTTTTAACAAACACACTCCAATTTTTCTTCTGTGATAGCCAACCAATACAGACCATCGAGTCTGTCCAATAAAATTTCTCAAAACTTACACCGCTATATTTAAAGCTCTCAATGACACTATTCATTAAACTCCAATAAGACACCCCAATAACTCCAACCTGGGTATTGTTGCTTTCTCTTTAAGAGGACTTAATCTACACTTAGCTTGAATAAAACATATTTGTACATCACTATCATCATACTCTTTACGTAAATATATACACGCACCATATGCTAACAGACTTGCATCACAAAACACATGTAAACTAAACTTACCATTTTTCCTACTCCCCAGAACACATCTTTCTACATGGAAAGTTGATAGTGACTTCAACTCATCTACCCAAATGTTGAATTTCTTAGTTAGACCCTCTGGCAACTCATCGTCCCAATTTACTTTTAACTCCCAACTTTCTCTTAACAATATTTTCGGAGCAACCATAACCGGACTCACTATTCCTAAAGGGTCAAACAAATTTTGTACTATCGATAGAACTAATCTTCTCGTAACTCTCTTCTCTGCTTCTTTCTTACCCAAAAATTTAAGTCACAAGCTAATGTATCAAAAGTAGTATTCCACATTACCCCCAACACAGACAATAATTCTACATTTTCACGATTCATGATACACGTATTCTCTTTACAACACTCAAACATCACACCATTTAACTTCGTATGTGCCCATTCTCTCAATTCAAACTTTCCTAATGACATACATTCACGTGCTTCTCTCATAAACGTTTCAACTTCACTCTGACTATTAACTGCAACGACTGAATTATCAACATAAAAACTTCTAACTAACTTATCTGCTGTACTTTTTAAATGTCCCTTTATGTTTTTCAAATGGTGATAAATAGTAGCCATTAATAAAAATGGGCTCGGACTCAGACCAAATACTACCCGTATGTCTAAAGATGACTAACTTTTTTGATGAAGGATCACTCCACCACAGAAATCTTAACCTATCTCTATCCTCTTTGTTTATACTAATTTGTAAAAATGCTTTTGCTATGTCTGAAATAACCCCTATCTCACCTATTCTAAATCTATTCAATAAATCAGGGATTAATTCCAGTAAATTAGGTCCTTTCTCAAGACATGCATTCAAACAACTACCAGTCTCATCTTTGCAACTTGCGTCAAATACTGGCCTCGTCTTTGTAGTAACACTACTCTCTTTAAATACAGGCCGATGTGGCAGATAATGAACGTTACTCTCAGTCTCTGACTCTACAACTATTTCGATTATTCCATTATCCAACCAAAACTTAAACTCGTTGTCATAATCTTGCCATTTTCCTAACTTATCTAGCCTATTTGTTACACTAATCAATCTCTTCATAGCTACTTTTCTATTATCCCCTAATGTTACATTTTTCTCGACCCATGGTAATCTTACTTCATAACGACCTTCATCGTTCGTCTTAATTGTCTCTAAAAAATGGTTCAGCACTTGCTTTTCATGCTCTCTTTTTTCGAGCGTTTTAATGGGATCCGTAATACCTATAGCTTCCAATTCCCATAAATTCGACATTGACGTTAAATTTTTCAAACTTAAACAACTACTTTGATAACCTAAAAAATTTCCTTCACCCTCACCTATAATTGTCCAACCTAACGCTGTCTCTATACAACTCAATCCATTGAATCTAACTATCCTACCAGTAAGAATCCTACCAATCACATCCGCCCCTAATATTATTCCAATCTCATCTGAACTAACATCTGTTTTGTAAGTATCTGATAAAATTATTCCTTTCTCTCTTAATGTGCCTAATAAAGTCTCGTCTAGAACTTTGTTAATAGAATTACAAATTTTATTTTGTGTAAATAACATTACCTCAACTATCTCTGAAGTCTCCTCCAAACCAAATAAATTGACTCTATGTTTACTATGACTTTGCTGCGTAACGACACCTCCAAATAACCCATGGTTCAGCACACACTTACCCTCATTTTTAAGACACATTTTCTTAGCAATATCTGACTTTATGTATGATTTTGATGAACCGGAATCTAAAATTGTTCTTACTCTAAGTTGTTTCGTTTTATCCTGTGGATTAACTACATTAATAATTAGCGTTTGTATGTAAACATCATTCTCACTTTGACATCTAATAGTATTATCAATTTAGACAATACACTCAATTCTACCTTAGTATTATTGTCCTTCTTAACATCAGTTTTCTTGTTATCACTATTCTTGTGATAAGGTAAATCCGGACAAATAATTGTAAAATGTAATCTTTTACACAATAAACATTTAGGGGGAGCCCTACAATCTTTAGCTGAATGAAATTTTTTTAGACAACTAAAGCAATATCTATTCTTGGACAGTATCTCTCTCTTTTCTTTCAATGTCATATTACCAGCCCTACTACAATCTTGACTCGCGTGACTCTTTCCACAAAAAATACAGATAATTTGTTTATTGTTATTAAATTTTAAATTTTGATTTCCATTGAACATGCTTTGTTTATTAGACGTATTTTGTTTGTTACTGTTAATTAATGAATGGGCTGTCGCTACTTCCTGCGAAGTAGTTACCTCTAACTCTGAGTGAAATTTACTCAAGCTTTCTTGAGCACACTTCACTCTTATTTCACTCTCGACTTCCCCTCGTAAAAATGACATAAATGCATCAAGATTATTCTTTATATCAAGCTCTCTCCAGGACTGTTAAAACTTTTTTGAAAAATTTAAAATGCTTTAAATATAGCTAATAAATCAGCTGAATATGTTTATGTGTCTACTGACATGAACATAGATTTGTTGGATGTAAATAATAGTCGCACCTGCCAACTTAATAATATCCTTCTAAGAAACAATATGTCCTGTATAGACAATATTTTTACCAATATATTTGACATTAAAGCAATTCAATTTAGGTATGATTTCTCTGATCACACTACCTTGACTTGTAAATTCACTGAGAGTAAAAAGATAGTAAAATTCAAATTATTTACAATAGAAGATTTATTAATCAGGAAGGTAAACCATTTTTAATTAACGATTTATAATATTTTAAAATCGAGGCTAATTACATCATACATGAGTGTGAATTGAATTGGAAAACCTTTAACTCATTTATCTGCTGAGCATTTCCTAAAAAACAGTAAAATTTAATACAAATGAAAACTATAATGCTCACCAAACTTCAGATGAATTGAAGTTGTACTTACCTTATCTGCTTCAAGTAAAGACGACGTCTATAGTCGTCTTTACTAAGTTTAAATCTCTCTGCTAAGTTTAAATATGCAAAAATAAAAAAAACAAATTGCTTAAAGGTGAAAAGAATAAAACATAATATGGAGTTTGTGAAAGAATATTATAGGGTTAATAAAATAATAGTAGTTATTAAAATACAATTAAACTTAAAATTTATAATAAACAATTTTTACATTTATAATTAATAAGTAATGGAGCATGAGAGATATTATTACTAGAGGGATCCTATAGGTTAAATTTTGAAACATCCAAAAACCAACCTGACCACTTTTGCTTGAAAATATAATCAAATAATCAGTACAAAATTACAGAAAGCTTAGATAGTATAACGGTAAAAATACAAATCAAAACACGAAAATGTGTGGGAAGCCAATAACAATTAATTTATAATAACCTCAACTCACTCTTGAAGGAGATTTCAATGAGGTTACACAGAGCCCCTGAGAGCGCTAAAATGATGCTTTAGGCCTGGCAATGTATGGAGATAGGCTATGCCCTCTCTAGTATATATTCTATCAGCATGAATTAATAATTTAATTTTATACTTCAACAACCAGAAGTATTACCAATTTGTTTTAAAACATTTTATTTTGTCAGGTTGGCAGCCTTACTTGAGACCATGAGTGAATTGGCTTTCGTGTTATCAGTAAGGCTCCTTCTATATATGGTATTATTATAAGTAAATAAATCTCTCTAAATAAATAAATCCTGTGGTTTTTTATTTAAATATTTATTGTTACGAAGTTGAATGTTGTTATGTCTAATTTGTCGTCAGACTCTTAATTGTTGCATAAAGTAGCAATGTCCATATTTCACTATTGTTGTTATATTTTAGATCACCGTTTCCTAGTGGAGAAAGAGTTACCTTTGTAGGAAAGAATGTCTTGTGCTCGAAATGCAGTGGACTTCCTCCAGACCCTAGTGATGTTACAACTATTACTAATTCTATTAACTCAGGTCAGTGTTTTTCTATTAGTTAATATGGTAGATTTGTGATCTAAAGGTAAAATAAATTATAGACACATTAATAACCTAATTTAAACAGTGGAATGAAAAGGTAATGATATTGTACTGGAGTGTAACTGCCTCGTAAATGGAGGCAAGCCAAACTGTTTTATCTCCCTCTAATAAAAGATCTAAACATCTATTACTATTAGAGTTGTTAAAGATGTTTGTTCATTTCTTTTGTTTTGTTGAACTTTTGTTTGATATTTTTTTATTTTTTTTATTTAATTAGTTACGTTATGATGTCTTTGAGAGTGGAACTCTCTTTTTTAATAATTTTATAGCAATATATGCAGTTTCTTTTATAATTTTGCCACTTATTTTTGTGTAGTTTCATTTATAACTTTGAGCTTCTGAGCTTCATCTAAATAAGCCGTTTGTATAGTTTACATTCAAGGTCAATTTTAATTGCCGATATAGCTCTCAGCTGTTCTTATACCGAGTTAAACAAACCATAAGTATTATCTTATTTACACAAGGCCTTAATCTTTAATAAAATCACACATTTTCTTTACTATAATTCTTACACTCATACAAACATCTAATTTTGTCATAAATCTGGTTTATTCTAAGCTAAAATCAGCTTTAAATTTGGATGAGTTTATTTTATGTATTGATTTATACCTTTTAATCTATTGTTTTGCTCCATTACTCAATTACTATACCATTTATATAATTTTTCAAAGATCCGAAAATCAGAATATAGTTACTCTGTTGCATAAAGTCCTCGACGCTATCAAATATTTTTAAAAGTGAGGCACAAAAGTAAACTGAGATAAAAATTCTGACTTCTTCACGGTACACTGTCCTCTTTACTTTCCTCTGAAAAACTTTGAATTTGATTTAGAGTGACTCTCGCCACTTCTGTAAAGAATGTAAACAAACCGCTGAGGCTCTTGCTTATTGAAAGATTTTTGATTTTAGTAAAGCTCTCACTGTGCCCTCTGATATATCTCAACTAAACATAAATTTTATTAAAAGTTTAGGCTTTTACTAATAATCTTCTCTTCATAATAATATTGGGTATGACGCTATAGATTTTTTAGGTTGTGCTTACTTTAGGCTTCTCTGCCTTGAGCCCTAATAGTCCAAGAGCCAGGCCTAAAAAATGTGACTCATTTTGTTCTACTTGAAACCAAATTTTTCTGAAAATATACCTTAAATTATGAAGGAAAAGCGTAGTCTGCCTGTCCAGAGTGGAGCCCTTCATAGGATTGAAATGCTCAAAATATTAAAAAATTGTACAAATTCCAGTTGTCTTGCAATAAGTGGCTCTGTGTGAATCGTGTGCAAAACAGTAAATGGCTTAAGTGCTGGCAAAAGTAGGATAACTTTTGATTTTTTTCATTAAAGGGACAAATAAAAACACAACGAACACACTAATTAATAATATCAACCCCAGCAACGTCTTTCCACTAATTTTAAACTTTATTAAGCAGAGCCGGCTTTCGGCAATAATGCCATCTACAGTGCCTAAACATGTAATAACAAGACTTAGCAAATAATATTAACATCAAGTAGATAAATAAAAAGCAAATAAATAAGTAAGAGTCTAAAAAAGTTAAAACACAATAAAAACGCTATAGATTTTTTAAGTTGTATTTACTATTGGCTTCTCTATTAAAACCCCTTCAGTCAGATTCCATGAATTGAAATACTTAACATCTCACCACGGAAACTGATCATTTTATTGTTTTTCTAATGTATTTACTGTTTTTTATTTTTAATCCTTAATGTATTTTTTAATTTTTAATGTATTTTAATGTATTTACTTTCTTTTTTAAAATTTAAAACTTTTTATTGTGTTTTAACTTTTTTAGACTCTTACTTATTTATTTGCTTTTTTATTTATCTACTTGATGTTAATATTATTTGCTAAGTCTTGTTATTACTTGTTTAGGCACTGTTGATGGCATTATTGCCGAAAGCCGGCTCTGCTTAATAAAGTTTAAAATTAGTGGAAAGACGTTGTTGGTGTTGTAGAAAATTCCACTGCACTTACTGATGAAGTTACACTAATTAATTTTTTTTAATATCCCGGGTTGATGTTTGATTTTAGATTTGTGCATGTCATGGTCATCGCGATATAAAGTCTAGTTAAAAATTACACACCATTTATATTTTTTATTCTGTAATTTTATGAAAATTTTACGCTTAAAATATATAAGCCAATTTTTAACATTGTTATAATTCACGTTAAATAATTTCAGTTTTGAAAACCAAGAAATGATAATTTTATAATATGTGGTACAAGGTGAACTGACCGACCAAGAGGTCCATCTAAAACAGCTTATTCTGGGTGTGTTAGAACAGTGAGTGAGGGAACACTGTGTCCCCCTCCCTCCATCCCTACCGTATACATTTTTATGTATTAATTTTTCTATACGTTTTTTTAATATTTTGAACGTAATATTTTCTTTAATATTTTTATTTTTAGTATTAGTCTCCATTAGTCCCATCTTGTGTCCGAAAAATAATAAACATTTTCTTTAATTGTATAAATTTTTAACGTATTTTTTTTTATTTTTAACTTTAAATTTTCTTTATAAATTTAATTATTAATGTAATTGTTATTCATTACAGGAGGGTGCAGTGGTTGTGGAGGAGAACTCAAAGAAGGACAAGCTTTAATAGCACTTGATAGACAGTGGCATGTGTCTTGTTTTAAATGCACTGACTGTACAACTGTTTTACATGGCGAGTATATGGGAAAGTAAGTCTTACATTATGAAATGATTTATTACAGTCAAACCTATAAAACTCTTTGGATAGGACATTAGTTAATTATTTTATCTACTTACGGCTGCAAAATTGCTCATTTCTGAATAGGACATTAGTTAATTATTTTTCATCATTTATATGGAAAAAGTATTGTTTTTGCTTAAAAAAATCTGAAAACCAGGATTTCACCTGAATTATCTGTTTCAAGTGTTTTTAAGACCTCATAGGTGGATTTCACTGTTGTCTGTCGGTTATCATCGTATATTTCACAATGTATTTATGCTAGATAGTTGAAACTTAAAAATGAAAGTAAAAACACTTGAAGTTTTTCGCAGTAAAACACTTCAAAGTAAAAAATTACTATAAGTGTAGATGTGCTATCCGGAGGATAATTATTAATAATTCTATTTTATTTATTTATTTACAGTGGTTACATACAAATAATGCTTCACTATAGTCAAAAAAAATTTAAAACAAAATAAAATAAAAATAAAAAATAACATGACATATACAAATATAAAAATTACAAAAAAGTTAATAATACAACAATAATACTACAAAGATCACTTAAAATTTATGTCTCATTTAAAAATTCATTAATGGAATAATATGCTTTATTTTTATTTCTTTTTTAAATATTTCTAACGGCAAGTTCTTAATTTCTTTATTGAGCTTATTAAAACATTTTATATCCAAAATAATGGGGGATTGGCATGATTTAGTGAGCCTATGTGGTGGTAGAACTGTATCTTCACATCTAGTGCTGTACTTATGGTCTTTACTATACAGAGTACTATAGTTTTCTTCAACAAATATTAAAATTGACAACAGATAAGCTGAATAAAAAGTTAAGATACCAGAATTAATAAATAAGTCTTTACAGTGCTCATCATATTTAGAGCCAGTAATGATGCGAATAGCTCTCTTCTGCAAGAGGAAAATGTTTTCAGCACAAGGTGCCCCGCCCCATTCTCGAATACGATACACCATTCTTGAATTAAAACAGGCAATAATGTCAATTATGACTCAACAAACATTTTAAAAAAATCATAAAACACAAAATATTTTTTTATTAGTTTGAGATTTCACATGGGTGTAGTAATATTATATAAAACCATATATGATAAGTTTCATCTCATTATCAGCATTAGTTAAATTTTTATCTGATGAAGTACAAAATAAGTATGTTTATTAGAAAGTTTCTGAATTTAAATTTGAAAAATGGATAAAATAGAACTTAAATGAAGACATTTAATTTAAACTAAACTTAACACCCAAATTATACTTTATCTAGAACAAATATCTCCTAAGTTTTCCCAACCTGAAAGTACCTCAGCAACCTGTTGAATGCATTAATTGCAATTACGGGTTTATTATATCATAATAAACCCCCAGGGGGGGTTATCATTAGGGTTATCATTATATAACCCTATTATATAATAGAATCTTAATAATAAAACAAAACTCAATATGCGAAAAACCAAATGTCATTAATTTATTGTAACCTTAACCATCCCTCGAATGAGGTTATACAACACTCCTAAGACCCGCAAAAAATATTTTAAGCCTCTAAAAGTAAAATGATGCTTTCTCTAGTAATATATCTCTATGTGAGAAATTGTTTTTACTTTTCCTGCAACAATAAAGGTTTTTTTTCTTCCAATCATGTCTTTTAAAAAAATAAAAAGAGTTCATTTAAGCTATGTATTTATGTTTTTGTACCCTGTGTCCAATGTTTTTTTTATAATTGACATTATTTGTTGTATAGAGATGGAGTGCCTTATTGTGAAAAGGATTACCAAAAGCGATTTGGAGTTAAGTGCGCTTATTGCAGTAGATTTATATCTGGCAAAGTCTTACAGGTATGTTGAGTTTTACATTCTGATAGATCTTCAGTTATCGGTTTTAACTAATAATCTACTTTTATTACATTAGAAGAATACTACTATAGATTGAGCCCTTTGTAATCCTCTGATAATAGGGATGTTTTGCTTGAGACCAGTTGCTGCCAACCTAGAAAATCTAAATTATACATTTAAATATCCATCATTAAAAATATATATAGCATATAAAAATGAATAAAGCAATGTTAAAAAAATGATTACTTATATTTTAGCACTTTTTACCAAACTTAACAATTTTTTAATTACAATTATTAAATCTTTGTTTAGTTTTTTTTCTATAAATATTTTATTTTTAAGTTGTGTAATTGTTAAATTTAACTATTTATCAGAAATGTATTATAATATTGTTTAAAAAAAGCAACTTAAATTTGTAAAATAAGTTGACGACAATACAAATGATTTTTAACATATTTCCAAAGGAAAAATGAGCTTATAGGCCCGACTACAATCTTAAGTTAAGTTAGGAAGAATTCAAGAAGTGAAGAATTTTTCAAAATCTCTTTTTCTTCTTAAATAATTCTTTTTTCTGCTCTTTTGACTTAAGAAAACCATAGAAATGGTTATTTATAAGTTTTTTAAAGAAGAATGTACAACATGTTCTGTTTTTGAATGATTACAATATTTTGTAAACGATGTGTTGTGATTGATTGTTTTGATGTTTGAATATTTTTTTTATATAATATATATTTTTATTTTTGAATTATATAACAATTATTATAAAATTATATAATAATTAAATAAACTAGAGATAAGGAAAATAACGCTCCCGACAATTACCTCATCCATTTTGATTTTATTTATTAATTAAAATAAATAAAACACAGTCAATTTTAGAAAATTTTATAAGTAAAGTAAAAAAATATTTGCAAAAAGTCTTTAAAAAACGGAAGGAAAGACTGAAAAAGCAATGTTTATTTAAATTGTATTAAAATTGTTATTGAGCTCTACTCGTTGTTACAATAAATAAATAAATAAAATGTGTGTAGACGGTAGAAAGAAAAGTAGTCTAAATACAGCTATATGTGTAATTGTAACTTTAAAACTTGACTTAACAACTTAGAGGTTGTAGACGTGTTTACGGATCTCTTAAGTCAAAAGAGCGGGAATTTCAAAATGGTTAAAGGCGGGAATTTCTAAGTGAGAAATTCTTCCTGAGGAATTCTTCACTTCTTCAATTCTTCCTGAGGAATTCTTCACTTCTTCCTAACTTAACTTAAGTTGTAGACGGGCCTTATGAGATTAGTATTATGTAGCAGCCAAGAGGCCTTAGAATAATACTATATATAGTAGGAGCATAACTGATAACAGCAAAACCGGTTCACTAGTGGCCTTAAGTAATGCTGCCATCCTAACAATATACAATTATCTTATAACCAAGTTGGCAATTCTTCCAGTTGCTGGATTATATAGTTATATTTTTAATTTATGCTCAATTATTCATTAAATACTGATATAAATATTACTACATTATAATTTTTGAAGCATTTTAAATTGTATTTTAACATTTTTAACCAATATAACTCCTTCTATATTAGTATTATTCTAAGCAAGAGGCTAAGACATAGCCTATTGAGATAGGCAGGCTAAGTCTCCTCTAGTAATATATATCTATGAAAAATTTATATCTGATCAAATGGTTTATAATGTTTAAAACATTTTTTGCAGGCCGGTGATAATCACCATTTTCATCCTACTTGTGCACGGTGTACAAAATGTGGTGATCCTTTTGGAGACGGAGAAGAGATGTACCTTCAAGGTAAGTTAGCCTGTTTCTGTAAATTAAATATATATAAATGCCTGCTTTTAGGGTCTTCAGGGTATTCACCTAGTGGGAACTACCATTTTAGGGTATTAACTTTAGAGTATTCACCCTGTAGGCACAACCACTTAAGGTACTCACCCTGTGGGAACCATTACTTTAGAGTATTCACCCTGTAGGCACAACCACTTAAGAGTACTCACCCTGTGGGAACCACTACTTTAGAGTATTCACCCTGTAGGCACAACCACTTAAGAGTACTCACCCTGTGGGAACCTTACTTTAGAGTATTCACCCTGTAGGCACAACCACTTAAGAGTACTCACCCTGTGGGAACCACTACTTTAGAGTATTCACCCTGTAGGCACAACCACTTAAGAGTTAACCCCTGTGGGAACCACTACTTTAGAGTATTCACCCTGTAGGAACAACCACTTAAGAATACTCACCCTGTGGGAACCACTACTTTAGAGTATTCACCCTGTAGGAACAACCACTTAAGAGTACTCACCCTGTGGGAACCACTACTTTAGAGTATTCACCCTGTGGGAACAGTAGGGTATTGTGCTATTATATGTGCTTAATAAAATTGAGGCCCCAATAATTTTTTTTTTTTATAATCTAATAATAATAAAAATGATAATCATAATATAATAATCATAAATAAAAATCATAATCAGCATCATGATCATGTCTGTCTGTACAGATTTGATCATGATCAGCATCATGATCAAATCTGTACAGACAGACGTGATCATGATCACATCTGTACTGACAGACGTGATCATGCACTGAGTATTGAGCAAAATATAGAGTTGATTCTGTTATTGTTTTTCCTTCCATCGTTTGTGGCCAATTCCTAAAATTGTATTTTACACAAATAATAATTTGTTTAAAATACAATTTTTACACAAAAGCTTCGCTTAGTTAACCAATATGATAATTATTAAATAAATTAATATTATTTTAGGACTGCAGTCTTTGCATATTGTAGTATTATGAAAAATACCTGTCCAAGATATTTACTTTTTTGCAAATAATAATAATTATAACCGCTAAGGGCCAAGTTGTTGAAGCAGTTAATCTGGGCAAAAAAATTATAAAAACTAAAGATTTAGCTCTAATTTAATTTAAGTTGATTCTATGCCATGAATCGAACGGTTTATTAATTCTTGACGGTTAACTAAAACCATCAAGGTTACCTTAACCTCCTAATTTTAATAATAAATATCATTCCTTTGTTTCTTTATTATATTTATGTGTTTCAGGTTCAGCAATATGGCATCCTAGATGTGGCCCTGGGCCCCAGTCAAATGGCGTATCTCACACTGATTTAGATCAGATTGATACAAACTCTGAAATTCAGGTAACTGAAACTTACTTAAACTTTAATGCATCAGTTATATAGTCTGAAATTTTGATTTTTAATCTTTTATTTTACTATGCTGTGGACTTAGAATAATACTATATATAGAAGGAGCACTATTGATAACACGAAAGGCGGTTCACTGGTGGTCTTAAGTAATGCTGCCACCCTAACAATATACAATTTTCTAAAAAAAAGTTGGCAATACTTCCGGTTGCTGAATTATTATGTTCTATTATTAATTAATGATTGATTATTCATAAAATACTAATATAAATATCAGTGCATTACAATATTTAAAGCATTTTAAATTGTAGTTTAACATATTTATTATAATGATATTAAAAGTAGTCCTTGTCAAGTAAATGTAGATTCTTGTATTCCGTTATCCTTTTGCCATCTAAGACCGAATTTATTAAATACTCAGCAGGTGTTTTAAGTTATTATATTTCTTCTTTACGATCTTTCTTCATTAATAGATATTGATGACACATATTTAAAATAATGTTTTGTTGTGAGGTTGGCAGCATTACTTAAGTGCACCAGTCAACCTTCGTGTTATCAGTGGAATTAAAGTACATTGTGTTTATGGTCCTGTGCTCCTTCTATATATAGTATTATTCAAAGGCTGTGGGTCTTCAATCAAAAACATAAAACTCAGTTTTTTCACAAAATTTCTCTTTAATACATCAGCCCAGTTTACATCTCTGAGTCTGATAAAAACTTTCATGATGTAGAGCTGTCGGGTGTCCAGAACCTTCACTAAGATTTTAAAGTCTTCTCTAAACTCTTAGTGGAGTTTTATATTATTTCAATATAATGAATGTAAATGGTGTTTATTATAAACAATGAAAGGATAGAAGTCTCTCCACAAAATAAAACTTCATTGGCAAAGCACATTCAACCTAACTAGAGGCTATCATCAGTGCAAAACCTAATAAACAAGTTACTATGTAATAAATATAATGAAAACGAATAATCGGATACATCGCTTTTAATTAGTTTTTGCTAAGTAATTTTTTCCATTTAATGACGTCATAAAAAGATATCTTCCAGATAGCCCGATAAGACCTAAAGATTGATTTTTGCAACAAGTTTCAACTTTCTTGCATAAATACCCTGGGAGCCACAATCATAACTGACACACACATACTTGAGTCACCTGTGGTGTAGTTGTTTAGGTACGCGGCCAATACACAGCATGAATTGACTTTAAACTTCCAAGTTTATTTAGTCGTGGGTTCAATCCCAGCATGGGCCTCTGAGATTTTTATGAGAGGGATAAAAATTTTGTGTACCACGTCCTTCAGAAGGGATGTAAAGCCGGTAGTCTCGAGCCTGTGCGTTGTCAGGTACTCGTTAAAGATCCCTTATCCTAAATGAAACTGGGTATAGGCAAAATTTAGGACCCTCATATTAGATTCATTATAATATTATACTGTTTCTACCTGGTAGTTTAAAGTGTGTGGAGGTTTGGTTTAACAGTGAGGGCACGTTTTGTTCCTAGCTTTCACTAGACTATAAGAGTCAGTGAAAATATGAATGATTGCTTAAAAAAAAAGCATGAGAGGAACCATAGAAATTCACGCCTCTTCTATCTGGATTAGATGAAATATACCTACACTTGAAATTAAAAGGAGTAGAACACTATCTTAGGGAGCTAGCAAAAATAGCCCAACAATGTGGCCTACTTGCCTGGTATGTTCTACCACTCCCCCCATATTACTACTACATATTGACAACTTTGTGGAATCCACTCAGGACGTCTTTTTATTTGTTCTGAAACAATTGAGGTTTCAATTTTTTTGCAAACACAATACTTTTCCTATATACCTACAACATAAATGAGAAAAGTAAAAAGTTAATTTAATAATATTTAACCTAACACACATAATGTTTATATTATTAAGATTATTTGTGTTGTGTCGAAATTGCTTTAATACTAACTACGTAAATACTTACTAAGTTTTGTTTCCATGGACAGACTTTTAATTTAATATTAACTTTTAATTTTTTTAAGTTACTTAAGTTTTTTAATTAAAAGTAAAGTAAGTTATTATTAAGTTATTTTATTTTAAGATAATGTTATTTATTGTTAAAAGTTATTTAAATTTTTATTTAACTTTATTATTAGTATTATTTAAGTTTATTTTAACTTAAGTTACTTACTTATTTAATACTTAGTTTAACTTAGTTATTATTACTTAGTTATTTAAGTTTATTTTTATTTATTACTTTTTATTTAAGTTATTATTAATCATTAAAAGTTATAGTTATTTTATTAGTTAGTTATAGTTAAGTTATTATTATTAAGTTATTATAAGAAAAAGTATGTTCATTAAAAGTAACTAAGTAACTTTTGATTTTTTTAATTTAGTACTAAGACTTTTAATACTAAGTTTTGGTTTTCGTGGACAGACTTTTTGTCTCTACTATTCAGAAGATATTAGCTATTAACAATAAAGCTGAGTACTTTAGACTTGTCATCCATTTGACTTATGTTATCCACGATGAACAGTTTTACCTTTTACCTTAGAATCAAAGATATACCACTTATTTTTTTGTATATTTCTTTCAGAGAAAACTTTAACATAAAAGTTTTTAAGTCTGTATATACCCACTCAGGTTGTACCTAATAAGAGCTGCCAGCTCTAAATGGTCGTATATATATATATATAATATATATATATATATATATATATATATATATATATATATATATATAATATATATATAATATATATATATATAATAAATATAATATATATAAATAATAATATATATATAATATACATATATATATAATAATATATATATAATATATATATATATATATATATATATATATATATATTATATATATATATATAATATAATAATATATACTTTTTAGCGAATTTTCATTATGAAAATGACGCTTATGAGGTTGTTCGGATGGCGGAAGTTGAGGGTGGGAGTGAGCGGAATCGGTTCCTATTGGCTTCCTGATAACAAAAATATATGTCTCAAAAAAGTTATATATATATGTATATATATATATAATATATATATATATATATATATATATATATATATGTATGTAAGAGTTTCTACCCTTTCGTATGGCGAACGATAACTCTTGAAGCGTTCTCAAATTGAAACGAAACTTTGCAATCGCGAGATTTGGAGTTTACGAGGCCTATTGTTATAAAAACATTATGACGTCATCAATCAAAGTTATGACGTCATGAAAAAAATTTTTTTTTTGAAACTTCAAATGGCTTTAAAACAAGGTATTTCGTATTTAGGTAGACGGCTAGCTGAATCGATTAAGACCAATTTCAGCTCAATCGAACCATTACAAATGGCGCAAACGGTATACATATATATATTCTCTTGTATATATGTATGCGTCTAGGTCAAAGACTCGTACGATATCTGTTGGTTCAGTAGTGTTAGAGGTGGGGATGTAGTATATTAGAGGAGCCTCTACCTCTTGCTCCATCCTGGTAAGCCTACTGTCCCAGAGAGACAGGACAAAAATGGCTTCCACTAATCCACGCCGAGCTAAGCAGGCCTGTAAAGAGGAAGAACCTCGAAGTAGTCTTTATATGGTCGAAGTCATTCTAAAACGATTGCGACCGGTTTCAGCTCAATCGGACAATCCTAAGTGACGAAAACGGTATTTTTATTTTAAAAAATCATGAATATATTTTTTTCAACCTAAAGGTTATACTCAAATAAACAATTTGTTTACAAAAAAAAATTGACATTTTCCTTTAAATTGTATAAACAATCATAAATGTGTGTAAGAGTTAATACCCTTTTGTATGGTGGACGATAACTAAAACTGGTTAAAGATGAAACTATAATCTTTTCTTACCCTTTTTACAAGGGTACTCCAACAGTTGCAACGTGTGGATTTATTTCTTGTATTCTTTATACCTCTATAAAAACGTATTAGTTATGTATTTAAATATAATTATTATTTTTATATGGCTTGTTAACTGCAATATCATTGCTTACTATTAATAATAGAGGATTAATAAAATCAAATTTGCGAGAAAGCCTCTCAGGCCCGCGAAGCGGGCCTGTGAAACGAGGCTGTGAAATTCGCTAAATACGTGGCAAAATGCCATGTAACAAGAACGATAATGAAACCATACATAACAAAACAACAACAATGTGGCCGCAAAGCGGCCACTGGAGGCCCCGGGCCGCGAAGCGGCCCGGTGGGCCGACGCCGCGTAGCGGCTACGGGCCGAAGGCCCGTATTTATGTATCTCCCTCTCTTTAGTTTTAAATATAATATTTTGTTTTTCAGCTTTCTCTCAGATCTCAAGGAACAAGTTTAAATGGATCTATGTATGGATTAAAGGTATGAATGCAATAATTATTTAACCTAAAATTTCCCCAGTACATTTATTCTCATAGAAATGACACCCATCTAATTTTGTTATAGTATTCATGTATTGGTCTATAAATTATTAGGCTCTCATAGTAACATTTATTTTGTGGTTGCACTGATTTTTTACCTCCGGCACCCTGAAAAAGATAAAATCTCCTCAGATAGTAAATACATCCTTTTTATTCCCAGTGGTAACCCATCCAGGCACTGACTAAGCACAATACAGCTTAACTTTTATGATCCAACAAAATCATATATATACTTCTCGTATTGAGATGAAACAGTGTACTTATTTATTATTTCTAGGTATACACTTATACCGAATTCAGATTATTTTCCAATTTATCACAATTTTTTAATAACGTATACAAGTCATTTGATAAAAATTAAGCCACTGCTGATAATAAGATGAAACTTGGCACATATGTTAGTCTTATACACAGCTACAAGCCTGTTAAATCTCAATCTGATCTCAACATTTTTCAGTGTTAAATTATTTTTCAAAATTTTTGCTGTCATTGTTGGGGGTTGCTGGCATCAAAATATTTTCATTTTACATCAATAGATTGATTTTTGTAGCAACTATCAACTCTCTAGCATAAATACACTAGGCGCTACGATGATAACAGACACACAAACACACACAGACAGACAACTTTGTGAAAACCACTCAGGAGGCCTTTAAAACACCTAAAGGCCGTTTTTAGGTGTTTTTAAGTTCGTTTTTATCCGTTTTAAGTTCGCTTTTAAAAGGTGTCCTAATTGACGATTTTTGTGTGTTTATTTGTAAAGCTTTAACATTTTTGAGTAAAAGTGTGAAGCTATGGATGAATTCAATGACGACGATAATATAAAGTTAATTGGACGTTTGTTTGTTTTTTTCAATTAAGTTTATAGCGCAGTTTATTTAATGAGTGCTACCTCAAAAAAAATAGTGTATGCCATCCGGCTGAGAATGTCTTTATGTCTTGGCAATTTTTTCCGACTCGCTTCGCTCGTCGGTAAATCTAATTGCCGTGACAAAAAGACACACTTCTCAGCCTTATGGCATAAATAACTATATTTTCTTTAAACATTGATAAATCTACAAAAGTTATGAAATAAAAGTTACAAAAAAGATATGCTACAGATTTTATTTTAAAGATAAGGGTAAATCAAACTGAAAGTGATGTCTTTATAAAATATATAAAGAGACAATTTGTAAAAGTGGGCCCGCCATAAAAAATTAGTGAATTTAAAGGTATGGTGCCAACTTTAAATTCACTTGTCTGTAATCAAGTCTGTTGAAGTGGCGCTTTTTATTGTTGATTGAGACAACTATAAATATAAAAGACATATTTTCTACCACAAATCTTTTTGTTTTGCAATTTTTTGTAAACATTTTCCTTACAATATTTCAAGGCTGAAAAGCCATTTCTCCAGCCCCTCCGCTATTTCCCCAAACCCTTGGTTCAGACGTATTCTGATTTGTTATTACTGATTGCTCTTATTAATTATATTAATATATAATAATGATTTAATTAATATTGTAATATCAATTGAATTAATGAAGACTTCATTAATTCAGGGATCCTGAGCTTCTTCAGTTCTTAAAAATGAGAGATTGAAAATTAATAATTTTTTTCCCCTCGGCGTAAGCTCTTTGTCAATATATTTTAAATAAATTTTTAATAAAAAATATTATATATAATATTTTTTTTTTATATTTAATATTTATTTATTTATTCATAAATTACATGATTACATCATAATTTTTTTACAATTTTAGCAATTTTATAATTTATAAATTTATGTTTATTTTGATTAGTATTTTATGTTTCGCCGTCTTCAAAAAGCGGTAATGTTTGAAGCTGAAGACGGTTGTATACTTTATAGTTGCTATTTACATTATTTTTAAAAATCTAATTTTAATTAATTTTTATTGGTAGTTATAATGCATTATAATATAGGATTTACAATTCATGTATTCATTTCAAGATTATTTTACTTTAATTATTTATTGATTCTATTATTTCTAAAGTTAATTCATATTTATTATACTATTACTAAACTTAATTAAAAAACTAAGAAATTTAAAATACATTAAATTAAACTAAAAAGATAATAACTAAATAATAAATGAGAAAAAATGTATAATATACATAAAATAAAAAGTATAGTATATATAAAAAAAAAAAAAAAATAGCGAGAAAAGTTAAACAAAAAAAAAAATAATTATACATTCAATTTATTATTTTTATTGTGCTAAGCTAGTGACTTAATCCAAAGGTCTATTTCTTTTTTAAATTCATGGTAGGCCTTTAGTTCTTTGATTTCTAGTGGCAGGCTATTGAATAATTTTGTAGCTCTGTAAGTGGCGTGCTTTTGGGCAAAAGAAGAATTAGTTTTCTTAGTGAGCAAGTCATGTCTAGTTTGTAGTCTAGTATTGTGTAAGTACGGTTGTTGTCGTATATCTTCTGATTTGAAAAACTGTAGCAATATGGCCTTCTTATACATTTGATTTATTGTTAAAACTGGGAGGTCAATAAAAAGTTGTTCTGTTGAATAGTCTTTAGGTCTTTTCAGTATTGTTTTCATTATGTATTTCTGGGTGATTTCTAAGGGATTTAATATTGAAGGGCAAGCACCTCCCCAAGCGACAATTCCATACTGCAGTATGGATTGTACAAGGGCGTAATAAATATTTTTTAGTGTAGCAATATCACAGAAATCTCTTAAAATTCTAAAGTAGTAAATGAATTTTCTAAGTTTATTGGACACATAACTGATATGACATTTCCAGTCTAATCTATAATCAATCATAACTCCCAGGTATTTAGTATTTTCAACTTGACTTATTTTTTTACAGTTGCAATTTATTGAATGCCAATTTTCTTGTTTGCAATTACAAGAGTGAATAATAAGTTCCTTATTGACCGGCTGACCAGCTTTGGTTTTAGAGAAGGCAATGTAATTGGTTTTTTCCTCATTTAGATGTAATAAATTAGTATGCATCCATTTATTAATAAGATAAAGTCCTTTCGTTGCTTTCTCATAAACCTCATTCCAGTCAGAGCCGTGGAAATAAAGAACTGTATCGTCAGCAAACCCATAAACAATACCAAGGTTCTTTAACACATTGTACAGATCATTAATGTACGCTTGAAAGTAAATAGGTGACGTGACCGTCCCCTGGGGAATTTGATACTTATCAATGATCTCTATTTTAGATCGTTTATTTTAGTTTGCTGAGACCTACATTCTAAGTACGATTTGACTAATTGTAAAGCAATACCTCTTATTCCATATAATTCTAATTTTTCTAAAAGCTTTTCATGGCAAACGGTATCAAATGCTTTACTTAGGTCAAGAAATATTGCAATTACTTTTTTATTATTGTCAAGACTATTTGTTATCTGTTTAGTAAGGGCATATAAAGCGTCTTGAGTACTGATATTTTGTCTAAAGCCAAATTGGTTTTTATCTACTACACAATATTTATTAAAGAAATCCACTATTCTTCTCTTTATAATCTTCTCTAGTAGTTTAGCTAAATTTGATATCAAGCTTATAGGTCTGTAATTTGTTGTATTTATTCTGTCTTTAGCTTTGTATAATGGTATAATTAGAGCTGTCTTAAACTCATTAGGAAAAATACCTGTTTCTAAAACCAAGTTAAAAATATAAATCAAAGGTTACAGTAGACTAGATTCGGAAGATTTAATTACTTTTGCTTGGATGTTATCTATTCCTGGGGCTGAATTTTGTTTAAGCTCTTTTATAAAAAATTTGAGCTCTTCTTCATCAGTGGGCCAAAACACTATAGAACTTTCTACTGGTTTTATTAATTTAGATGTTGATTCAAGACTACATTTGCAATTATTTTTACCCGTTTCAGCTAATGTTTTCCCTACGTTAGCAAAATATTTATTAAATATGTTACTAATCTGTTTTTTATTTGTGATTACCTTTCCTGATTCATCTTTTATTTTATTTATTTCTACCTTAGAGGTTTTCTTTGCTAAACTATCATTTACAGTTTCCCAGATTTTTTTTGGAATCTTTGTTAGCTTCTTCTATTTGTTTTTTGAAATAATTAAATAATTAAAAGGACTGAAGTCTTCATTAATTCAATTGATATTGCAATTTATAACAGTCCGAAAGCTCTAAAGTTATTTAATTAATATTATATATTAATCAGAATAATAAAATAAGTATCTCCACTGATGTATTATTTATTTAAAATAAAGCATAACCGGCTTTCAACCAACTAAAGGTCATCATCAGTGCCGGTGAGATGTTAGGAAGCTAGGTTTTGAGTCTTTTCTTATTGTTGACAGGTATAAGACTCACTGGTATAAGAGACTCATACCAAGTCAACAATAAGAAAAGACTCAAAACCTAGCTTACTAATGTATCACCGGCACTGATGATGACCTTTAGTTGGTTGAATGCCGGTTATGCTTTATTTTAAATAAATAATACATCAGTGGAGAAACTTATTTTATTATTCTGATCATGATAAATTCCTCTAGCGCTCATACTTTAAATCCAATGTTAATGTTTCAGAGAGCAGGCAGTCCCGGATTAGTTCTGAGGGAATATAAAGGATATCCAAGCACTGATATATCTAGAATATATACGTACAGTTATCTGACTGAAGAACCCACCTACTTGAGAAAACCTATTGAACCGTATGATAGAGCTCCAGTTTCTCCTCATTTCCACAGACCTGCTTGTAAGTTTACTCAATCCATTTAGTTTTTTTTATGAATATTATGTATTAAAACTAAATCTCTTCTTTGGAATGCAAAATGTAAACTCATCCAATATAATTAATAATATTGAAATAAATAACCTTGTCGAAGATGCGGTGAAAATTTATTATTTATTTATTATTTTATTTAAATGAATGACTTTGATCGATGATCTAAGTAAGATTATTATTGTCATACAAATTTTAGTATTAAATTAGATTTCAACAAGAAAAAAGTTTTTAAATTGATACACGCTTCATTTGACTTTCTCTCTATCTCAATCTATATGTTTATATAATATATATATATATATATATATATATATATATATATAATATATATATATATATATTGATAAAGAGGAAGTCAAGGTTATATATTTCAATATTATTAATTATATTGCATGTGTTTACATTTTACATCCCTATGCAATATATAATATATATATATATATATAATATATATAATATATATATATATATATATATATATATATATATTTATTTATATTAAAGGACAGCACTTAAAGAATTTTTGTCCCTCCTATAAAAATCCTAGAGGCCCTGAGCTGGATTGAACTTAAAGAGTCAGAGTGGCGCATACACGTGTTAACCATTAATCCATTGGGACTCCCTGTCAAAGAAAGTTCCCATGACAGCGGACTGACTTTTGATGATCCAAACTATCACTAGCCTGTATTGAGGAAAACCTCAATTTTTGTTAAGTCTTTAAGATTGAGCAGACACAAGCTTGAATTTAAACTTAACCTAAAATTGAGATTTTTCTGAATTTTCCTTTCAGACATTTTGAGTTGTGTTTTTAAATAGAGAGTAAGTACTTATTTATACAAGCTAATACCATGTTTACAATATATTAAAGTCAAATTTTAATTTGTCACAAAACTATGTAAAAACGATTTATTTTTTGCTGCACTGAAGACATCTGCTTTTTGCTGCTCTATAATTATATTTTTTTTTTAAAGAAAAACTACACTAAATCTATTCACGAGACTTTTATTAAAACCAGAGCCAGCATTTTTTATCATCATCATCATTTGTGCCAGAATGAAGAAATAAAGATAACCCTAGTCAGATCTCATGATCATCATGAGTGCTAGAATAAAGAAATAAAGATAACCCTAGTCAGATCTCTTAATCATCATCATTGCCAGAATGAAGAATAAGATAACCTAGTCAGATCTCATGATCATCATCAGTGCCAGAATATAGAAATAAAGATAACCCTAGTCAGATCTCTTAATCATCATCATTGCCAGAATGAAGAAATAAAAATAACCCTAGTCAGATCTCATGATCATCATGAGTGCCAGAATAAAGAAATAAAGATAACCCTAGTCAGATCTCTTAATCATCATCATTGCCAGAATGAAGAAATAAAAATAACCCTAGTCAGATCTCATGATCATCATGAGTGCCAGAATAAAGAAATAAAGATAACCCTAGTCAGCTCTCATGATCATCATGAGTGCCTGAATGGAGAAATAAAAATAACCCTAGTCAGATCTCATGATCATCATGAGTGCCAGAATGAAGAAATAAAGATATCCCTAGTCAGATCTCATGATCATCATGAGTGCCAGAATGAAGAAATAAAGATAACTCTAGTCAGATTTATTGATCATCATGAGTGCCAGAATGAAGAAATAAAGATAACCCTAGTCAGCTCTTATGATCATCATCAGTGCCAGAATGAAGAAATAAAGATTACTCTATGTCAGAATAAGGTGCTCCTTATTTCTTTTCTCCAGCACTGATGATAATAGAAGGAGAACCATGACTTTTTGGATAGTTAGACTAGGGCTCCTATCATTTCTCCACTCCGGTACTGATGATGATAGGAAGCGGACTATGGTTTTAATAAAAGTTAAGTGGTGAAATTTGGTTGTGGTTACTGGGGTAATTCCACAACTGAGGTTTATGTTAATTATATGGTTTGGAACCCCCATAAAGCTTTAGTAAAGTTTGTGCTATGTATCGCTTGCTCATTATATCATGTTTTGTATTCATGCTGTACAATAATTCAGATCCAAAGGAAACATGGATTCCAGAAAGCATTGTTTCAACTGATGGTTAGTGTTTTTACTTTGATTAAACTTATAAGGCAAGATTTGTTTTGAAACCCTGCATATTTTAGATCTAGTCTTTGAACTAACATACTTGAGCTAAAATAAATAATAATTAAATAAATAAGTGAAAAGCTAATATCTTGTGTATTTATTATTCTTTGGCAATAATTGTGAGAGACCTCTGGGCTCTGATTGGTTACCGCTAATAGTTTGCTGTGGGGGCGGACTGCTACCAGCCACTAATTGCCAAAATGAATTTTTAAAGTTGAGATGACATCATGAATGGTTTTAAGGAGTTGGCTTAGACATTACTGATTATTTCACAAAATTTTTAAAAGATTAATGCTATATTTTTTTTAATAAAAAAATTTCTTTTATTTTATGAAAGATTTATCAAATCTTAAGAATGAAGATATAGTTCTTTGGGTGGTGACGGTGTCAATGTAGATGAAAAATCTGATTTCGCTTCCACTGTGGGAGGCAAAAAGCTGAACTGTAGAGTCAGTTGAGTTCAGTTTTGTAAAGCATTTTGTTTACAACCATGATGTCCTACATCCCTGAAGACGCCTCCTACAGTGGAAGCAAAACTTTACCTACATTGACGGGGTCACCACCGGAAGTCCTCAATCTTCATGACAATAACCGCGGATGCTTATGCTGTTTAAATCTTGGGAAGTCTATTCCCTGACCATTCTATTTGAGTTTAGAACAAGAATTTATTATTCAACTCAAATTTGGTGGGCTGGTACTAGAGATAAAACTACTGGATATAATGTAATGTATCAGAACTTGACACTTTTACTTTCCTAATTTGTATGGTCTGTTTTAAAATTTTGATAGGTGTATATAAATGTGTATATAAAAATCATATATATATATATATATATATATATATATATAATATATATATATATATATATATATATATATATATATATATATATATATATAAAATCCTTTATGGGCTCAATCACTCATTATTATAATTAATGAAGGGTATTTTTCATTTTATGTAGCCTTTGCTTTGAGTAGATATTAAAATTTATTATTTGTGAATACTTTTTGGTAGTATTGTATTATTTTATTTATGAGGAAATTTGATAAAGAATTGAAAATAAAGATAGATTTATATTGAAACTAGAGAGGACATAGCCTATCTCAATAGATTGAGAGACCTGAAACATCTTTTTGGGGTTCTGTGCAACCTCATTGAAACTATCTTCAAGAGTGAGTGAAGGTTATAATAAATCAATTGATTTCGGCTTCTTGAACATTATTTGTTTTTTTATTTGTATTTTTAACACTATATAAGTTATTGTAATTATGTGCTGATAATTTGATTGTATTTATAATCTAATGTGGTCAGGTTACTTTAACGATGTTTTACTATTGATGTTTTAACCCTATCAGGCCCCTCTAGTATTAATATCTCTATGTTTCTATCGACTTATTTTGTTTCATTGAAGCTTTTATTGGTTTTTTTGGTTGCAGATATGGGCGGTAGTATGAGAGGACGTAGTTGTAAGTCTGT
Source organism: Microvelia longipes (assembly GCA_018340805.1). NCBI lineage: Eukaryota > Metazoa > Arthropoda > Insecta > Hemiptera > Veliidae > Microvelia > Microvelia longipes. The sequence goes on along the minus strand of JACMZG010001913.1, from coordinate 13,881,470 downwards.
TAGTAGTGGCGGTGCTATATCTAGCCTTGCTGAATCCATGGTGACGACAGGTGGTCGGCCTCGCTCACCTCATATGAACAACGAGGAACCGATTGAGCTGGCTCATTTTCCTGACGCTCATAAACCTAAACCTTCCGATACTGCTCCCATAGAGAGAGATGATTTCCCTGCTCCACCTTATCCTTACACTGATCCAGAGAGACGGCGCAGATGGTCTGATTCTTACCAGGTATCACTAACTGTTGTCACTAAAGTGATATGGAAATTAATACAGTAGGGGAGGGGGCACGGGACTCAGTGGTCCCCCGGAATAAGCTGGTTTAGATGGACCTGCCTAAAGTTCAGTCTTTCTCCACTAGTGGCAGGTCGGTTCACCTTGTACGCCATATATAAAATAATTATTTCTTCAATTCCAAGATTAAAATTATTTAAAAGGGTCTTTAACAGTGTTAAAAATTGTATTAATTATTTTAAAGGTATAATTTTCATAAAATTTTATAAAAATATAAACACTGTTTTAATTTTAAGTAGACCTGATATATTGATAGCCATGATTTGTAGACAAACATCAAAATGTTTGTAAACAAACATCAAAAATGTTTGTAAACAAAACATCAAAAATGTTTGTAAACAAACATCAAACCGGGAAATTATAAATTTAATTTATGTCTTCGTTGTCTCATTATAACACAACTTTCGTTACACACGTTATCCTATTTTCTAAAAACAATATCTAATAAACAACTAAAATAGAAAAATAAGTTAAGGAATAAGATAAAATTTGTCTTGTTTATATTTTTTATAAACATAAATAGAAGTCTCGATTTAAAACTGATAACAATAGTGATAAGCGTACAAGGTGAAAACTAGTGCTTGGGGCGCTAGTTGATACAACTAATCCCTGTTTTTTTAGGGCCACCTCAAACCAGGGAGTTAGACCACTGTGTTCCCCGCCCCACCCCTACTGTATGAATTTCTACGTCACTTTAGTTGTCACTATAATTTTCTATTATTAATGGTTGATTAAATTGAGCTGTGGAGACTCACAATAGAAATTAAAAGAAAACAATCCCTCTACAATAACTTGTTATATTTAAAAAGCCGACTTTCGGTCTTACAGACCATCATCAGTATCTGAAACAACAAAGTATAATGACTAAGGCAATGCTCCAGATTTCTTACACTGTATGGTCCATCTGTTTGGCCAACATAAGTGGATTTACAGGTCCCACATTTCATAGTGTAGATGCTACTCTTGTCAACAGGTAGAACTTTATCTTTGGCAAGAGACTCTAGCTAACACACCTAGGATTTACCAGCAAGCAAAATATAAAATGTTTTTTTTTTTTTTTTTTATCAAATAGGGATGCTATTTTTTAGAAGGGTGACATCTATGATCTACATGTAAAATTATGTTATCTGCCTCATTTAATTTAAATCGAAAACTATAATTTATTCCAATAATTTTGGAGATGTGGAATAATATAAATTTATATTATACATTATATTATAATGAGACATCATTTGTCTTTCCACACGTATTTATTTAATAATTTACAGCTAGCTTTCGACTTGATCAAAAATCAGTGCCAGTGAGATGAATCTGATTCTTCTTGGTCGATTTCTTTGGTCACAGCTAAAATCTGTTATAAGCATTAATGATGGTGATCGTTAAGGTCGAAAGCTGGCTATGTATATATGCTATGTATTTGCTATGTATGTATATATGCTTGTGAAAAGACATATGCTGTTTATTTTTATTTTTCTTCCTAGCCTTCACATTACCCCTTTATGATTTGCCGTTCCCTTCATCGTCCCCAGGGAGATATCGCCTACGTTGAGAACCACTGATTTTGAACATAAACAATTATTCAAAAGAAAATACTTAGATGCATAGGCAATATACCACCTAGAAAATCCTGCAAGACATTATTCAGGAAATTAAACCAGCTAGTTTAAGTAAAGAAAAATTTTGCCAATTATACAAAAAATGGAGATAAGCACCACTATAATACCAGAAAAAAAAATTTATTAAGAATAAACCAACTTAAAACTTCAAAATATAAATTTAGTTCAGATTACTCAGGGGTAGTATTGTACAACTCTTTACCACAAGATATAAAACATTGCTGAAATAAAATGTTTTAAATCAAAATGCAAAGAATTGCTCATCAAAAAACCCATTTATAATTTATCAGAGTTTTAATTAAAAAAAAAATACGTCATGCATTGTTAAGTGTATTCTAATTATTTGATGTATTTTATTAAGCTACATATGACCTCAAGCTATTGTATATTTTTGTATACTTATTGGCAAATAAAAATAGTTTATTATTATGTTCTTAGACTCGATTTTCATCGGTGAACCTGAAAGCCGGGTTAAACCAAGGTATTTCAGGTTTTACCTTATTCGTTGTTGTCTTTGTCACTGTTTTAGTTATATAGTCGGGTTAAATATTAAGAACTATTATTATTTTTATATTATTATATTATTATTATATTATTATTATATAACTATTATATAACTTATATTATTAACTTATAATTATATAACTATTATTAACTATTATTTATATAACTATTATATTATATTATTATTATTATCATTATTATGTTTAGGGGTTTTTTCTCACTTAGAAAGTGGTTAATTGTAGAGCGGACACTGTGTGCCAAGTTTCTACAATTTTACTCTTTTTTTTTATTTTATAATTATCTGGACAGAAAACGGCGAACAATACTGCACGTGTCTAGAACTATTGATTATTATTATTATTATTATTATTATTATTACAAGATATATAGTGTCTGCACTACTAACCTGAAACTGGTTTTTTGCCTCAATCCCTTCTGGATGGTTTTTACTATGTTTTCTGTCTGGATGTGTGTGAGAGTCTGTGATTGTAGCTCCCAGTGTGTTTACGCTAGAGAGTTGAAACTTTGTACAAAAGACAATCTTTAGGTTTGGTTATGCCTTCCGGAAAACATTTATTTCTATAATGTCATTAACTATGATTTATGACTCAGCCTAGATTTCAAAAAATTTACAAAACACTGAAAAATGGTCGGATGAATGTGAAATTTGTCATTCATGTAGTTTTATATATGAATAACATAAGTGCCAAGTTTCCTCTCGTTATCAGCTTTATTAAATTACTTGTAAAAATAAACAATTTAGTTGAAATTTGGTATGAGTGTATTTCTTTATATAATACGAAAGTACAAGTACAAAGTATTATTTTGATATGGACAGTATTTCAACAGTTTTTGTTAGATCACTTATATTAAGCAGCATCGAGCAAGGTAAATACCGGTATGGGTGACCACAGGGATTAAAACTGATACGCTATCTTATCTGAGGACGACAAAGTTAGACTGAAGATAATCAATACGAAAAAGCCCCTCCACAAAGTTAATTAAATAAAATTCAAAACCGGCTTTCAACCAAAACGGTCATCATCAGTGCCTAAAAACAAAAAGTAAAATAGACTAGAAAACACTAAAAAGAAGAATCAAAAAGTAAAAATGACAAACATACAAAAATAGTATAAAACAAGAAATTAAAGCTAAAGTAAAAAATAAAACTAACCGGAGAGAAGAATATATAAATGTAGGTGAGTCTATGATATCATGTCTGAGACTGAGGTTAGTTTCAAACGGTCAGTTCGCAGAGGGGGCATTGTGCTAGCAAGCGTTCTGATTATCATAGAACCCGCTCCTTTAGCGTTCAGGTTAAGATCACCCGCATGCTTTTGACTCCTCAAAATCTCAAATTTTTCAAGGGAATCCATTTTCCTACCTTTGGGAACTATATGAATAAAATTTTATTTAAATTTTTATTAAATTAACTTTGTGGAGAGGCTTTTTCATATTGATTATTATAATACACTCCACCTGCGCTTCACCCTAATAACCAGACTGAAGATGTTATAAATAGTGTTTTTAAGGGAGATTGAAGTGTTGAGGCTGTGCGTAGTGACTTCAATAAATAAATACCTGATTTTTAATTCTCATTATGTGTTCATTATGTGTCGATAAATTGTTATTTATGCACCAAAGAGAGTAAAGAATGATATTATTTCCCTGAGCAGTTAGTTGGTTCTTAAGGCCAAAGAAAAGAGAACCAAATCACTTAACTACTGAGGCAAAGCCGAGGCTGTTGACTATTACCTCTAGAGACGAAGCTTAGGGAGGTATTTGCAAGGAAAAAAGTAGTATTTTATTCCCAAGGCAGTAAATACTTTTTTTTTGTTGGGTCCCTCTTATACATTTTGGGGGTGCCGCCCACGGGGAAGTGTTTCAAAAATTGATCGGACCCCCTTTATAAATTTAGAGGATGTTGCTCCCCCAAAAATATAATTGGATATAATTGGCTCTAACTTTATATAAGGATATAAGGAGTGAAAAGTAACTTTTTCTCCCTTGGGAGTGAAAAATGCTTCTTTACTCCCTAACTAGTCTAGTCTGGAGATAAAATAATTTTATGTGTCCATAAATAATTGTTGCTTAGAAAGGTTACTTTGATTGGATCCTAATTTTAAATTTCATTTAAAGGTAGTTTTACTATGGAGATTAGTCTTCAATTTCTATATAATTGGTGTTTATGTATTTTTTTTATTTGACAGGCCATCCAACCGGATTCAGACGAGGAAGATGAAACTGATACTAGTTCTACTTTAAAAGGAGAGAAGAAAGTCAACGGAAGGTTACAAAGTAATGTCGGACCAGGGCCAACAAGTGATCGGATACATAAGACTAAGGCTGCTCCCCTTCAAAATGCTTTAGGTATTGAAATAGTATTATTGGGTTGTATAGTAAACCTTAGCGGTCAAATAAGTGATCTGCACCTGTCCAAAGAATATAATAGGTATAGAATGTCGGAAGATATACGAGATCGTCTGACACAATATGGGGGTAAACTCGGTTCTGGCATCTAGTGGCAGCTCTAAAAACTAACTCTCCATTTCAATTTTTGTTTGTATTGAAATTAAACCTGTTTCATTTCAATACAACAGGTATATCTATGCTTTTTGTTGGATCATAAAAGTTAAGCAGCATTGAGCGTGGTCAGTGCTGTATGGGTGACCGCTAAGAATGAAACAGATGTGTTTACTATCTGAGGACGAGTGAAGTGAATGTTGCAGTATAAATTAAGTGAATTGTATATTCTGAGAATAAGCGAAGTGAGTCCGAAGTACAGAGCTTAGCTAATCTAAGTGATGAGCTTAGCTAATCTGATGTGATGAGGGAGAGTTCCGAGGTACCCCGTATCCGATTTTTGGTGTTTACTTAGATCTTTACTCTTTTTAGTTTAAATTTGGACTTAAGTTATAATGAAGAATAATTTAGATTATTTTTTAATGATCTATTAAGATTAATTGATAAATAGAATATTTTAAGATGAAGGTTGCTCTTTTTGTTAAAAAATAAATTCATGTTGTTAAGGTGGCAGTTTTTGTTGAAATCGACCGGAAAACTGGTTTTGCTGTTATCAGTAATGATAATCTCTTTTACCAACTTTTGTGATTTATGTTTTTATTTAGGTAGTAAACCTGGTACACTTAGTACGGTTTTATTGCAAGGGTTGAAAGAAAGAGAGAGAATGATGAAACAGAGGAAGTTAGATCCAAGGAATGCGAGTAGATCTCCGTCTGCTTCTTCTCAACCCTCTCTTAGACTTAGATATCAATCTCCTGTCAATGCGTGTAAGTATTACACTAAAACCTTTAACTCTAACCACAAAAAAACTCTGAAATGTGAATGAGATTGAACGCAAGTGGAGTTATTCATACTAGGAAATAAAGAAGAGAATCTCTCCACAAAAACAATAGTTTTTGTGGAGACCGAACATAAGGTCATCATCAGTGCCATGAAGATAACGATGAATGTTATAAATACATAAAACTATTTTCTTTTCCGAGATGGTAACAGCTCGGTGAGTTGAGTAAGACACCGAGCTGTTACCATCTCAGAAAAGAAAATAGTTTTATGTATTTATAACTTTCATCTTTATCTTCATAGCACTGATGGTGACCTCATGTTAGATTGAAAGCGCTTTGCCAATAAACAATTGTTTTTGGAAGAGACTCTTTTCTTCATTTCCTAAACTCTAAAATATTAAGTGTTTGAAATGAGTTTGGAACTGCTGAGGTGTCCAATTAATGGATATGGTGCTTGGCTTTGTATAACCTCAGCTTAATATGTGCTTGATCTAGGCAAGTTTTGGCTACTAATAGTGTTTTAACCCACACAGTAGCAAGTAAAGGCTGTGAATCAGAGGGCTGTTTGCTGGGGTGAACATGTTTTCCTCTCCCTTTGCAATCTAAAACCTATAAAAAATTTAAAATATGTTCTAGGAACAAATTATTGAAAAAGCCACTCTACAAAATATATAAAACATTGGCTTCTTTCCAACATTTTCCTGCACCGTCAACTGATTATAACTGTGTATGTTACTATAACATAACAGATTATATTTATTTATTTTTTATATTTTCCCCCCCGTTAATATATTTTTGGTATCAGGAAGCCAAGGGGAATTGATCCCCCTCATTCGGCCTTTAATTTCATCCAAACTGCCTCATAAGTTTTATTTTTACGTTGAAAATTGGCTAAATGTTGGATTCATCATCACATTTATGTGTGGTCGCCATATGAAGACCTAAACTTCATGAAAATATGTTTTCAATTAACGTTGTACTGTATTGTGTAGCTCCGAGTAGAAATTTAGACGCACCTAAACCATGGGACGATGAAGACTCGTATGATGTTTCTAGCTATAGATCATCAGTAGGACGATCGAATCCAACATTACCTACTTATAATGGTACGTTTTCTTATCACTTACTTTTTATACTGTATTACACATACTACATTTAGAACTTTTGAAAATTGACAGTTGTCAATTTATCAACTCACAGCTTTAATACTAAAATGTTTTTGAAACCTTTGTAATTATAGTTAAATAATGCACTAATTTATTAGTAATCTTTTATATAATTAATTTTTAGATTTTAAGCTAATGTAAGATACATTCAGCTTAGATGTTAAAGTAAATGACAATGGTGAATCATGAGTAAAATATATTTAATAGTTTATGAATCATGGATTACAGGGGATCTCTTGGCTCTGGCAGGTAAACTTTGTTACCAATCTCAGAATAATACTAATATAGAAGGAGCATAAAACCGTAAACACAATGTTATTCTACTGATAACACGAAAGCCAGTTGACTGGTGGTTATAAGTAGGGGTACCACCATAACAACAAAACATTATTTTAAATATGTATCATAAATATCCATTAATAAAGAAAGATCGTAAAGAACAAATATAATAACTTAAAACACTTGCTGGGTATTTAATAAAACTGGTCTTAGATGGCAAAAGGATAGCGGAATACAAGAATCTACATTTAGTTGACGAGGACTAATTTTAATATAATTTTAATTAAAAACGAAAAACTACAATTTAAAATACTTACAATATTGTAATGCACCGATATTTATATTAGTATTTTATGAATAATCAATTATTAATTAATAATAGAACATAATAATTTAGCAACCAGAACTATTGCCAACGTTTTATAAGAAAATTGTATATTGTTAGGGTGGCAGCATTACTTAAAACACCAGTGAACAGCCTTTGCGTTATCAGTAGTGCTCCTTCTATATATAGTATTATTCTAAGTTACCAATAGACTAGGTTAGGCCGGTGTTACAAGGGAGGTTACAATTTTAACACGGTTAAAAATATTTTTTTATTTTCCAGGTTAATTTAATGTTTTATTTGTGGATAGACTTTTATTTACATCCTTTAAAATAAGGTCTAAAAATGTTATAAAATAAAAAATGTAACATCAATTTAATGAAAATGAGTAAAAATATATGAGCTAGAAGTGATATTAGTGTGATTAAATGACAGATCATTATTTTGTGTCTTGTTAATTATCCTTGTCTTTTTTTAAATACAATTGTAATTGATAGTAATTCCAACGTAATACTCTATTTTTAAAGGCTGTAATTTTGTAATAAATTTTAGGACAAAATGATTTTGTACCACCAGTACGTCAAAAGTTATTTGTAATTTGATAAATGCTGTAGAACGCCATGTTGAAACAGCTCAGTAATAAATATGATAAATTGCTGAAGGTACGAAAATTGTTTTGGTCTCAAATTTATTATAAAATTACTACAGATAACTACTACTAAAGTTATGACATTTGTTATACAGGGTGACTTACTCTTAATGGGACAAAATAAAAATCTTGGTTCTATGGACCAGGATGAACAAAAAATGTCATGTAAGCATAGGGTCGATTCTCAATAGTTCTCTAGAAAAATCGATATATCGAATTATTCGATACTTTACTATCTAATTCTCTAAAACAATTTACAACTTGAAAACTACTAAAGCTAAAGAGATGCGGTTTTCACTATTCACAAGGACATTAAATTCCCTTTAAAATGGTATACTTTATGTCGCAATCATCACAATTAAACTTTAATTTATTTGCATTTAAAATAAAAATTTTTATTAGTACTAAAAATGTAAAACATTTTAAATGCCAAAATCTTCGATATTTGTTCACTCATAGTTGAAACCTAAAAATCTTAATAACATTCCATACCCTTTAAAATGATATAACATAATCTATGGCTTGTTTTTAACTTTAACCGAGATATTCTTAAAAAACTTGATGTAAGTCGCTTAGATTCTAAATTATTCACTATGTAAACAAAGACATTTATATTTAAATAAATTATTTCAATTTGATTTACAAAATAAACTTTATTTTATTAGTTATAACTATATTATTAATTATTCTATGTTTTGTTAATCTTAGAAAATAATCAACCCCCTCCCTCCACTCCCATATAGCTTATAAAACTTAATTTAAGTCTCTTATAATATAACAAATGCAACAAAATCATTTCTTGAAGAATTTTGTTGAAAGAATACAAAGTAATAGGTATATTTATACATAATTAAATAATAAATAAATAATTAACTTTTTACTGCAAGGGGAATTAAAAATCATTCTTCATGTAAAATTATAAGAGAGATTCAAATCTTCCTCCTTCAACTCTAATACATAGTCTACATCTTCTTAACACTGATTGTAGCTTTTTCAATTTGTGCTGCAGTTATTGCAGCTCTTGACTCATGCACTTTTAGCATCAGGTCATCTCGATTTAGTGGGGCTGAATGAAAATTATCCCAATCGCTGGATTGGACGAGAGGGACCAATAGCCTGGCCTCCGAGATCTCCTGATCTTACACCTCTAGATTTTTTTCTCTGGGCGCAATGAAAGATGAAGTATACAGGCAAGCCCCACAAAATCGAGATGACCTGATGCTAAAGTGCATGAGTCAAGAGCTGCAATAACTGCAGCACAAATTGAAAAAGCTACACAATCAGTGTTAAGAAGATGTAGACTATGTATTAGAATTGAAGGAGGAAGATTTGTATCTCTCTTATGATTTACATGAAGAATGTAAATGCACAGGACCCACAAGAAACCACTTATTTCAAGAAAACTGAGAATTGTCAAATTAAATTTCAAAATTTAATTTGACAATTAAATTTTGAGCATGCACCATCTTATGAAGAGATCTACCTGGATAGGCAGTCTATTTTTTCTCTTAATAATTTGAGGTGTTTTCAGAAAAATGTGATTTAAAGTAGCATAAAATGAGTGACATTTTTTCAGGTATAGTCTTGGACTATACCAATTAATATTTTATTTAAAAAAAGGACAAGGTTTGTTGACATTGTGCAAAATAATGATCTGGTGTTTAACACTCTAATATTACTTTTAACACAAATATTTTGACTCATTTTCATCAAATCCATGTCAAATTGTTTGATATGATTTGAATCCATGATTAAAATCATGGTTTCAATTACATGAAGTGACATGATGACATTATTTTGACGTAAATTAAAAGAATAAAAATCATTAAATGATCCTTAATTTCCTTCTGGAAATTACAAAATCAAGAGCTGCTGTAGCTGTTTTTAACACTTAAGCAATTATAAAGTTTCCTAGCTAGGACTGTGGGAGATTTTTTTGTTTTTCAAGTCGGCAAAAAGGACATATTATTGGTAATTTTTATTAGGAAATAAAGTTGCTTTGTCATGTGTACAGTCACCAAATGCTTGAGCATTTTGTGACTGTACACATGACACTGTTACTTTAATTCCTTGTAAAAACTATCGGATTTAACTATGGTATAAAAAAATAATATTGGTTATGACTTCATAATGTTGATTATGCTGAAGTATGGTTGCATCTTGTCAAATCATGTAGAATGTGCAAGAAATCAAATTTAAATAATTTAAACCTAAACAAGAACAGTTTATTCGGCAATGGTCATGTCAAAGGTTAAGCAGGGGTTTGCTTTGAACTTAATCATAGACTTAAATTGGAATAGAGCAACTTTTTTGAAACCTTCTATGCATTCAGAGTTAGATAGGTTAACATATTTAAATTTTTTATGCAGTTCTAAATTCACTTATTGATTTAATTTCTCTATAATGCTGACACATCTGACATAACTAGAGCCACCTCCATGGTCTAAGTCATTAAAGCATCAGTATTTATACTGACCTTATGCGGAGGTCTGGGGTTCGGATCCCAGGTTATGCTTGATAGTTTATATAAGACTATTAGTTCAAATATATTATCCTTGACTATAAAATACACTTTGGGTAAGGATTCCCACTACACCTGAAGTGGTTCCTGCACAGTTTATTATTATAATTTATTTCTGTCAAAATCAAAACGATTAATGAAAACTGCAAATACTGACTTCTGCAATAATTTAATTGCAATGTTTTACACAAATTTTTTTACAATGTTCTCTTATTTTTTAACTTTTTAGTTTGTTTTTGCAAAAATGACTTAAGCCCTTTTTACTTAAAGTTAGTTACTTGTTTCTTTTTTGGGGTTTTATGACATCATTCTCATCTTTACAAATCATTTTGATATAACATAAAATGTTACACTACATTTTGTTCATGTTGTTACAATACATGAAAAGCTTGGCTTTTTCATTGTTATTGTTTGAATATCTGTGTTGTTTAATATTCTGTTTTTGATGTATTGATGGGGTTCTTAACTAGAAACTTGCGTATGTTTAAGATTATTGATTTCCGCTTTTTAAACTAATGCAACGTTAATTCGGATATTTTATCATAAATTTAATTCGTTTTTTATTTTAAATTATTATTAATAAATTATTTTAAAGTGTTTGATTTTTAAATTAATTTTTACATTGAGTGTTTTTTTTTAAATGTTCTAAAATGAACAGAATGACATCAAAGGCAAATTATCATACATTGCCCGTCTATTTTTATGCATTTCTAAATAAGCCCAGGCAAATGATCGATTCAAAAAACAAATCTTTGATTTGTGTTATGTCAGATTATTTTATTTAATTAATAAATGTCCCTTAACGAATTATATTCTCGTTTCTTTTTAAATACAATCTGTATGATTTAACGGTAAATCAAAATATCTTAGGTACAATTTTTGCCACATGAAAATTTGCTGAAAAAAGCCAATTATTCAATAAAATTGGTTACGAAGGCTTTAGATATTAAAAAGGTTAACTGTTGAAGAGAATCTTTTAGTTGACAAGGATTACTCTTAGCATATTTTTTTTAATTTTCCTCATTTATTCCGTTGGTATATAAGAAAAGTATTGTGTTTGCAAAAATTGTCTAAATTGTTTATTTGAATTACCCGTTTTTGATATTTTTAAGACCTCCTAAATGGTTTTCACAAAGTGGTCTTTCTTTGTGTGTGTGTCTGTTATTATTATATTTCCCTGTGTGTTTATGCTAGAGAGTTAAAACTTGGTATGAAAAGCAATGTTTAGGTCCAGTTGTGTCATCTGGATTTTTTATGTCCTCATTAAACCACAGAAATTACCATATAAGACCAACATTTGTGATAAGTTCCATCTCATTTAAGCAGTTGTTCAATTTTTATCACGTGTATACGTTTCTTAAAAAATTGTAAAAAGTCAAAAAATAATCCAATTTACAGTCTATAGACTACTTTAAAAATCTTGACAGGTCAGTTTAGGCACCGCCGTTTCTTAAGAAAAAAAATTCCCTACAATAAGGGAGCGGGAAAAACCTATGTAAACAAATCAGGTTATTTTACCCGTATTTTCTTGGTGATGGTTTTTTTTACGTTTCTTTTGTATAGTTTTTTTTAAATATCATTTTTAAGATTAATTGAAAGTAGTTTTCAAAATGATGTAAACAAAAGAAAAACCATAAAAAAGAGTGAACGATTGCCGGGAAGAAGGTTATTTCCCTACAGCGGTTATGGTGGTACGGATTTTTTTTGTAGTGAGGGGTTGGCAGCGACTTCTCTGATTGGTCAATCCCCAAAATACTTATGATCTTGGGGATTTTTAAACTAAACGATAGACTGTAGTTGAAATTTTGTTTAAGTATATCTATTTACAGAATAAATAAGTATACTAAGTTTCATTTCAATTGGACAAGTATATCTGTTACTTTTGTGGGATCATAAAAGTTAAGCAGCATTAAGCGAGGTTAGTGCTTGGATGGGTGACTGCTAGGAATAAATCGAATGTATTTACTATTTGAATCCGAGAGATACGAGTTGGAAGTAGTGAGAATGAGCTTAGCGTATTCGATGATTTTTTAAAATGCAATTTAAAATACTTAAAAAATTGTAATAAGTAATATTTACAACAGTATGTAATGGCTAATTGAGTATTATTTAATAATTTATCTTAATATTTTAACAATTGGAATACTTAAGGGATTAAAAGTCACTTCCAGGTCTGACTCCTACCATATCATCCATCCCATTAGCGAATTTTGTAAAAGGAAATTCATTAAAAATGATATGTTGTTTAGATAGTAGTCTTAGTTAAGGCCACCAGAAAACTGGCTTTTCTGTAATGCTCCATTCATGCAAAGAATTATTAAACGATTTTCTATCTTTATTATATTATCTGTCCAATAACTCCTTTTATTTTAATTTATGTAAATTTATTCTGGATCAGCGTACTATGATTAAATGATTGAAAATTATGTCTTCCTCATTTTCCACTGAGGTCTTTTGATTACTTTTAAAAATTTTAAATAATTTAATGGAATCCCTTATACTGATGATGGAAAAGTGCATAATATTGTCAAGTAAATGAAAGTGTAAGAAAATTATATTTTCTTATTGATTTAATATCCAGTTTGCTCCACGAATTTTTTGTTATGACACTGTTTACTCCTGTTGTATCAAGAAACATCTTTCTTATAAAACAACATAATTGTTGTAACAAAAAAAAAGAGAGACATCAGTTTTATAAAATTAATATATTATTAAGCTATATTTATTTCTATTCCGTATGGGTCATCATTAGGGTTTTTTAAACAAGTTCTTTATTAATTTTTAGAATTTAAATAACTAAGTACACTGTTATTACATTAAATAAAGTTAAATAAACTATAAATAAAAAGAAGTTAATAACATCCAACAAAAAATTGTATTGCATTTCATTAAAATACTTAATTTAATTTATTACATTAAAATATAATTAATTTAATTTATTACATTAAAATATAAGCAATCTAATGTACTACATTAAAATATAATTATTATAATGTATTACATTAAAATATATTTTTAATGTAATATTTAAAGTATAATGAATCTAATGAGTTGCATTAAAATATAATTAAGTTAATGTCTTACATTAAAATACTTTTTTAATGTAATATCTTAAAAATATAATTAATTTAATGTATTGTATTAAAATGTATTTAAGCTATGACCCAAATGGGATTAAAATAATTGTAGTTTAATATATTTTTATTTAAAGAACTGAATTTTGTCTTTCTTTTGTTACAATGATTGTTTACTCTCTAATCCTTCTTGTTTTCTTTGTCATCCATTTTCTCCTTTTCTTACCATTTATTGCCCTGCATTTTGAAGCACTTTCTCAGCAATTATAGCGTCTTTTTCTCTTGTGGACTCTACACATTAACAAAGTAAGCCATGAATTAGACATTGTGTATGGTTGTTGTTGTTTTTTGTTAAATGTTGGAAAGTTGGCATGGCTTTTTTCATTTTTTCATTGTTAACCAGACTGTTTATTTCACCCTTACGACATTCTAACTTGTTCATTCGCTCATTTTAGTTACCACGTAGGTGTTCATTCACATTAAATTTTCATTTTGTAACAACTGTATTTAGTAATTGTAGAATTTGTTGGGGTGTTATTTTGGAGTGCTCGTTGCTTATACCTATTACACATGCTACAACCCGCAATACCCAGGCTGGATTAATCATGGGTTATAGCTATATTTGAATTTAATTAATAAATAAATAAATCGTTTATTTATATATAAATACCTGTTTACAAAGGTATAAAATAATGATGTTTATATATTTTAAGTTGTAATTAATTTACCTTGTCAAACCTTACCAATGAAAATGCTTTATTAAATTATATTTGATCTTATTGACAGCTATGTCTGACTATCATTAACTAAGGTATTTAATTATTACTTTGTTCACACCCGGGGTTTGGGGGGGGGGGGGTTCAGCCCCTAAATATTGTGTTCGCACGATATTTTTAACCCATAGTTTAGACTCTAACCCAATAAAAAATTAGTTTCAGGGTTGAACCCCGTGTTTCATCCTGTTCACACAACAACTGCCGGGGGGGGGGGGGGGGTAAACTCCCAAGGGGGTTGAAAAAGGGGTTGATCCCCCTGCCATACACCGCGTCTGAACAAAGTAAATATAAATTGGTTAAGAATGAGTTTAGGGCACAGAAGAGACTAGGTTTATGATTCTCATCAAGTATCATAAAATAATGTAAATTAGACTTAAAAAAAATATAATAAAAGCCTCAGTTTTTTAAAAAAAAAAACAATAGTTTTAATATTAATAGTCCAAGAACGGGATAATAAAAAATTAAATTAATGTGGGGACGTTTCGGCCAAGCTGGCCATAATCATGCCTAAAAAAGGAAAGCAAAATCCACCCTGTTGTAAATATAGGGTTTTATAAAAAATTAATAAAAAGTTAAATAAGGTATATTAAAATAAAAAACTAGCAAAAAAGTTGCTAGTTTTTTAAATATGCCTTATTAAACTTTTAATTATTTTTTTATAAAACCCTATATTTACAACAGGGTGGATTTTGCTTTTTCTTTTTAAGGCATGATTATGTCTAGCTTGGCCGAAACGTCGCCACATTAATTTAATTTTTTATTATCCCGTTCTTGGACTATCAGCATTAAAACTAAGTTAAAAAAGATAGGGCCTGATCAATACTCTAACCTCTGAGGTCAAGGTTGGTAAAATATTAGTATACTAATGTTTGGCACCAGGGAGTTGTGGGGTTTCCATTTAAGTTTATACTCTCAGTTTACAATTGATTTTTATTTAAATAAAACTGGTACCAACTTAACAGAACACTTTGAGCATAACAGTTCCCACTACCATTTCAGAGGTTTCTTGCAAAGGTTGTCACTGATTATTATTATTGTATTTATTACTATTATAAATAAACCATATAGGTACTTCCTGTTGTTTGAATTCTTATAAGCTATGTGCATTATTTAATAAATTTTGTGGACATACTTCATATAGACCAAGAGCCAGGGGTGTTTTGTTAATAAAAAGTGTAATGGCTGGACCGGTCTCAATTTTTTGTAAATACCTTCCTGAACAAGGATCTGCAATTCTGCCGACTCGTATCGGATGGGTGTCCCAGGCAGAACGCACTTTAGGTGCCAAATTTACCACCCAAGTTAATAAAAAGTGTAATGGCTGGAAACGGGTTTAATTTTTCATAAATACCTTCCTGAACAAGGATCTGCAATTCTGCCGACTCGTATCGGATGGGCGTCCCAGGCAGAACGCTCTTTACAGGTCAAATTTACCACCCAAGTTAACAAACAGTGTAATGGCTGGAACCGGTCTCAATTTTTCGTAAATACCTTCCTGAACAAGGATCTGCAATTCTGCCGACTCGTATCGAATGGGTGTCCCAGGCAGAACCTTTGGCCCCTAAAGTGCGTTCTGCCTGGGACACCCATCCGATACAAGTCGACAGAATTGGAGATCCTTGTTCAGGAAGGTATTTACGAAAAATTGAGACCGGTTCCAGCCATCACACTTTTTATTAACAAAACACCCCTGGGCTCTTGGTCTAATACATTGTTCATATTAAACTCTTTTCTATTAGTTTATCATTGTAGGTTTGGTCATTATTGATGATTTAGCATCTGCATGAAATAGGGCTGTGGAACTTAAATTTGTTAAAATTTTAATATACATGTTTTTGGGATTTAACTTTTCAATTATACCAAGTAACAACACATTGCAGTTGTAACAACATTAAATCTCTACAGAAATGGGACACATAGTGTGGGAACATGGTTTTAGAATTTTAAAAATGGCCTATCCCTCCATTAAGTTGACTCCTAAAATTTTAAAAAATACCATCATTTTTCGTTTTCCTCATTTATACCGTAGGAGGAAAACATTTGAAACCTAGATTTTAGATGTTTTAATATCTCCTGAGTGGTTTTCACAAAGTTGTCCGCCTGTTATCATCTTGTCTGTTATCAAAGTAGCTCCCAGTGTATTTATGTAAGAGAGTTGAAACTTTGTATAAAAATCTTCTAGTCTAGTTGTGCTCTTCTGAAAATAATTTTGATGATTTCATTAACGGGAAAAATGACTCTGCAAGTTTCATCTCATTATCAGCATTAGTTCGATTTTATCAAATGACTTATGTACACTTTTGTTAAAAATTGTAAAAAAAAATCAGAAAATAATCCAAGTTTATACCTTACCTAATAAATAAGTACACTAAGTTTTGTTTCAATACAAGTATATCCATGATTTTTTTATCATAAAAGTTAAGTAGCATCGAGTGTTATCAGTTCCTTGATGAGTAACCGCTGGGAATAAAATAGATGTATTTACTATCTGAGGACAAGCTAAGTAAGTCCAAAGATGTGTTGTAGTATAAATTTAACAACATGTATATTTGAGGACGAGCAAAGCGAGTCTGAATTGATGAGGAATAGTTCTGAGGTACCCTATACCTGATTTTTTTAAATTTTTGTCACTTCTTGTAATAAAACTCCTCATTGAAATTATACTATAAGAAAACCTAAATTATACTATAAGAAAACCTAAATTATACTATAAGATTTAAAAATATAATTTAAAACATGGGTTTAGAGTAGCTCATTGTGCCTGAAAATAGTGTAATGAGTGTGATGAGTTTTGGTGAAAAATAGAATATAATAATATTCAAATATGTGCTCTTCAAATATCAGAAGGACACTTACCAGGAAAAGATTTCCTGGAATATGGAGGTAACAAAATTACTGGTTGGTGACTATACAAAAGTGACAATACCCTTCACTTTTCAAAAATATGTTTGTCAAATTGACAAGTCAAGGGTTAATAATGAAATTTGGTACCACTAATACTATATTCTGGTACTTTGTTGGACTGCCATTGTTAGACGCACATCATAGATTTTTGTAAAAACTGTCTTGTGATTTTTAAATATGCCTAACGATAACCTTGTGAAAAATTACTGAAACATGGTATGGATATAACATTTCTTGAAATTTTCTTTGGTTTCCAAAACAACCAGTGTGCTTTAATTCCACTTTTTAAAGTTTCCAAAAACTTATTGGAAAAATAAGAAACAAGTCTCTCCACTGATGTTATAGTTTAATGACAGAGCCAGCTTTTAAACTTAACAGTCCATCATCAGTGCCGGCAAAATGCAAAGAAAGCGTTAAGAAACTGAAGTGATTGAGTCGTCCAACTCGTTAAAATTTACTAAAACATGACTTATTTGTCATAAAAAAATATTAGTTCAAAAAAATGTAAATTTTAACTTGATTGCTTGAGTGGACTTTCTCCATACTGGGAGTATGGACCATTTTAGAAAGACTAAGACCATGTTTTTAGGACTTTAATGATGGTGAACCTGAAAGGTTCCTCTTGGTATACATGGTCATTCAAATCTCTCCCCAATTAGACAGTGTGATATTGAAGAGCATTATATTAAGTAAGGCTTATTCCTGTGGTAATTAATTACATGTGAATAAATCTAACTTAGTCTTTATATTCTTGAATACTGTCCCAAATGATATATGTGTTCATTCTAATTTCCTAATTCGATAAACTGACCTAATAACATTTTATGTTTGGGGCTCAGCATTGGCAATTTTAATGCTATATTTGTTTATTCTTTTATCTTTAAGCTTAAGTTAAGTTAATTAACAGTCTGTAACAGTTTTTGGTCTCTGACTACTATCTTTATTTTAAAAAATGGGTATAGGGCACCTCACAATATTTTCTCACATCATATTCGCTATGCTTATCCTCCCTACTTCAGACTCCCTTCGCCTCAGGTACTAAATACATTAGTATTATTTCCAGCAGTCACACATCCACGCACTGTCCTTACTTGGTGTTGCTTAACTTTTATGGTCCTACCAAAATAGTGGATATAATTGTCCTGTTGAAACAAAATCTAGTATACATATTTATTATGTAAAGAGATACATTTGTACCTGCTTGTCCCAAATTTCAACTTAATTGGACAATTTCCCGATTTTTTACAATTTTTACAAAAATCATACACAAGTTATTTGATAAAAATTGAACTAATGCTGGTAATGAGATGAAACTTGGCATACATGTGGCGGTCTTATATATGGCTAAATGCGTTCGAAATCTCAAGTCCATCAAAATATTTTTCCGGGTTTTTTGAATATCAAAAAATTTTGCTGAGTCCTTATTGTAGGTTTATGATATTATCAAAGAAATTCCAGATAACACAACTGGACCCAAAGATTGATTTTTGTAGCAAGTTTCAACTCTCTAGCATAAATACATTGGGACCTACAATTATGACAGACAGAAAACTTTGTAAAAACCTCTCAGGAGGTCTTAAAAACACATGAAACAAATAATTCATCTGTAAAGATAATTATCCTTGTAAATTTAAGTTTTTATATTGTCATTATTAGCCAAATCCAAGATTAACCAAACTTAAAAGATTATCCCTTTTGTAAAATGCTTAAACTGCTACAGTCTGTTATTTACTATTAATTTTCTTAGATTTAATGTTAATAGATGTAATTAAGCACTATATAAGTCATCCTAATTATTAATTATGTGCACATAATATTTAAAACATGTGGCCAGACAAATTTAAAAAAGCTCTGTGAGATATACTTAAGTGTAGTTCATCACTATAGTCTAGTCTAAGTCAAGTCAAATGCGGAAAGTTCTTCAAATTTTCCTAATAGCCTGAGAGTCAGGCTTCTAAAAAAATACTCTTTTTGTATTGTTTAAATACAATTAATTCTGAAAATAAATCTAAAAGAAGAAGTAAAATTGGGTATGGGAAGGGTTGTCATGTTTCTGGGATTGTTTTGGATTTTGTTCTCAAATCCCGGCATCTCAAAATATCTTTTTAGGGCAGTTTTTTTTATAAATATAATATTATAAAAGTAATTAGAATGAGTCTAAATGAGGTCCATTGTAATGAATGAAAACCCAGAAGTCTCTATACATGAACAAAACTTCATTGGCAAAGTGATTTCTACGCACAAAAAGACCATCATCAAGGCAACACTGTTGAAATATTGAGAATGAAGAAGAATGAATGAGTCTCTGTTCATATTATTGATATCAGAGCCAGACTCTTACATCATATATCGGAGTAATAAATGGAGTACAGGGTAGCTCAGAATTTTTCCTGACATCTGATTTGCAATGCTCATCCTCAAAAACTGGAACCTTTTTCATTTTATTCTACCGAGTTTTGCTAAACATGAATAGTTGACACAATATAATTATGTGAGAGACACTTAGGAAATGTAACAAGCAAAATGCAATGCTAAGCCTGGGAACTGTTCCATCATTTGACATTCATTCATGGCTCAACATAATGTCATGTCCCCCCTGTGTTTCGTTATGTCTAACTCATCAGGGCGCCAACAGAGCCTGAACTCACTCTAAAATTCCAAGGAATATAATGTGAAGTATTTACCAGAGATGAGTGGTGCTCTCTTACAGCCATCATGCTTGGCAAGCAAAACATATATCATTTGATACTACCGAGTTTTGCAAAACATGAATAGTTGACATAATATAATTTTGCGAGAGGCACCAAGGAAATGTAGCAAGCAAAATGCAATGCTACAGAGAGAGCCAACCATTTTTATCGCAATAGCTCCACATGAACCTGAGTTAATCAGGGGGATGCATTTTACAAGTACCACCCTGCATATGATGAAAAGTAGAAACAAAGACTCCTTCTTCTGATGATGGCCTCTTTATTGGTTGAAAGCGCTTTGCCAATAAAGTTTTGTTTTTCTAAAGAGAATTATTATCTATTAATTTTTTTAGTTTTTATTTGTTAAAAGAGATAAAATTGATTATCTTGGCTGGCTAGATGTTTTTAAAATTTAAATTAGATAGTGTTGGTCTTCCTTTTTATTTGCATATTGCTGTAGTTATTAATATTTCACCTGTGTTTAATTTGTAGTTATTATTATTTTTATTTGTTGTTGTGTTTTTGGTTGAAATTTGCATGGTGTAATAAATAAAATAATTAATAAAAATAGTATACAGTCGAAGTTATGGCCGTGCCTCTACCTTGCCTGCCTCTATCTCTCCGCATATGTTGGTGAGTTTATTTTATTTATTTTTTCATATTTAATCCTTTTAATGAAATTTTATCCTTGAATCCTTATTCCTTAATGTTGTTTTTCAGTGTCACTGTTTCCTATTTATCCTTTCTGTCCCATCCTCATTGTCCTATTTTGGATTTTTGTTATGATTCTGTTACAGTTGTGAGTGCACTGCGTCATGTTCCTAAACCTGGCTATGGACTGGCTCCTAGATCTCACACCTTTAGTACCACCACTGTCAGTATCTTTTTAAGAAAAAACTATTTTGTAGATAAATGGGGGGTTAAACTATGTTTTTAACCAGCTATTAGGCTTGAGCACAACAAAGTTTGATCCACAGCAGGCGATGACTTTGTAGATCACATTCATAATGTAGAGGCATATATCTGTGAATGTTGTGCCCAAGCCTGATTCTATAGAATAAAACTGCTCATAGAAAGAACTTTACTGATAACAGAGATTGGTCTTGATAACTAAAAACTCGATAACTAAAAACCGTTTACACATTGCCTTTTGTTATTTTTTTTAAACAAAATATGTTATGGTTATAAGTTAAATGTAAAAATTATACCATAGGTATAAAATATTTATAAAACAAAATGAAAATTTTGATCATAAAGTGTTAAAAAATGTGTGATTAATTGTTTCCTTGTTATTGCTTTATTCTATGCTAAGTAATTCTTTATAAAAATATATTATTTAGATTTATTTGTTTGGCAGCCATTGGTAGCTCAATATCTCTGTTATCAGTAGATCACATGCGTAGAGATGTATTCTTAGAATAATACTATATAGAGAAGCAAGTTTCATCGTCATGTTAGCGAGAGAAAACATGATTGCGTACCACATAAAGTTACCTCCCTTCACTTTGTAGATAAAAGCAACCAAATTGCAGCTCTCGAAAATTTTGAAAAAATAAAAAGAGAGAAAATATGGGCCTCCGTGGTATTGCCACGTGCTTTAGTCCTATACATGCCTTGGCCTCAGAAACCGGATAAATAGTAATTAAGACTCATTTCTCTTTTATTTTATGTCTTTCTCCTTTTTCATTTATTTTATACGTTTATTGCACATTTTTGTTGTATTATTTTAGTTTTTGACTTCTTATTTTATTGGGTTATAGGCAATAAAATAAAAGATGGCTGATGATGGCCGTTCATGTTGAAAGCTGGCTTTGTTTTATAATAATAAATCATCTGTGGAAAGAAAATTTATTTATTTATATACTTATTCCACATCTCAGTATTTACCGGAGTAATCAAACTATTATGGCAAATCCCTTTTAAATTTTTGTGCCATTAGAGATAATCTAATAAAACTTGAGTTACATAATTTGTGTAATTGGTGTAGTTATCTTCAGGCGCCCCATGCAACGCCTAAGTTTGCAAAAAATGGGAACAAGTAAATTGGAGGGTATATTTTTTTGAGGCTTTTTGGGTTCTAGGAATAAATACAATAACTTTTGCCCCTTAAAAAGAATTTGCCAAGAGTAAATACCTTCTTCTTGGCTTAAAAACGAGAAATTTATTGCCTTACCCTCATTTAAAGTATCTATACTCACTAATACTGGTAGGTTTAGATCAAATAGTAACACTGATTTTTAATGAAAATTCAATGAAATATTTGTGTTCTTAAGCCAAGAATAAGGCTTTTTCACTCCTAGCAAATTCTCTCTTTTGTCAATATTTAGGCTTTAATTTGGAGTTAAATTTTTAAGTTTTACACTATGAACACTTATTTCCACTAAAATATGGGTCTTAGACAAAAACATGCAAGGCAAAAAAATATCTTGTATTTATCCCTATAACCAAAAAAGCCCAATATTTAAATTTAAAATAATTGAAATTTAGAAAAATACATTTAGAACAATACAGGACAAAGTACATAAAAATTAATAAATAATAATTACAATGTGCATTAATTGATCAACAACCACAAGATCAAGAGATCTCAGTGTGGGGAAAACAAAAAAATTAAGTGAAACAAGTGGCACAAAAGTAAAATGAGGTAAGCTAAAATTTGAATAATAAATTAAATCTTGAAAAAAATAAATAAATAAGTTAACGGAACACAAACCTTAATATAAAATAAATAAGTTATACAAAAATATTTTAAAAAAACATGAAAAAATAATGATAAAAAATATTAAAAAAACAACTAATACAAAAGAAACAACATAAAAGTATACAAAATAACAGTATATAAGTAAACTAAATAAAAGTATACAAAATAACATTATATAAGTAAGTGTATATAAGTAAACTAAGTAAAAGTATACAAAATAATAGTATATTAGTAAGTGTATATAAGTAAACTAAATAAAAGTATACAAAATAACAGTATATTAGTAAGTGTATATAAGTAAACTAAATAAAAATATACAAAATAACAGTATATAAGTAAGTGTATATAAGTAGACTAAATAAAAGTATACAAAATAACAGTATATAAGTAAGTTTATATAAGTAGACTAAATAAAAGTATACAAAATAACAGTATATAAGTAAGTGTATATAAGTAAACTAAATAAAAGTATACCTTCCAATTTACTTTTCATTTCACAAAATGTTGTGTTGTATATAACACAACATTTTGTGAATAGTTAACTTAAGGTGCCCCGCCTTAAGTTAACTACTCCACTAAGAAGAAGTTCCTTTCTCACAAAGAAGTACCCCATTTGATTTATTATAACCTTAACTCACACTTGAAGGAAATTTTAATGAGGTTACACAGAGCCTCTGAGAGCCTCAAAAAGATGTTTCAGGCCACAAAATGTACTGAGATAGACTATGCCCCCTCTAGTATATATCTCTATGGTTAGTCACCTTGTTTAATTTACCATTGTGTGGCACCTCTCTCCAGAGGTTGGCCACTGAGTATTTCATGAAACTTTTTTTTGGTCCTTGATTTGACTAGGTTGTTCTATTTGCAGGGTGATTTCTCATACAGTGGTATGGGAGGGATGGGAGACAAACATCCTAGTACTGATTTCAGCAGTGCTAAATCTGATGGTAAGCATATTGTTTATATTTTGTCTTTATTGCTGTCCTGCATCCTAAATGCTACATTTTTTCAATGTATCTATTAGATGACAAAGAAGAAGCCCGATTTGTCAAAGCTAACAAGTGACTCCTTACTACCTTTATACATCGTTCGCCGGCACTGATGATGACCGACAGGTTGAAAGCTGGCTCTGTCAATAAATATTATATATGGTGAGACTTGGGGTTTTATTAATATCTATTAGATGTTCAATATATCTATTAGTTTATAAATCTTAACCGATCAGTTTAGTCTCCACTGTATCTGAAAAATTATCGCTCCAAAAAAGGTAGGCATAAGTTTGTGAACAAATCTTACTGAAGCTATTATGGAATAGTTATTTACAAAACTAATTAGAGACGTATGTATTAAAATTCCTAAGTTAAGTTTATCTGTAAGAAAAAACTTTTTTAGATCTTGAGGCTTAAAGTCTTAAGGGATTTAATGACTTAAAATTCCTTGGCAAGACTCGGAAGTTGACTACAGTTTTGCCAACTGAGAGATCTTAATCAATGCCAAGTCTTCCCTTAGATGATCAGTAGGGTCAATCCATATCAAGTGTCCCAAAAAAATAAAAAAAGGTGCTCTAAAAAAAAAGATTTTGATAATTATTTTGCTGTTGATACCCATATCTATGGTGAGTAAAAAATGACCAATATAAATTTTTTATGGTCACCCG
Organism: Microvelia longipes; assembly: GCA_018340805.1. NCBI lineage: Eukaryota > Metazoa > Arthropoda > Insecta > Hemiptera > Veliidae > Microvelia > Microvelia longipes. Next base: position 13,857,011 of record JACMZG010001913.1, on the reverse strand, counting down.
TTCTTTTTTTATGGTCACTTTTATGGTACTCCGACCCTAAAATTTAGTTATTTTTGACCTTCAGATAAGCAGCCAATACTCGGTTCTCGCTTGTACTGCAGCAAAAATATGAACGGATCTGTTTAAAGGAAGCTTTGAGCTACATTTGGCCCTTTGACACTTTTACTCTTTGACCACTCCTTGGGGGGCAATGGGGGCTCCAAATTTTAGGGTTTCTTAAAAATATATGAAAATTTTAATATTTTTTTGTAATATGAAGAAATCTGAATTAAGAGCTCCCAATTTTTTTAAGAGTTCCTTACTTTAAGACAAACAATCAACAAAATTTTCAAAGCATTAATATAATTCGTTTATGAGCTATGATTTTTTGAAAATCCATATTTTTTACATTTTGGTCATTTTTGACCTTCAATATCTCCCTTGGACATGTAAACTTTTAATAAAAATCATATCACAAAGACCCTTACCAGTGTCAACATAAACCACCAAAACATTCTTGTGTATTTGCCCACAAGCAAAGTTATAGCTAAATCATGTATGTGTGATTTCCAAAATTTAAAAAAATAGATATTTTTTTATAATGTGAAGAAATCTAAAGTAAGTACTCCCAATTTTTTTAGGAGTTACTTACTTTAAGACAAGCAATCAACAAAATTTTTAAAGCATTAATATAATTTGTTTATGAGCTATGATTTTTTGAAAATCCATATTTTTTAAATTTTGGTCATTTTTGACCTTCAATATCTCCCTTGGACATGTATACTTTTTAATAAAAATCATGTCACAAAGACCCCTTACCAGTGTCAACATAAACCACCAAAAACATTCTTGTGTATTTGCCCACAAGCAAAGTTATAGCTTAATCATGTATGTGTGATTTTTCAAATATTATTTTTTTGGATATTTTGAAAATTCCTTTACTATGGAATTTTTCACATAAACTGATTTTCATCAATGGAAAATTATATTTAAGAGTTTATTTATTTTGAAATATTTATGAGAACATACAATTTAACTAGAACACTTATAATTTTTCCTTAAATATTGGAAAAATTTGAATAAATCAACTTATTGTCAAATCCCCCATATAGTTCCAGCATTTAGTACGTTCACACAGTAATCTAAATATGCAGATCGTATTAAGTACAATATCTAAATTCGGTTACATACACTGTAAGAACCATGAGTAGGGTATCCGGTCCGATGTGCTAATACTGGGGAGATGGAATCTAGATCGATCCCCCAATACACTGTATGTACTTTTAGAGGCGGACGTATTTGGTGCGGAAATAGCGAATAGGACTGTATGTAAGCGATAGCGAGTAGCGTAATAAAAAAGGGGGCTTGAAATTAAAAGAATAATTATTAAAAAATAAATTAAGCTTAAAATACAACTCACCAGTTTTTAAGTTGATGGTAGAAATAATGAATTATAAACCAGATGATTTGTGTGTGTATATGTAAGGTGTGAAATGTGAAAATGCTATTATAAATGTTAGGCCTGTGTAATAAAATTTGGTAAATTATAATTATACTCATCTGGGGCTGAAACAGAGGTTGAAGCAGGTGACTTAAATTTTGAAGCAGCAAGTTTTGTGTAAATAGGCACGGCGTTTGAGATAGATAGTTTATGAGAATAGATAGATAATTGGTACAGATTTCGAAATAAACGTAATTAATATTAGATTTAACAATATGGCGGGTTTGCGAAAAGCGTATGAAAGAATAGAAATTTTAATAAATTTAAGTAGCGGCGTCTTACGTACAACTAACTAGAAAAGCGAGAGAAAATACTCTCCCCACTCACACACAGACAATTTCATTGGTTAAACGTAAGAGCGAGGAATATATTAATGAAAAAGGGCAGCGCGCCCTATCTGTTGATAATAATACGAACTAACAATTAAAGTAAAATAATTAATAACTTCTTCATTAAAATATAAAATAAATCTATAAACTGCACAAACATACTCCCCCGGCTCAGGAGAGAAAATCCTGAGGAGTACATAAGAGAAAAGAAAAGTACTCGGAAAAAAAAGTTAATAGAACTTAAGTTCTTTCGAAACAAAATTAAGTATAAATCTTATTAGTTTATGGAAAACAATAAACTTATAGTAAGAAAAGTTATATTAAAATGAAATTAGTGAACTTCTAAAAAATTATAAGTTGAACCTTAAAGTATGAGAAAAAAAAATATATTTATTGGATAGGCAAGGGGCATAATTTGACCACTGGCCTACGATATAACTTTCCTTTTGATCGGATTGTGGCAACTCGCACGATTCCGTCAGGTCCTGGATGGACTTCCTCAACTATAGCAAGTGGCCACCGGAGAGGGGGGCAGTTGTCCTGCTTGACGACTACAACTGTACCTATAGTTATAGGTTTTGACAAAGTATTCCATTTTTCACGAGATTGAAGGGTGTGAAGATATTCTTTATGCCATCTTTTCCAAAAATCTTGGACTATTTTCTCAATTAATTGGTACCTAGTCAATCTATTGATGGGTACATCATCATAATCAGGGGACGGAAAGTGGTCAATATTGTCCTGTAAAAGAAAACTAGAGGGCGTTAGCGCCTTTAAATCGTGAGGATCGGAACTCAGAACACAGAGAGGTCTAGAATTCATTATGGCCTCGACCTGTGTAAAGACTGTACTAAGTTCTTCATAAGAGTAAATATTGTTACCAACAATTTTTGATATCAAAGATTTGGCACTTTTAATATTGCTCTCCCAAATTCCGGCCATGTGGGGAGCGAAAGGAACTAGAGTTTTCCAAGTTATACGATTATCAGAGAGCGTGTTACCAAAATCAGAGCGGAACTCTGATGACGTAAGAAATTCATAAACTCTATCTAAATGATTGCGTGCACCTAAAAAATTGGTGCCACCGTCCGAATGAATAGTGTTAATAGGACCTCTACGAGAAATAAACCGTTTCAGAGCATTGAGAAAAGTGGGTGTAGTTAGGTCTGATGCAAGCTCGAGATGCACCGCCTTGGTTGTCAGGCAAATAAATAAACATAAATAAGCCTTGTGAGTGCGAACACCTCTTCTTTTTGAAAAGACAATATTATAAGGGCCAGCGTAATCAACTCCAGTCTGGAGGAAGGGTTTACATTGGACTACTCTCTCTTTAGGTAGAGAACCCATTAGCGGAAAGGTTGGGCGCGGTTTATGTCGAAAACAAAAGTTACACAAACTAATACGTTTCCTAACTAAACTTCGTCCACCACATATCCAATATTTTTGGCGTAAAATAGCTAGTGTGGTGTTAGCACCGGTATGAAAATGAGTAGCGTGAACTCTGTCAACTAACAAGTGGACTAAACGATTGTTAGAAGGCAATAATATTTGGTGTTTTTGCTGATAGCTCAGGTCAGAGTGGGCTAATCTACCTCCTACTACATATAGACCGTGTTTTCCTTTGAAAGGTTGAAGTTTACGAAATCTCGTAGAAAGACGATTGTCGTTTTCTAAATCATAAATTTCCTCTTTGAAATGTTGATTTTGAATAAATTTTAAAACTAAGATTTCAGCGGTATTATATTCAGCGGCGGTAAAGTAAGGCAAAGTAGGTTCAGATCTCTGATAGCGTAACCATCTGAGTATTATTGCGATTACTCTTAATATAAAGTCAAAACTAGAGCAATTATTTATAAGATCAATAAGAACATTTTCTTCCTCTTTAGATTGAGTTATGGCATGAACCATTTTCTTTTCTTCTACCAGTTCTTCTCCCCCGGGTAAAGGGATAGAAACAGGCCAATCATTACTATCTAAAAGTAACCATTCTGGACCAGAGCACCATAATGAATGTGATAAAAATGCCTTTGGAGTGATACCTCTAGAAAGGCAATCAGCGGGATTGGATACACCGGGAACATGACGCCAATCAACGTTTGGCGCCATTTCATTAATAATTTTGACTCGGTTAGCGATAAAAACCTTCCAACGTGAAGGTGGCGAAGAAATCCAATGAAGTGTTACAGACGAGTCTGTAAAAGCGAAAATTTTATTAACTTTAACGCTATCTCTAAATGAATTAATAATAAACTCAATGAGTCTGGCTAACAGAACCGCGGCACATAACTCTAGCCTAGGAATACTAATATTCTTTTGAGGGGCTACTCGAGTCTTAGCGCAAAGTAAAGATATGACAGGGGTATTGTTTACAATCACTTTAGAATACACTAAACAACCGTAGGCCTTGCCAGAAGCGTCAGCAAAACCTATCAAATCAACATAAGAGACAGAATCAAGGCCTATGTGGCGCGGTATTTTTAATTGCGATAAAAGTGGAAGTTGACCTTGTATTTGAGACCAAGTATTATCAATTTAGGGTCAGAGGGCACTTGGTCCCAGTCTAAATTTGAAATCCAAAATTGTTTAATTAATATTTTTATAGTAACTGTGACAGGGGCAAGAAATCCAATAGGATCAAAAATCCTCGCATAAGTTGATAAAATATTTCTTTTAGTGCACTTCTGTCGAAATAATCGAAAGAAAACATAAAACTGTCACTAGAAGCGTTGTATTGAAGACCTAAAATTTTTGTTGTATCTGAGTCACTAAAATCTACGATTTTATTAAGACGTATTTCAGAAGGAATAGTTTCTAAAAAGGGTTGCGAATTGGAATTCCACTTAACTAAATCGAATCCTGCATTTTTAAGTACATGAACTAATTGAGCGTGAGCGGTTTGAGCGTGAGCGATGGATGGACAGCTATAAGCCAAGTCATCAATAAAAAAGCAATTTTTTATAATACTAGACGCTTCAGGGTAAAACTCTTTTACAGTCGAGAGATATCTGAGAAAGTACTCTCAAAGCGAGGTAGGGAGCGGGTTTTACACCAAAAGTGACTGTATTCAAAGTATAAACTAGTACTTCGTCTTGAGTAGAAAATCGCCACAATATTTTTTGGTATTTTCTATGATCAGAATTAACTAAAATCTGCCGATACATCTGTTTAATATCAGCAGTCATAGCTACTTCGTATAAGCGAAAGTTTATTAAAATAGAGACCAAGTCATTATGTAATTTTGGCCCCGTACTTAAAATATCGTTCAATGAATAGCCGCTTGAAGTTTTGCAGCTCGCGTCCCATACAACTCTTAATTTAGTCGAAGTGCTATCAGGCTTTACGACACAGTGATGCGGCAGATAACAGCCGTCAGTACTTTCTTCCCCGCGAGTCATATGACCCTGAGAGGCATAGTCATGCATAAATTTATTATACTCTTCTCTCAATTGAAGGTTAGAGTCTAAGCGTTTTTCTAAAGAATATAGTCTGCGTAGAGCGATGTCTTTTGAATTTTCTAGCAAGGAAGGATCTTTGGAAAAAGGCAAACTTACACTGTAACGGCCTTCAGACGTTCGTATAGTAGTTTTAGAAAATAAATGTTCACAATTTTCGTCTTCAGAGGTTAACTGTGTATTTGAAGAACCACAATGTATCTCCTCTAACTCCCACATACGCGCAACTAGCTTATCTAAAGGCTGAGAAACAAAGCTACAAAAGCTTTGACTATTACTAATAGCATTGTTAGTTAATTTAATATCTACAGGACCCGTTACAACATAACCTAGACTTGTTTCTATAGCACTAGATCAGGGGGACCGGTAATATTTCCTGGCTTCATGAGCCTAGCAAACAGCGATGCTCCAATTAAATCTATCTTTCCTGGTATATGATAGGACTTATCAGCTAAAGTTAAATTTCGAAGATGCGTTAAAAAACTCAAAGGTATTTCACAAGAAGGGAGTTCAATATCTTGATCTATTATCAAAGTTTTAGGTAATTCATACTTAATATTTTGATCAAAATGCGGAGAGAACACGACAGTGCATTCATTTTCGACTTTAGTCAGAGCGCCTCCAATACCTTGAACATTTGTTATTAACGGTCTCTTAGACAAATTAAGTTTATTACAAAAAGATTTAGTTATGGTATTTGGCTGAGAGGCTGAGTCCAAAAGGGCACGACATAAATGCGGTTGATTTTGCGAATCGTAAACTATTACTTGAGCGGTGGTTAAGAGAACGGTGTTAACCTGAGGCGAGCGATTAAAATCAGTAGCAGCGACAAACGATACGTTTTCAGAATCTTCCTTATTAATAGATTTCTTATCATTGTTTTTATTATCACACAACATAGTATGGTGCGAGGGCAACTTGCAACTTAGACATGAACTCTTGGAGCGGCAGTTCCTGTCTAAATGTACGTGTGATAAACAAAATTTACAAATATTATACTTAGCGACTGCGGCTTTACGATCTCTTACGGACATGTTTTTAAAATCATCACAATAATAAACATGTTATGATCAGGTTTTGAACAAAGCGGACACTTATAGGTTCCAGAATAAGTAGAAAACTTTTCCCTAGTAACATAGGAGTGCGAATTCTGTGAAGTAGCGTGAGAATTTTGCGAATTAGCGTTAGAGTGAGAATTTTGAGAATTCTGAACAGAAGCTTGAGAATTTTGAGCAGTAGATTGAGAATTCTGAGCGTTACGGTGACTCGAGCGAGGCGTAAAAGGAAGCGCGGTTCCAGACCGGTTTGACCATGACCGATTGTTTGGAGGTCGAATATTAGGTCTATAAACATCGTGTCCTTTAGCGTTATTATTATTAGAAGTATTGTTAGAAATACTATTAGAAGTATTGCTACTATTAGTAGAAGCGCTATGCGTCAATACTTTAATATAACCTTGAGAAAAGTATACAGTTCTTGAAAACCCGGCAAGTCCTTATTATTAGCATCGATATTAGGTTCAGCGGCTTCCGAAGTCTTCACTAGAGTTAACTCGAATTGACGAACTGTTATAGCGGGCAAGCGAGATGCTGCGATGTGGTATAAAACAAAATTTACCGGGTCTTTAAGTTTTAAATTTAAAAAGGCCTGAGCCGGTGCGGCGAACTCTTGTAAAAAACTATCAATAGTTTCGGGCGATTCTTTATGAGCTTTGGAATATTTTAAAATATTATTTAAATATTTTGAA
>JACMZG010001913.1:13733860-13849993 GCA_018340805.1 Microvelia longipes | reverse complement strand
AATTAAGTTAATTTGATTAAATTGTAAACAAGACAATAAAAATAAACAAAAAGTAAACAAACAAAATCAACAAAAATAATAAAATCAGTCTGACAATTCTAAGGGATAAATACGTTGGACTGGTCTTAGGAGTTCGCCTTTTGCCAATTTTACTCGAACGAGTCGGACAACACCGTCACGTCCAGGCATGATGTTAACAATTCTACCTAATGGCCAATCCAACCGCTTAGAACTGTCATCAACTAGAACAAGATCCCCAACTTGAACTTGTCTAGGTGACTGACGTTTACTTTTTCTGTCAGCTAACTGCCCTAAGTATTCTGACCGAAAACGTTGTTTCAGCTGTTTCTGTAACTCCTGCCTGTAGGCTGCTCGTTTGCCTAAACTCTTTTCCTCGATTGCATCACAATCTGGTAGACCTACTTCTCTCACCCCTTGAAGAAAATAGGCTGGTGTCAATGGAGTGAGATCAGTCGGGTTTTCAGATTGATATGTAAGGGGGCGTGAGTTGATGACGCCTTCACACTCTATCAGCACTGTGGATAGTTCTTCGTGGTTGAGTGACGCTTTTCCTAATGTTTTTCGTAGCAATTCCTTCAACATTTTTACGATTCGCTCCCACCATCCTCCCCACCAGCAACTTGAAGGGGGATTGAACTTCCACTTGATTTCTTTCTACAGTGCTGTAATCCTTAATTTTGTTCCAATCGAGTTTGGCAAACGCATTTTCAGCTCCCACGAAATTAGTACCATTATCGCTGAAAATGGTGGCAGGTCTTCCTCTCCTACCAACAAACCTACGCAGTGCTTGAATAAAGCTTTCCGTTGATAAACTCCTGACAAGTTCGAAGTGGACAGCTCTGACTACTGCGCAAGTGAATATACAGATCCACACTTTTCCTTCATTCTTCAGGTGTAATGGACCAGCAAAATCTATGCCTGTTACTTCAAACACTGCTGCATCTCTTATTCTGTCTGGTGGTAATGGAGCTGCGATTGGGTCTGATAGAGTGTGAAGGCGTCATCAACTCACGCCCCCTTACATATCAATCTGAAAACCCGACTGATCTCACTCCATTGACACCAGCCTATTTTCTTCAAGGGGGTGAGAGAAGTAGGTCTACCAGATTTGATGCAATCGAGGAAAAGAGTTTAGGCAAACGAGCAGCCTACAGGCAGGAGTTACAGAAACAGCTGAAACAACGTTTTCGGTCAGAATACTTAGGGCAGTTAGCTGACAGAAAAAGTAAACGTCAGTCACCTAGACAAGTTCAAGTTGGGGATCTTGTTCTAGTTGATGACAGTTCTAAGCGGTTGGATTGGCCATTAGGTAGAATTGTTAACATCATGCCTGGACGTGACGGTGTTGTCCGACTCGTTCGAGTAAAATTGGCAAAAGGCGAACTCCTAAGACCAGTCCAACGTATTTATCCCTTAGAATTGTCAGACTGATTTTATTATTTTTGTTGATTTTGTTTGTTTACTTTTTGTTTATTTTTATTGTCTTGTTTACAATTTAATCAAATTAACTTAATTGATCTAAATTAATTTTTTTGGGAAATATAAATTAGTAAGTTAATCACAACTGCTAAGGATTAACTTAGGTGGGAGTATGTTATAAATGTCATTTTTAAAATGCAAGTTAATTTGATTTTGTTGTCGTGTCATTAATATTTTAAATTGTCATCTTGAATTGGAAGTTTGGAAAAGAATATAGTTCGAAATTGGCATTTAAGCAAGTTCGTTTTATTCATATCTAGTAAACCTGCAATAGAACTTACAATTAAAGATGACAATTTTAAATATTAATGACACGACAACAAAATCAAATTAACTTGCATTTTAAAAATGATAATTTCATAACATACTCCCACCTAAGTTAATCCTTAGCAGTTGTGATTAACTTACTAATTTACATTTCCCAAAAAAATAATTTAGATAAATTAAGTTAATTTGATTAAATTGTAAACAAGACAATAAAAATAAACAAAAAGTAAACAAACAAAATCAACAAAAATAATAAAATCAGTCTGACAATTCTAAGGGATAAATACGTTGGACTGGTCTTAGGAGTTCGCCTTTTGCCAATTTTACTCGAACGAGTCGGACAACACCGTCACGTCCAGGCATGATGTTAATAATTCTACCTAATGGCCAATCCAACTGCTTAGAACTGTCATCAACTAGAACAAGATCCCCAACTTGAACTTGTCTAGGTGACTGACGTTTACTTTTTCTGTCAGCTAACTGCCCTAAGTATTCTGACCGAAAACGTTGTTTCAGTTGTTTCAGTAACTCCTGCCTGTAGGCTGCTCGTTTGCCTAAACCCTTTTCCTCGATTGCATCACAATCTGGTAGACCTACTTCTCTCACTCCTTGAAGTAAATAGGCTGGTGTCAATGGAGTGAGATCAGTCGGGTTTTCAGATTGATATATAAGGGGGTTTTCATCTAAATTCAATTCGATCATCATAGACATGATTCTCTGATCTGATGCTTTAAGATGTATAACGAGATCATTTAAGCAAGTTCGTTTTTATTCATATCTAGTAAACCTGCAATAGAATTCGGAACATATGGCGACCATCCAGATGCTAGATAACGAAAAGAAACTTAGAACGGTTCAGAGGAGCTCATTCACTCGAATATCAGGAAAAGTACGTAAGTACATTAATGATGCTCTCTCAGTAAATGAAATTCAAGGTACGTTCAATTGCTTAAATGATCTCGTTATACATCTTAAAGCATCAGATCAGAGAATCATGTCTATGATGATCGAATGAATTTAGATGAAAAAGATCTCGATGTAGAAATGATAAGTGTTGAAAAGTATAACGAAGAGTTTCAAACTTTAAAAGTGATGGTAGACAATTATAATACACCGGTTAATAATACAGTCGCGACTCAACAAGTTCAGGAAATTTGTCATCGGAAAATTAAATTACCAGAGATAGAAATAAAGAAATTCGATGGACAAGATCGCAGTATAACGCAAGGTGATAAATTCCAATACCTTTTACAATCTATGGAACGAGGAACTAGAGCGCGTACTATAGTCGAAAGTTATCCACCAACAGAAGAGAATTACCAGAGAGCCCTAGACAGCATCAAATCACGTTTTGGCAGAGAAGAATTACAAATTGAAGTTTACATAAGAGAGTTACTCTCCATGATTTTAGGTAACATCAAAGAAAATTCATTACCACTAAGTACACTTTATGACAAATTAGACTCGTACATCAGAGCACTAGAATCACTCGGAGTGACAACAGAAAAATGTGCTTGCATGTTGTTTCCTTTAGTAGAGTCAGCATTACCATCTGGCTTAAGTCAGCATTACCTCTGAACCGTTCTAAGTTTCTTTTCGTTATCTAGCATCTGGATGGTCGCCATATGTTCCGAATTCTATTACAGGTTTACTAGATATGAATAAAAACGAACTTGCTTAAATGCCAATGTCGAACTATATTCTTTTTCAAACTTCCAATTCAAGATGACAATTTAAAATATTAATGACACGACAACAAAATCAAATTAACTTGCATTTTAAAAATGACAATTTCATAACACAATGTGTGGGAAGTCGAAATCAATTGATACCCTTAACTCGATCGTGGAGGAGGTTTCAATGATGTTTAACAGAGCCCCTGAGAGCCCCAAAAAGATGTTTCGGGTCTTTCAATGTATTTAGATAGGCTATGCCCCCTCTAGTATATATCTCTATGTAAACTACAGTATAAATGTGGAAAAGAAAAAAATAAGCAGATAATTTTTATGCAATATATGCAATAGTAAAAATATTTACTATGCAATATCGTATAATAAAAATTATATAATATAATTCTACTGGTTATTTATTTAACTTGTATTTAAGGAAAAAGGTTACCTGTAAGAGCCAAAATGTTAAAGCGGTCAATCCGGGGAAAATATAAAAAACAATAGGAATTGAAGAATTGAAATTGTCTTATTTGTTACAATGTAATTCTTAAGGATAAAATTTAACACACTACAAAGTTTCCTTTACCTTGAAAGGAATGGTTTTAAGTTAACTTGAACAATATCCATTGTCATGGCGCTTTGATCCTGATTTTTATTTAAGGATTCAACTCAAAGTTTGAAAGGAAAAATAAATAAAAGGATTAAACTAAATCAAGCTGTAGCATTTGTCTTAGTTTGTACTGCTTTGTGTGTTTTTAGTATTCAGTGATATAAGCGTATTAGCTCATGCTAGAGTAATTCATTTGTATAATTTAATTTAAATCTAAGTTTCAATAAGGACAGGAAAGTTTTATAAGAAAATTAACGTGTAATTTTGAATTGATTCCTTTGTTCTAAAGATAAAAGCATTAGTCTTTTGATCTATATATGCATTGGTCTTTTTACATATTTTACGATCAGTCCTTTCCTAAGTAAAACTTAGCCCCCCTCCCCCTTTTTACATACTTTACCATTAGTCTTTTCCCAAGTAAGTAAAATTGCCACACAACCCAGAATTATGCAATCCTTTAGTGTGGCACTCAATCCTTTATATTATATTTAATCATGTATTTTGTAAAATAAGGGAAATTTTAATAAAAGGCATTCTTCCCCTTTTTACATACTTTAACATTATTCTTTTCCCGGTAAAATATTTTTCTTTTTTCCCCATTTTACATACTTTAACATTAGTCTTATCCCGGTAAAATATTTTCCTTTTTTCCGCTTATTACATACTTTCCCACTATTCCTTTCTAAGGCAAAGGATAAACTTATTTTCCTTTTTTTCCCTTTTTATATACTTCTCCACTATTCCTTTCTTAAGCAAAAAATAGCCTTATTTCATTTTTTCCCCTTTTAACATACTTCTCCACTATTCCTTTCTAAGGCCCAGGATAAACTTATTTTCCTTTTTTCCCTTTTTACATACTTCTCGATTATTCCTTTCTTAAGCAAAAAATATCCTTATTTTATTTTTTCCCTTTTAACATACTTCACCACTATTCCTTTCTTAAGCAAAGGATAAACTTATTTCCGTTTTTCCCCTTTTTACATACTTCTCCACTATTCCATTCGTAAGCAAAAAATAGCCTTATTCTATTTTTTCCCCTTTTTACATAATTCTCTACTATTCCTTTCTTAAGCAAAGGATAACCTTTTTTCTCTTCCCTTTTTAGATACTTCTCCACTATTTCCTTCTTCAGCAAATGAGCCTTATTTTCTTTTTTCCCATCAAGTGTCTTTATCAAAATTGCTAATAATATATAAATAATAAAAAATCTAGGGTTCAACTTGAAATTTTAAAGTTAGGCGTCGTATGGCTTTATCAAGGCGCTGCGATCAAATGGTCAATACAAAAAAAAATATTTTACAGATTGACTTAATTTTTATACGATATAAAAATTAATAGATCGGTAGACTTGTGGACCACCCTATTTGTACACTACCACCGATAACTATTTTACTAGTTTTAGTATTTTAAATGTGTTGGGAAATACTAAGGAAAATTGAAGTATAAGATTTCTACTGCGAAATTTTCTTTCGCAGTAGTAATGTTTTAATTATCTTTCTAAACTCTCTAAAAATTTTTTTTTACTGTGTTTAGAGTCTTCGTAAGGATATTTTTCTGAAATTAGGTGATTCACTGATTTATATATATATATATATATATATATATTATATATATATATATATATATATATATATATATAATAAGTTTTAGCAAAACGTATTTTTTCGTCATTAGGGCCACGACATAAATCCCTGAAACGGATTCATGTCGTGGTCCAAGGTTCGACATTAACGATTTTTTTCCAAAGGAAATTCGCTTAAATGTGATATACCAGATTAGTACCCTGTTTAACAACAGGTTCCATTAGTTATAAAATATTTCCTATTCCATATTAACCTTAGCCATATTTTTTAGATCGTATAAAATATCGTTTTTCTTATTACCTTAAGATAGTATAATTAGATTTTTTAGGGTAGGTATAAAACCCATGCACTGCAACTTTAAGTCTTTTGTACCTTAAGATAAGACGCGTCATTAATAATTTTTGTTAATCATACTAACCAAAGTTTTTAAATGTTCATTAAATGGATATAAATCGTTAAAATCACAGCCTGAAGTTAATTTTTAATACCTAAGTAATGTTGACACATGTGTTTATCCAAAGGTTGATTGCTGTAGTCCACATAGTTAAGAACCTTATATTAGAGATATCTTCTCTTTTATATCGTTTTTAATATAATTTTAATGACAAAACATATTTAATAACCCTGCGTAATATTATAAGTTAATAACTTAGATAAAGATAAGAGATAATGTTTCAAAAATTAAGATAATATTAAGTTTATATAAAGTTGGTTATAAAGGTGTCGTCATACTTTGTTTTACTAAATAAATCAGCAGTTCCTATTAATTTCAATTTATGGTAATTTTAAATTTTTGAGTTTAAAACATAAATTATTTATTATTACGTAAAGTACCTACTCTATAATTTATACGTAATGGAAATTACAAGCGGAGAGTAAGAGCTGTTAATGATAGATAGAACGGCTCCGTATCGTTCCGTCGATAAATCAGTTCGCCGCGACAAATCATAGCGTCGACAAATCGTTGCGTCGATACGACGACAACACTCGTTTCGGCACTCGTTTCGTACCGTCGACGGAACGAAATCACATACCGATAGAACAGTGCAGAAGCTACTGGGATTTGAATCAACTCTAGCTGGAACCATGCACAGCTTTTTAGCTGTTATTGCTCAAACCCGTTAGCAGACGCTACCAGGATTCGAAACATACACGATTAGAACAGGCAGTAATTTTTTTATTTATAGGGTGAAGCGAGGTATTTCCTCAAGCAGTAATACAGTCATATTGCGTAAACATTTTGTAAGGGCGTCAACAAATCGAATAATTGGATTTGATACTAACAAGCTTTGCAAGACATGAATAGTTGACACATTATAATTGTGTGAGACCTAGGATTTTGCTTGTTGCATTTCAAGGATTAATTCCACAAGCAAAGTGCTATGCTACACCTAAGAACTGTTTAATCATTCAACATAATGACTCGACATAATTGCACAACCCACTCTGTGTCGTTACGTTGCTTGCTAGATTCCTAGGTGTCACCAGCACAATTATATTGTGTCAAATCAAAATTATTTTTACTTTAACTTATTTATACTGTAGATATAGGAATGTCATTTGTTTGCACTCATATTCCGAAACCTGTGTTTTAAAAACCTCTTGAGTTGTTTTTTAAGTTGTCAGCCTGTATGTGTTTGTATGTATGTGTGTGTATCTTAAAGTGTTAATACTAGAGAGTCAAAACTTAGTACACAAATCAATCTTATAGAATTAGTTGCAGTATCCAGATTTTTTTTGAGGTAATACGTAATTGAGCACTTTATTGGACCGTTTTCAGGATGAGAAGCCAATCATTATTGTTATAGGAGGTTATTTAGTACTTTTCACCTCCGAGGACAATAATGAATGTAAAAAATCTCCTAGGACGTAAAAGTAATTCATATATGCCGCCATTACTGTAATGTAGCGTGTTCAAAAAAAACAATCTGTGTAAACCCTTCTGCCATCCGGCTGAGAATGTCTAATAAAGACACTTCTCAGCCTTATGGCATAAATAATTATTATCACGCGAGGTAAATGACTGGATGGGTGATCGCTAAGAAGATAACTAATGTGTTTACTTCCCTCACAAGAGCGAAGCGAGTTTGAAGACCACTGCAATATATATCAGGTAATTTTAATATTTGAAGGAAGCGAATCTAAGGTAGTGAAGATGAACGTTGCAAATCCGATAAGGTGAGAAAAAATTCCGTTACTTGGTTCCCAACATAAGTTGGGACCCAAGTAAATATGGCGATATAGGCAATTATTCACTTAGGTACCGACAATATATTTACTAAATTATATTGGTGGAAGTTTACACCGAAAATCGGGGTAAGTGACATCACACCATGTAGTATGTATATGGAGGACTGTAACCATAAACAAGCGGTTAGCGGATACTTTAAAAAGAACGAGGCGGTACCTGTTGGTTAGCGGCGGGCGGAGAGCTAGGCTCGAGTATGTATAGCGTTAAGACGCACACGCACACACTGCTTTCTTCTTGTATTTTCACACCTTTCTTCCGTACATGAACGTTGACCGCACAACAGTAAACAATTATTATCTGAACGGTTTAAACTCCGTATTATTTCATAATTATTTTACCAAAACCGCCGGCCAAGAATCGTGACAATGATTCTTAGTAAATTTGAACAGAGTTACAGGCATGAAATTAAGCATAAGTAAGTAAGCAAAGTTAAGTTAAAGTTAATTGAAGTATGATAAAGAAATTAAATTTGTAAAAAAAATGATTTTACTTCAGATGTAAAAGTTAAACAAAAATTTTACTTGAAAGTTAAAGTTAAATCAAAATGAAAAAAAGTATAGCTTCATGAATGAAAATAAATTATCTTTGAAAAAAATTCGACTTCGAAGAAAAAGAATAAGACTCCATTATTCAGACAGATATAAAGGAGCAAGTTTTCTCACTGGTCGTTTGTAAAGACCGCGAGATGTTCTAACAGACACGATACGTACAACGCCGTCATCTTGATTTGGAAAAACCTCCTCAATTCTACCAAAGGAAAAGTCAAAGGAGAAGCTCCGTCTTCTTTCACCCAAACAAGTTGACCAACTTGTAGATTTTCAGCGTTGTTAGAGAACCATTTTGCCTTTTGTTGCAAGGTTAACAGATACTCTGAAGACCAACGTTGCCAAAAGTGTTGGAACATTTGAGACACTTTCTGCCATCGAGATAATCTGTTTCAGCGGCAATTCTGTTAAATCAAGCTCCGGTACCGCTACTAATGGTGCACCTATTAAAAAGTGACCAGGAGTCAAAGCCTCCAACTCATTAGGGCTTGGAGATAAATCACAAAGCGGTCTAGAGTTTAGAACTGCTTCAACACGGGCAAGCATAGTAACAAACTCTTCAATTGTTAGTATTTTCACCAACTACCTTGTGGAGATGACATTTAGTATTTTTAATGTTGCTTTCCCATATACCACCCATAAAGGGTGCTCTAGGGCAGATGAAATGAAAGTTGATTTCTAGTTTAGCTAATTCTGCAGTAATGTAGCGTTGGTTGTCTTCCTGTTTCAAAAAACTGACAATTTCTGTAGCTCTCTAGCGGCTCCACGGAAGTTAGTAGCTTGATCGCTGTATATATCAGATGGGAGACCACGGCGGGCGACAAAACGAGTAAGAGTAGCAATAAATGCTTCCGAAGAAAGACTAGTCAACGCCTCTAAATGAACAGCCTTAGTGACCATACAAATAAAAAGGGCAAAATATCCTTTATAAAGAGCTGGCGTTTCGGCGATAACTCTCTTTAATAAGAAAAGGTCCAGCTAAATCTACACCACAGCGGAAAAAGGACGCGCAACAGTCACTCTCCTGGAAGGTAAATCAGCCATCATTGGAGATGGTGTTGTAATGCTAAATCTAGAACAAGTCAAACACATTCTTATGCGTTGACGTATAACTGAGTGCGCTGAAAGAATCCAAAACTGTTTTTGAAGCAAGGCTCTTAATGTTCGTGGTCCAGCATGCAAATAGAATTTGTGATAGTGGTCTATCAGAACATTCGTAAGATGGCAGTGTTTAGGAAGCAGCAAAGGATGTTGAGCACTGTAAGGTAAGTTTGCGTGTTTCAGACGACCTCCAACTCGAAGAAGTCCTTGTTCGTCGATAAATGGAGTAAGCGGTAGTAAAGAAGATGATTTAAGCTGTTTAGAATGTATCAAAAGTATATCTTTTGCAAAGTAAACATTCTGAACTTGTCTGACCAAATTAACTAAGGCCTTTCGGAGTTCAGTAACAGAAATAGGCTCATTTGAAGGTGGAACTACTCCTTGAGAACTCAAACGGCACCAAGAAATGAAACGAGACACATAAACTTGAATTTTCTGTATTTTAAGAAAAGAAGAGAACTGTGACATCCATTCAATGTCTTTCTCTAAATCTGCTTCGGTTAAAAGGACTTTAGCCGTCGTAGGTTTGAGTTCAGGTAGTTCCTCAGTGGGAATAGGAGACCATACAGGTACAGGCCAAGCCGAACGAGATTGGTGTATCCATTTTGGTCCTTGGAACCACTCAGAACATTGAGATAAACTAAAAGCATCTAAACACCTAGATACGACATCAGAATATTTAGATCGGTAGAAATATGTCTCCAATCGTTTAACTGAGTGTGCTCTAAAATTGAATTAACCCGGTTACCCACATACATTTTTAATGTGTGGGGCGGTTTATTTAACCAAGAAAGTACAATACTTGAGTCAGTGTGGAGATATAATCTATCGATGACCAATTTAGAAAAAACAGGTTGTAAAGAACCTATAGAACGAGCTAGTAAGAGAGCACCAGCTAGTTCTAAACGAGAATAGTAGAGCCTTTTAGCGGGGCAACTTTAGATTTTGCCAATAAGAGAGATATATGCGGCGGTGAATTACAACGTGAGACTCTTAAATAAATAACACAACCGTACCCACGTTCGGAAGCGTCAGAAAATCCTAATACTTGAATAGAAGTGTAAGTTTGAGGTAGTATCCATCGCGGGAGGCGTATGTTTGAGAGACAAGATAGATCAGAAGTGAGCGAATGCCATTTTTGATACAGGTCTTTAGTGAGATGATCGTCCCATGCTAACCCTGCCGTCCAAAGAAGCTGCATAAAACATTTCAAGGCAAAGGTAAGCGGAGATAAAAATCCTAACGGATCGTAGATACTTGCGATAATAGATAAAACTGATCTTTTCGTAGGCGGTTCACTACGAGTAGGTAAGTCGATATTATAGGACAAACATCAGTTGTAGGTTCCCAGCGTATCCCCAATATTTTACAGGTCTGATCTTCGGATATAATAAGCGGACTGGAAGAAGATGCGTTGACAAGACATAGAAATTCTTTTGAATTACTCTTCCATTTGCTCAATTCGAAGCCGCCGGCCCTGAGCAACTGGATTAACTCATCAGCTAGACTAATTAAACTAGAAATAGACTGGGTTCCTGTCGTAATATCATCCATGAAGGTGTCTTCTAATAACACACGTGCAGCGGCGGGAAAAACATCTCCTTCATCCTTAGCAAGCTGTTTTAAGACCCTCTGAGCATGCCAAGGGGAAGGGGTTAGTCCATATGTGACAGTATTTAACCTATACTCTTGCAAAGGTTCATCTGGATTATCTCGATAAACAATATGAGTGAATTTGCGGTCATCATCATGTAAAAGAATTTGGCGAAACATTTTTATAATGTCGCAACAGAAAACAAATTTATGGAGTCGAAAATTCATAATAATATCCGGAACTTGTTTCTGGAGTTTCGGTCCAGGATATAACGTGTCGTTTAAAGAACGCTGAGATGCTTTCGCGCTTCCATCAAAAACTCGTACAGGCGTTGTTTGTGAATGCGGGTTGTGAACACAAAATAAGGTAGAACATATTCAGCCTTTTCTAAAGTTTTTTCCATATGACCCAAATTTTCATATTCATGAAGAAAAGATGAACAATTTTCTTTGAGCACGTTATTGCGGCGAAAACGTTGTTCAAGTGATAAAAACCGTTTAACCGCAACTGACCTAGACTCAGGAAAATTTAAATCGGTATTTTTGAATGGAAGGCGAACTATGTATCGACCGTCCTTATTCCTTTCGTGAGTAGAAACAAAATGTTTTTCGCATAGTTCGTCCTCAGGATTAAGAATTGGCGTTATAGGAACTTCTTCAGTTTCCCAGAAGCGAGTTATAGATTCTGATAATGGATCAACAGCGGTACAGAGTGATACTAAACCTCTTGGAGGCTCAGCGTCTGATGATAGGCCCCATTACAACATCACCAAAAATAGTATGAATAACACTTTCCTTAAGATGAAAATTGGGCTGTGAAGTCAATACTAAAAGGAATAAATCAGCCCCTATGAGAAAGTCAATGGGTCCTGGAGTTCCAAACTCAGGGTCCGCTAAATTAAATTCCGAATAGTTTTTAATAAGCGAATTAGCAAGTGCAGTAGGCGGCGTAGGCCCTAAGATTTCTGGAAGCTACTGCTACTGTGGTTACTCGAGGCTCAGACGTATAAAGCGGTTTAATTTCACACTTAACTAATCCGGTCCCTTCAACAACTGGTACCTCACCAAGTCCAGTAAAGCGTAAGCGTCGGGAGTAACATCTAATCCTAGTTTAGCAACACAACTCTCAGTTATACAGCTGCGAAGAGAAGCTGGATCAAGAAGAGCTCTGCAAGTAGAAAAAGTGCCATCTTTACACTTTAATGAAATTAATGCAGTGCCGAGAACTACTGTAGAGTTTATTTGTTTAGTTTGAGTAGATAAGTTTGTCTCTGAGTCCAAGTTATCAACAGTATTAGAGCACAATGACTTATTTTGATCCTGGCGTGTTGGAATTTTAACGTCGATATGAATCAATGTATGATGGCGAGCCTGACAACGGAAACATGATGATGTAGAACGGCATTTCTTCACAGGGTGAGTTAAAGAAAGACAATTCTCACATGCCTTTAAAGCTCTTACTTTATTTACCCTTTGCTCAGGTGACATTTGTTGAAAGCTATAACATTTATACAAGGGATGAGCAGCCTGGCAAAGAGGACACGGTGAATAAAACGAATTGTAAGATGATGTATTTGCGTATTGTGGTGTATTAGGATAAATATTCGAGACATGCGGTGCGGATGAAGAAGCGTTAGTATACTGAGAAGCGGTGGCCATCATAGGCGTGCATTGCGACGTCGATGGGAAGGCTGGCGGATATTGCAGCGCGGCGGATGAATAATAAGAACCGTAATGCGGATGAAAAGCGGGTGCGGATTGCATAGGAGAAGCGGTTGAGTGCGTAGTGTCTTGCGGTGCGGTTGTTTGAATTGCTGTTTGTTGATCAGTAGTTGAAAAAGACAGTAAACATTTTTTAGAATTTTTAGATTTAGAAGTGTCAGAAGACGTACCCTTCGAATGAGAAGAAGTCTCTGCTGCTGTTATCTCTAGAACCTTAAGCTGTTTCTTGACAAACTTAACTAAGCTATCGTACTTAGGAAAATCAGTACCAACATTTTCTCTTTCAAAGGCTTTTACAGTAACAGGGTCCAAACGACGAAGTGCCAAATTTAAAACTATTAAATCAGATAAGTCCTCGACCCTCATGTTAGTCAACCCCACGACAGCGTCGTTGAATTTAGTGAGAAATGTTTGTAAACTTTTAGCAGTCTGGTGTAATGGTGGTTTTTCAAAAGAAAAAAAGTTCATCAAAAAAGTGAGCAGCTAGTAACCTCTTGTCTTCAAAACGCTCTTCAAGAGCATTCCAAGCTGAGTTAAAATGTTCTGCCGACAATGGGAAACTACTAATAATTTTTAGTGCTTCGGGTTCTAAATAAGAACGTAAATAATAATATTTACGAGCGTTGTCTAAAGATTTGTCGTTAATAATTACAGCCTTAAACAAATCTCTAAACTCGGGCCAATCTTTAATTTTACCTGAAAAATGTTTAAAAATTTAAACGAGGAAGTTTGATTTTGATTGCCTTCAGTAGTAGAACACCGATGCATTATAGGCTCGTTAGTAGGAACATTTAATTTTTCATAAGCAATTAAAATTGCTCCATACAAATCATCGAAAGCGGTGAGTGACTGAAAATCAGGTTCTACCTGATCATCTATTTCTACTTGCAGAGTAGAAATTTCATCAATATAAGAATAATAATGAGCACGGGTCTCTGCTAAAGTTTGATAGCGTATAATAAATTGATTTTTAGCGGGTTCATTGTCTGGAAGTTGAGCAATAAGATCGTAAATAAGTTGAACGCGTCTAAAATAATCCTCTCTCTTCTTTTCTAAAACTCTCAAACGGGCACGTTCGCTTCCATGACAGTAAAATAATATTACCAGAATAAAATAGAACAAAAAATAAAAATTAAACTTCGAAGGATTAATAAAGTTGATTCATAAATAATAAAATAAATTAAATCCACAATCTTGAAGGAAAAAAATGTAAAAAATAATTTTATGAAGCTGATAACTATGCTAGATAAGCGTGAAATTCGCAATAGAAAGAAGTTTTTTGCAAGAAAATCGAAACAGTAGATGAAAGATACGCGCGAACACACATACGCGGGGAGAGGTGAGAGCCTGCGGGAGGGGGAAGTATACAGAGAGAGTATGGAACAAGTATAGTGAGGTGTAGACGCGGGGTCCTCGTGCGCCACACCACTCTAACGTCCAAGCACAGAATCCTACCTTCCAGCCCTACTATACAAAACTACTCTTACCTTCACACTAACTCTATTATAAACTTTATAATAATTATTATAATTGAAGCTATACGTAAATATTATTGAATTTTTTAATTTAAAATAAAATATATCATGAATTTTTATAAAAAAACGAAATCTACAAAATCATTAAAGGAATGATCTTGAATAAATAAATTAAAATATGCATCTAATAAAATATTGATTAAAGAAATATTAATTAAACTTAATAAATCTGAATTTAAAGAAATTACTTTAAATTTAAAACTAATAAGAATTTAATTTTATATTTAAATCTATTAAAGTTTCAGTTTTTAAAAGAGGTTTTAAAAAAACAAATTTAGAGTCCACAATAATTTAAAAAAATGCCTGTGGCTCGAAGGCCAAAAAATGATATGGTGGAAGTTTACACCGAAAATCGGGGTAAGTGACATCACACCATGTAGTATGTATATGGAGGACTGTAACCATAAACAAGCGGTTAGCGGATACTTTAAAAAGGAACGAGGCGGTACCTGTTGGTTAGCGGCGGGCGGAGAGCTAGGCTCGAGTATGTATAGCGTTAAGACGCACACGCACACACTGCTTTCTTCTTGTATTTTCACACCTTTCTTCCGTACATGAACGTTGACCGCACAACAGTAAACAATTATTATCTGAACGGTTTAAACTCCGTATTATTTCATAATTATTTTACCATATATAAAAGAAATTATTTAACAATCTTAATAGGGGATGTTGAAAAGCAAAGGGGCTATTGTATGGGATTGAGAGTGGGGGAGAAAAGAAAAGATTGATAATTAAGTAAATAAGATAATATAGAGCGAAAGTACCCTTGGTCCCCAACATAAAATGGGGACTCAAGTAAATAAGTGCCAGGAAAATTACAAAATATTTTTGTTCTCAGAGCAAAAAACTTGTAATTTCTTAAAGCCCTAACTCCATTACAAATCAAAACTGAGGGATTTTAATGGAGTTTAGACAGACCTCCTAGTTCCTATACACAAATCCACTAGAGTTTTTTCAGATAAATTGAGGTTGGGAACCAAGTAAATAAGTGCCAAAATTCCGAGGTACCCCTTAGTCAAGTTTTTTGTTTATTTAAACATTTGTCTATTCACAGAGTTGGAGAGTAGCACAGTGGACGAAAATGTTATCTAATTATATCCTAAATAATAAAAGAAAAGAAATCTTTCCACAAAACAAAACTTTATTGGCAAAGCGCTTTCAACATAACTAGAGGCCATCATCAGTGCAAAACCGTTGAGATGTTAAAGAAGTAGAGAAGTGAGTCTGACTCTAATACCTAGAAAGAAAACATAGACTCACTTCTTTACTTCTTTAACATCACAACGGTTTTGCACTGATGATGGCCTCTAGTTAGGTTGAAAGCGCTTTGCCAATAAAGTTTTGTTTTGTAGAGAGACTTCTTTTCTTTCATTATTTATAATGGACTCCATTCACGCTCATTCTACTAGCATAAAATTAAATCCTTACCAATAAAATCATATGTTAAAGATGATCGAAGAGCCCAATTTACAGTCATTTTGAAACAATAACAATTTTTATGGATGTTTCTGAAAAATTCAAAATGCCAAGAGATCGAGAGAGAAGTTATAACTCTATAAGAGTAAAATCGACGTGACATGGAAACTCCATTATGTGTTTAATTAAAGGTTACGCTGTATTTTTTTTACTCAATAAGTACATTTTAGCGTTTTTCTTTTGGACAACATTAGTTAATGGGATAGGCATCATAGCGATAGTCGGACCCGGGTGTGCGTCTTATATATATATATTATATAATATATATATAATATATATATATATATATATATATATATATAATATAATAATATAATATATTATATATATATATATATAATATATATATATATATATATATATATAATATATATATATATATACATATATATATATATATATATATATATATATTATATATATATATATATATATATATATATATAATAAATCGGGCGAATTTCATTTAGAATGCGTGTTTCCGTGCTTAACAGATCATTTCTGTCTTAAGGTTCCGGTTCATGCTTTAGAACCTAAGCAGTTACTCAATTGTCAAGCACAGCTCGTAAATCATTTTGTCTGTTTTTTTCAAAGGAAATGGGCTAAAACCTTTAAAGATAACTGACTAAGATTAAAGATATGTAACTAATATCATTTGATACTACCGAGTTATGCAAAACAATAAATAAGTAACTAAGCTTTGAACTAGTGCAAATAATAGTGCGTACTTCTAATTTTAGAGGTATAGTTTTGTACAACCAACTAGATAATAATGCGCATTTCCTTTGAAAAATACAGACAAAATGAGTTACGAGCAGTGCTTGACAATTGAGTAACTGCTTAGGTTCTAAAGCATGAAGAGGAACCTTAAGACAGAAATGGAACCTTAAGCACGGAAACAGGAACCTTAAGCACGGAAACACCCATTTTAAATGAAATTCGCCCGACAGCGGACCACCGCGCTGGAATTATTTATTTAGTAGTTGTAAACTTATATAACGTAAAAAAACTAAAAAGCCATCATCCAGCCAGGATTGTTGTTAAGCACGGAAACACGCATCCAAAGGAAATTCGCCCGACATGCGGACCACCGCGCCCGAATTTTTTGGCATGACACCTTCCCCTTTCTTGCATGTCATCGATCATGTAAGTTACAATTCCAGCAAATATTTAAGTCTGTCATTTAATTAATTTAATTAAAACGACTGTCCAGCTAGTCGTTTCATACACTCATAAAATATCGTACAAAATGTTATGTTAGGTTAGAATCAGCAGTTAGAACGAAATAAAACGTGGTATGCTCTTACTCAAATGAGTTTATCTTAAATCATATTGCACTGGCATCTTAAACAAGCAGCTGAAGTTGATAAGACTTAAAACCCATCTCTAAATAAGACCTCTTAGAATAAGTCCATTTATTTTATTCAATTTGATTCCAAAAAAAATGTTGAAAAAATCCTGCACATAGTATTCTGGTTCGTTATAATATAAAAGTTTAGAGAAAGTCGGGTCATGTCTGGGGAGGATATTGGTTAGATAACTCGGTTATAACATGGTAAGTATAAGTTTCTTACACTAGGGTCCTTTTCAACGCTCAAATATATTAAGGGCATAAATCAAATATAAAAATATTCTCATTACTTTCGACACAGTGCTTTCTGTGGAAATTATAAAAAAAAACTCAATTAGATCAGAAAAGAGTTGGGAAATTATTGTGAGACAAAAATGCGACCAGCACTAACACATATATACTACTATAGGGACCACCCCCCTATATACCCTATAGGGATATATTACTAGAGGGGCCATATTGGTTGAATTTCGAAACATCGGAAGAAGAACCTGACCACCTTCGACTATCAATATAATCGAATAAACAGAACAAAATTTATATTATATAGTAGAACGTTGAAATTACAAATAAAAAACAATGTGATTTATTATAACCTGAACTCAATCTTAGAAGAGGTTTTAATGAGGTTACACAGAGCCCCTGAGAGCCTCAAAATGATGTTTCAGGACTCTTAATGTATCGAGATAGGCTATGCCCCCTCTAGTATACATCTCTATGCTAACACATATGTAAAATATATGGTAACACGGTCTTAAACTATTGAAAATAGGTAGTTTTGTGTCACAACTCATAACTTGCACTACCATAAAAACAAACAACGTTTCCAAAGTTAGATGCTTAGTTTGTGACAAGAACCCTAAAACTCGAGTAAAAGACGCAGCGAAATCGATCGTATGATCGGATCGACATGCTTCGTCCAAACCACCAAAATAGATTACGTGTCGTATTTAGTCATTTCCTATGCAGTTATGTAGACTTTTTCAAACTGGAAGTTGGACTTAAAGAGATATACCGTCTTAACCACAGGGGGATGCACGCTTGCTACTTTTGCAAAAGTTGCATTTGGGGAACTACTTAAGGCAAAATAGTGTCGCCACCGTTTTCAAGGAAATTAGACATCTTATCCCATGTAGAGTTTAAAAATATTGGAGCAGTGTATAAAGATTGTGTTTTTCACAAACTTTAAGATCTAATTCGATTTAAAGATCTAACACGCTTAATGTCAACAGACCTTAATTCTAGTATTTTTTAAGATTCATAACTTTATAATCTTAAACAATGTAAGAATAACAATTAATGTGCTCAATTAGCTACTACACAGTAATAAATAATTAAAACTCTACTCGACATGTTTATAACCTGATAATAGGAAGGATGTAGTAGTGCTACGAGTGCCCGAAAGATTAGCGGTGGGGGTTGGCGACATATTTTTGAGAAGGCCTGATATGCTCCTTATCCCATTATATAAGTTCCTTGGTCCTGATACTGCTGTTAAGCTGGGAAGCTTATTTCAGCCATTATAAAAAGAAGGAGGGCATTTTAAGCCCACTATCCAATCAAAATCAGTGCTAAATCATTAAAAAAATCGGGAACGGTGCACCTCGGAACTTTTCCTCATCACATAGGATTCGCTACGCTCATCCTCTCTGCTTCGCTCGTCCTCAGGATATAAAATTTGTCAAATTTATACTGCAGCATGTCTCCCAACTCGCTTCGCTCGTCCTCAGTTAGTAAATGCATCCGTTTCATTCTCAGCAGTCACCCATACAGCACTGACTACGCTCAATGTTTCTTAACTTTTATGATCCAACAGAAATCATGGTTACACTTGTTGTATTGAAACGAAACTTAGTGTAAAACTTAGTTCGTAAAAACGAAAACGGAGCTAAATATTCCGCAGTCTCATCTTAGCTCAGAAGTTAGATAAAAAATAAACTTTGTTTTCATGTTCCTTAACTGGGTCAAGTTCTACGTCTTCCTCGACAAGTTTCTTCTACAAAATTTATATATTCATATCAAAGTTTAATAGATTGTAAAACTATAATTTGTGTTTTTTTTTAATATCACTGAAAAACCTTGTATTATCTAATTTCTTTGATTTATGACAACATTCACTTTTCTTTATTGTATTTAAATTTTACTTTTCTTCGTGAATACCGTAAAGATATAGGAAAAGTATTGTGTTTGACTTGTGTGCGTTTTTTAAAGAATTTGTAAAAAATGATTGTAAAAATGAAAATGATTTAAATGAGTTGAAACGAAAAATAATTCAAAAACGGAAAATGATTCAAATGAGTTGAAACGGAAAATAATTCAAAAACGGAAAATGATTCAAATGAGTTGGAACGGAAAATTATTCAAATGAGTTGAAACGGAAAATGATTCAAATGAGTTGAAACGGAAAATGATTCAAATGAGTTGAAACTTGGTACTATTTTTATATTGACGCAATAAATAAGTGTACTAAGTTTCGCTTTAATACGACAAGTATATTTATGGTTATTGATGGATCATAAAAGTTAAGCAGCATTGAGCGTAGTAAGTGCTGTATGGGCCACCGCTGAGAATAAAACGGATGTATTTACTATCTGAGGACGAGTGATGCGTGTGCAAAGACGTATTGCGGTGTAAATTTGGCGAATTTTATATTCTGAGGACGAGCGAAGCGAGTCAGGGAGGATAAGCATAGCTGATACGATATAATGAGGAAAGTTCTTCCGAGGAACCCCGTGCCCGATTTTTATGAAAAAAAACAAAAATTATTCATTATGAAGGTGAATTATGTCATGTAATGTAAAATATATATTATATATAATATATATTATATATATATATATATATATATATATATATATATATATATTTATTATATAATATATATATATATATATATATTATATATATATATTTATATATATATATATATATATATATTATTATTATATATTATTTTTTACTCTAAAACACAAAAACACATACAGAACTTGATATAGGGATAAGAGTAGCGGATCCGATCAGGTTAAATAAAACTTCGAGTCATCCAGTACACCAATTTAGCGAACTTTTTTGAAAAAAAAATCGTTAATAAGATAGCTTGAGTGGTGGGAGAGGGCCGCCCGGGAGTGTGTCCAAAATCCGTTTTAGTGGTCCCTGAAAATGAATAAATACGTTTCGTCAAACCACGCTGGAATCTCGCGTGCCAAATCTCAATATGATTGCGAATTTGTCCGCGTTTTATGATTTTCGAAATTATTGCTGAGAAATAATTGCGGGTTAATGACGTCATAAAAATATTTTATGGATAGCACATTAGTAATACTATTAGTGTGTAGGGTAGAAGTAATCCTTCTATGCACTGCGACTTGAAGTCTTTTGTAGATTTACCCTCATGATTTAGTGTTTTCTACTTCTTTGAATGGCAGCAGAATATGAGGGCATGGATAGCACAACATTGAACACTTATAGACCGAATTTCTTTGTACAGATTTAACCCAATTTTTTTTACAAAGTCTCAGCATAAATACCCTGGAAGCTAAGATTGTAACAGACACATACACAAACACATACAGACAAACAACTTTGTGAAAATTCCCTTAGGAAACCTTTAAAACACTTGAAACGGATAATTCCGGTGTCATACCAGAGTCGGATTTTAATTGCAAACACATTATAAATGAGGAAAAGTAAAAAGTTATATTTTCCTTTGAAAATTCGCTAAAACACCCATTGAAAATCCATCATCCATCATAATAAAAATTTTACAGACAAGTCATATATACGAGTCAGATAAAAACATTAAGCAAGGTTTGATTCCATCACAGGACATAAAGAATGATCTCACGATCCCCATAATAAAAACATTGATATGTGCTAGTTTACTGTAATTTACATTTTTCACCCGGGGAATAATAAAACGGACACAAGTAATAAATCATACAGTAAAAAAACAATTGACATGAAAGAGTCATGCCAGTCTAGACGTCAACTTTTTTCTAGTTTTTGTCTAACTAGAGTTTAACGACGAGATGTTTCAGGAAAATGTGCATTTAACTTTTCATTTTGGTACTAAAAACAAAAATAAACTTTTATATTTACTTTGTATACTTTATGCTTATAAAAAAAGTAGATGCATATAAAAATAAGTACAGAGTGCACTATAACTCTGTTTAGTAATATATATATATATATTATTATATATATATATATATATATATTATATATATATATATATAACGTTAGTTTCGTTTCTTGTTAGTTCTCTTACTTTCCATAGCGCTGTTTTGTTATCGCTATTGATCACCTGTTTCACATTTTTTTCCACCTGGGAGTTGGCTCAAATTTTCCTATGGGCACAGCCATCTTGTTTTACCCTTATAAATGTAAACAAACTATTTACGGCATTCAAATTTTTTGTTTTGATTGCATTTCTTTGGACTCTTTAGTATAAAATGTTAATAATTTGTTTAAGAAATACGTAATGTCACATCCGATACAGGTTTAATACTAGGTTTGTTTAAATGAGCGGCTAATGAAACTTTTTTTTCGTAAACGCTACTTAACTTATTACATTTTTGCAAGTGATATTTGTTTTCTCCCTTATAATATTAATTATAATTAGTAATTTAACTACTTTAACCTAAAATGTTTTGATTGCTTTATAATTAAAGCAATTGTAATTTCTAGTTACAATTAAGGCATTACACTGTCGACTGTGTGTTCTTCAAAATCTTAATAAAAACATATGATTTGCAATTACTATAATTTCTCTTTTTCTTTAACTAAATTATTGTAACACTTATTTGACACCTGAAATGGATCATCCAAGTGAAATACCCTTATAGAATAATACAATATATAGAAGGAGCACAGGACCGTAAACACAGTGTAATTCCACTACGAAAGCCGGTTGACTAGTGCACTTAAGTAATGCTGCCAACCTAACAACAAAACATTATTTTAAATATGTGTCATAAATATCTATTAATGAAGAAAGATCGTAAGTAACAAATATAATAACTTAAAACACCTGCCGAGTATTTAATAAAACCGGTCTTAGCTGGCAAAAGGGTGGCGAAATACAAGAAAGTACTTTTAGACGAGGACTACTTTTAATATAATTTTAATAAATACGTTAAACTACAATTTAAAATGCTTTAAATATTGTAATGCACCGATATTTATATTAGTATTTTATGAATAATCAATCATTAATTAATAATTGAACAAAATTATTCAGCAACCGGAAATATTGCCAACTTTTTTTTAGAAAATTGTATATTGTTAAGGTGGCAGCATTACTTTAGTGCACTTCGTTTATTATTCGCACTGCCTTTCGTGTTATCAGTAGTGCTCCTTCTATATATAGTATTATTCTAAGGAAATACCGGATTAGGATTTTTTTCGGAAAGCACTACACTTTCTATATCTCTACGGTATAAATGGGAGAAAGTAAAAAGCTTTGTTTAGGTCAAAAATATTCGTCTAAGCATTTTTAATTTCAAATCTACGATTTTAATTGAAGCTTTACCGTTGACTGAACCTTACAAACCATTGATGTGAAATAATTCACCGCTAAAAATACAGATTTTTATTTAATTTATTCAGTTTATAACGCAGAGTATTTGATTTAATAATGGTAGAAATATTTTTAGTAGACATCTTAAAAATAACAAAAAATATTAGTACATCAAGCACGAAAAAATCGAAGGAAGAAGTTTTAAACTAGCTAGACAAAGCAACTTTTTATACTTGGTTAAATTTTTAGTAATAATATTTTTTGAAACTTTGATGAACTCAATCAATAATTAATATTTCGCTTTGATATCAGAAATCTGTTGAAATGTTTACTTTTTTAGAGATAACCCCTTCGAGAACAACCTCAAGTGACAATTGGTGTTCATTTATTTGAACTATAATTATTATACTAAACTATAAAGGTTAGTATAATAACTGACGCCTTAACGAACTTCGACCACGAAAGCGGCTTTTTCTCATGTTTACCGAATGTAAAAAACGCTTTGTTATAATTATAATATTATTTTTTATAATGTTTCACCCAAAAAATCCGAAACCAACGTTTCATCGGAATATTTTTTCCACGTTCTCTTATGACGTGACTGGTTTTTATAATACTTTCAGTTCGTCCATGAGTGATTTGAGAAGTGTATGCCAGTGTCTTTTAAGACATTACTGTCATTCTAAAAGTAGCAAATAATATATAGATAAACAGAGATATTTCTGGGGTTCAAAGTTTTGAGCAAGAAAATGTTAGTTCCGTAGCCAGATACCAGAAGCGCTAGTATGCAATTTAGTAGTTTCACTATGACAACAACGAGAATGCGCTCCTGTCGTTTTTCTTAAAGAACTACTTGACACAATACATATTGTGTATATTGTGTCATATATATTGTGTCAATATATATTGTGGAGCCTTTCATATAAATGCGCTTGCTCAAAATATTAGAAAATCACAAATCCCAGTTTTCTTGCAATAAGTGGTTCCCTGTAGGTCATGTGCGAAACATAAAGAGAACATTTTTTAAAGCTGATAAAATGTCCTATAAAACGAGTATTTTTTTGTCAAAATCGGATAACTGTAATTGAAGATATGACATTAGTTAAATGGCCAAAAAAATGCACAAAAGCCTATATTTTTTCAAAGAAATTCGATGACTTTGCATAAATTAACCATTTTTTGGTGTTATCGAAATAGGCTTAACTTTGGTCGTAGTCATCCGATTTTAATTATTAAACACTCGTTTTATTGAACATTTTATCATCTTTAAAAAATGTTTTTCATGATTTGCACACGACCCACAGGGAACCACTTATTTAAATAAAACTGAAATTAGTACGATTTTATAAAACTTTGAGCATGTGCAGTCATATGAAGGGCTCCATTCTAAATAAAAGGGCAGACTATGTTTGAATGATTTGCATGATTGGTCTCCATATTAGTTTAGTGGTGATGAGTGGGCACAAATGAGGCAATGTGATATTGTTTTTATAGAACTATATTTCGCTCTATACTAGAGCAAATAGGTAAAAAAAACTTTTTTCCTATTTCATAATTTTAACAGCATGAGTTGTTTTGTTTTTTTTACTTCCCTGTTCATTATGAATTTTCACTTATAAAAGACTTTTATTTTTAGGTATAAACTTGTAACATGAATATGCTCAGTATGGAGCGAAATATAGTTCTATAAAAACAACATCACATTGTCTCATTTGTGCCCACTCATCACTACGAGACTATGTTTTTTCTTCACAATTTAAGTTACATTCTTCACAATTTAAGGTATATTCTTCATTATTTAAGGTATATTATTCATTATTTAAGGTATATGCTTAATAATTTAAGGTATATTCTTCATAATTTAAGGTATATGCTTCATAATTTGAGGTAATATTATTCACAAAGGTATATTCTTCATTCATAATTTAAGGTATATTATTCACAATTTAAGGTATATTCTTCATAATTTAAGGTATATTCTTCATAATTTAAGGTATATTTTCAGAAAAATGTTATTTATAGTAGAACAAAATTAGTCCATTTTTTAACTCCGGCTCTTGGATTATTTTTAAAAAAATAAAATTTCTTACGGCAATACTAGTGTCGTTAAAATGGTATAAAGAACGATATGATAATAAGAACTTAATTAGAACTTATTAAGAACTAATAAGAACTTAATTAGAACTTATTAAGAACCAATAAGAACTTAAGTTCTTATTAGTTCATAATAAGAACTTAAAACTTTAATTTTTCATAAAATTATTAAACATAGTCATAATTGTTCCCAATTAATAGAGTTAAAAGTAAACTTTTCTTTAAAAAATAATGTTTAATGTTTCAATTTAATCCAAAAGAAGGGAAAAAAGTGTTATGCAAATATTATGGATGAGTTGTACTTTAAAGCACGTGCTTGAGGGCTAATCTTTACTTAAGACCTAACCTCTTCCGCCAGAGGGTGAAGGCTATCTTTTTAAAAATCTAGAAGATCCCTAATTGCAAGTCCCGTCACGATCTGGTCCTTGTATTAATTTTAAGGAAAGTTAAAATATTCCCCTGGGGGGAGGAGGAAGAGGCAAAGGATCTAAAGACAGAATACTCGGGGTAATTTCATTATTGTATTAGTTAAGACAAGAACCGTTCCCTTGAGGCGTCAACTTGCACTTTTTTCTTAAAATGTTTTCAAGTTATGTTTTTTTTTCTACTTAGATTTTTGTTTAAGTTGAGCTAATGGCTAACAGAATAAAAAAATATTATTTTTGAATCTCTATCCTTGAAACTAAAAGAAGAATATATATTTTTACAGCATTCTAGCAAGCGAGCCTTTTTTATTCGTTTCCGTATATATTTATATATACGGGATATATAAAATATTTTATTTTTGCGATCGAAGCGAGCCTATATGCTTATGTTAGCGTATATATTTATAGCATCAAGCGAGCGAGGCGAGCCTCTTAATCTACATTCACGTATATAAGTATAACAATATAGCGAGCAAAGCGACCCCTTTTTGATGTACTCATCTATATACTTTAGCAATTTTGTGAACAAAGCGAGCCTCTTCTCATAAATTTTCATACATGTTTTCAAATTTCTATTCCACTAATTTAGCTCAAGCCAAATTTTTATATTATAAGTAAAATGTCAACATTTACCTAACCACGCCAAGGAGTATCACCACTGGGTGATTCCTCCTATCAAGACTGCCAAGTTACTTTAACCAGCATGAGCACTATGTCAAATACATTTATTGTAGACAATAATCAATAATGTTAAAAAAAAAATCAGAGTGACATATTTTTTTTTACATTTACAAATATATTTATAGCACTCTAGCGAGTGAAGCGAGTCCTTTTTCATAGAGCTAATTATAAATTACAGCAAATTTGCGAGCTAAGCAAGCCTTTTTGCAAATGTTGGCATGTATATTTATAGCAACCTTCCGAACCCATTTTAATGTACCTAATCATATATTTCAGTAATTGTTCGAGCTCGGCGAGCTTCTATGCATATATTTGCAAACATATTTACTGCATTCTAGCGAGCGAAGTGAGCCTTTTTGTTTAAATTCACGACTATATTTATAGTACTCCAGCAAACTTCTTTTAATGAACCAAATTGGATATCGAAGAATCAGCTACCGTCGATTTTTGCTGTTGGATATAATAGCAATAAATTGAATATATTAGCAATCTAGGAAGCGAATTAAGCCCTTTTTAATGTACCAAATTTTATCATTTAGTAATTTTGCGAGCAATCGAGCCCATTTGCATATATTGACATATACTTATAGCAATAAAGTGAACTTGAACAGATTGTAACATTTTATATTCTGCAAAAAGTTGTTGAATTTTTACACTACATTTAAAAATAATTTTATCGCGTTCTCAAGCAGATGAAACATGTTTATATTTTTTAACGAAATAAGAAATTGAGTTTTTTAGAGATAAAAGTGGCATGGAACGCATCCTTAAAAGCATTCTTTTTAAACCGAAGCTTTTCTTCTTCTTTTTCTTTTAAAAAAAGAAACTAGTTGTAAAAACCCGACAGGAAAAAGGGCTTTTTAAAAATGTATTGTGAAAGATAATGGTGAATAAAAAAGCCTTTCTATACCCACACGTTTGGTTTGTATAAGCGTTAAAAAACTTAGGTGAAACGAAATGTGAGATAAATGATATCTATGTGTTAGTTAAGGATGTGAGAATGTTTTGAGCTTCTAGGATAAAGTACTGTCACAACACTTTCTTATCTTGAAGAATTTAAAAAGGGAAAATTACTCAAATACAAAACCTTTTACTACTGCAAGCATTGTCTTTTAAGTTGTCTAACTCGGTAGAAATCATCAAAGTAAAATCAAGTAAGGTAATTTAATGTTTTATTGATCGTAGTAATTACACTCCTTTAAAGGTTCGACTTATTATCAAATTCTACTATGTTCCAGTAGTGTAATGGTTAGCGCGCGTGCTTGATACTCAGACAGTCAGGGTTCGACTCCGGTTGGGGCCCCAAGAACTTTTATTACAATTTATATCTTGCTTAAATATTCTTTTTACGGTTTTGGAGGCACACACCTTTGCTAGATAATTGACTACCCACTAACCTTAAACCCTAAGCTTGTTTTCTGCTTTTAACATTATTATTTAACTTCATAACATTTATTTGACCATAAATAGATATTTATGACACATTTATGAAATAGAGTTTTGTTGTTAGGGTGGTAGCCCTACTTATGACCACCAGTAAACCGGGTTTCGTGTTATCAGTGAAATTACACAGTGTTTACAGTCCTATGTTCTTTCAATATTAGTATTATTCAAAGCAAGAATAGAATGTTTAAGCAAGTTATAAATTGTAAAGCAAAGAACCGCCTATTTCAAAGGAAATTCGCCATGCTTGAGGACCTCCGCTCCAGCATTCTTGGGTTACTTAACGCGCTCTTAATGTTAACTAAACCGACATAAAGTTTAAATAAATCTCTAATAAAAAACAAATCATAATCTGTGAGACTTGAACACGGATTTCTTGAGAGTCCAGCACCTTAACCTAAAAATAAGCTTTGTAAAAATCACATAGGAGGTCTTAAAACACCTGAAACGAATTGATCCCGTGACGTCCCGGTTTCGGTTTTTTTGCAAACACAATACTTTTCCTATATAGTTACGGTTTAAATGAGGAAAAGTAAACAATTAATTAATTATTATTGAAAAATAAGATTATTACATTTTAAATGAGTAAGCTATCAATAATTTGCTATGGAAGCGAATGTTAATAAAAACGTATATTAAAAAATCGAATCTTACAATTTGGCCAAATTTTAAAAGTGTGTTAACTAATAACTAACACTATTATTACGTGTGAATGTACATTTCTATAAAAAAAATTCTAAAACGAAAACAAAAATTTATCTATCAAAATTCACAGAAAACTATAGAAAAATACTATTCTACAGAAACCAAATACTTTTTTAATTAAATTTGATTTTTTTACGAAAAACGTTTTCTATTTCTGTTTTTCTCAGCTACAATATTTTAATTAATTAATTTACCGCAATTACATTAAGAAAATTAATTGAATTAATAGTTGTTACAAAAATTGTAGAATAAGTTTGATTTGAAATTTTGTTAAAGTACTAAGTAAGTAATATACAAAACACCACACACACACACAAATATAATAATATATATATATTATATATATATATATATATATATATATATATATATATATATATATATATATAAGTGACTGAAAAACTGCTACGCAGCATATCGCGTTACGTTACGTTCTATGCAAAGTTATTTGATAAACAAATTTTGGAATCAATAGGATCCACATATTACAGACGAGTAACAGAATATTCTATACCTAACAATCGCCGGAAACAAATAACCGAAAAAACGATGGAGCTAATTCCATAAACCTAAAGCCTCAATTTGTAACGGAATCCTAAAGCAAAATATAGTACTCAGCTAATATTGAACTCATTTCGTAGCCCATTGCTTAGATATCCCCTTGGGAAATTATCAAAACTCGGCAAAATTAAATCCCCTTAGGATGGCGTTCCTATCACTTAAAAATATTCAAAATTACTTCACTCATATTTGTTCTAATCAGAATTTTTCCCTAAAATAATAATACCGAGTTATATGGACTAATTATAATACATTCTTATTTATTAGTTTTTTTCACAACATAGCAGTAAATTTAGGCATAATTCTCTAAGGGCTCCATATTGTTCCGTCGACAAATCATTCCGTCGACAAATCATTCCGTCACGTTCATTCCGTCGACAAATAACTTGTCGGTGGATCAGTTTGTCGACGGAACGAACCGGGTTGTTGCAACAAATAAAAGAATTCACCAACAATGTCAAAACGACCACTCTTAGTGAACAAAAAGTCGGCAAAACCATGGTAAAATACCGGAAACTAAAATAACGATCTGTAAAAAATAATCTTCGATCTTTTAAAAAAATAGGGTGTCGTTTTTGATGTTTCTGGGGTGCGGAATTCAATAAAGCCGGTCCGGAGTCGATAAGACTCCTAAAGTAGCATCATAACTTGTTGTTTAATTTGTTCGTTTTTTTGTTATAAAATACGCTAAAAATTAGCAAAAACTTCAAATGAGTGCAAATAATGCTGAAATAAATATGGGCATTTTTTAAAAAAAAATCGAACAAAAAAAACAACAAGTTATGACGCTACTGCTCAGGTTATTAAAAATATACCGGAAAACAAAGCACAAATTGGATTGATAAGCAAGAAGCGCTTTTTGCTTATCAGCTGGGTGAATTTTCTTCGAAATGCGCGCAGCATTTCGAAGAAAATTCACCCAGCTTGCAGACATCCGCAACAAAATTTTTGTTAGCTATAGCATTTAACATGAATATGCTACGTGTAAAGAATGAAATGCAGTTAATTTCATCTAATGAAATCTAATCTCTTCTGTGCCCTAATCTAATTTTCCTCTATATATTAGGGGCCTTTTTTTTACATAAGTTCAAGTCTTGTAGTTACAAAAATTGTAAAAAAACAAATTGTAATGACAAATATACGTGTCACCAAGGATACACTTGTAGATTTATAGCATTTTTCTAGTTAATAAACAACATTTTCTTGTCTATTACAAATACTTGAAACATTTAGGTGTAAAATTTCTACCCAAGACCGAACTGAGTTACAAGTTCATTTTATTAATTAAAACTTAGTTTTTATAGCAAACGTTTAGTTTATAAGTAATCTAGAGCTCAATATGAGTTTGTGAAACGTTTTTCATGTATATAATTCCTCAGGAATAATTGTATTCGAAATAATTTACTCATATGAATGAAACTAGGTTTTAATACTATTTTGACACATTGTTTAAAAAAACTCTGGTAGGTTACGATAAATTGTAATGATATTTGTGAAATCCCTAATTTTGACACTTGTAGTTACAAGTTGTTTTGTACAATAGTTTGTAATAGATAATTAAATTTGATTGGAGTTTGACACAAATATGCTCGTTTCCTAAGAGATCTAAGATAAAACTTGTAATCTACTAGTGTTTTTTTTTAATATTATTGTATAAAAATCACTTATAATTAACAGCCTACACTTGTATAGTGAAAAAAATTTCTTACAATTATTAGTAAAATTTTAGCTTTTTACTTGTAGTATACAAGACTTGTGCTTTCGTGAAACGGGGCCATGTTTGTATGGTACTTGCCCATCATACAAAATCTATAAATACTAAGTCAATTACTATCTAGCAAAAATTATTTTGCTCATATAAAGAAATACTATGGAAAACAATTATTACTCACAGAGGAAATTTAGGACACAGGAGGAAAGCGGAAACAATAATTGGTTGGAATTAAATGGAATGGAAATCGAGATATGGTAAGAAGGGGGGTAATTAATGGCTAACAAATAATTAGGACAAATATAACACATCAAACCAGGGGAATAATCAATCAGCCACGAGTTATACAAAAATGTTTTTATACTTCTAATAACCATCAAACCAACCATTCAAACACTCGTTTATACGAGTTGGTTCTTTTGATAAGGAATTTATAATTATTTTTACTTTCCCACATTTATACCGTATTTATAGGAAAAGTATTGTGTTTGCAAAAAATCCGAAACTGAGATGTCACTAGAATTATCCGTTTCAGCTGTTTTAAAGACCTTCTAAGTGGTGAGAGTTTTAAATGTGAACTTAGAAATATATTGTTATCAAATTAATTATACCTATATTTTTTATATATGCCATTTAAATCCATTTTTAACGAGAGATTTATTTTCCTCATTTACACCGTAGATATATAGAAAAATAATTGTATTTGCAAAAAAATCCGAAAGCGGGATGCCATCGGAATTACCCGTTTCAAGCGTTTTTACGGCTTTCTGAGTTGTCTGTATGTGTGTGTCTGTTATCATCGTAGCTCTGTATTTATGCTAGACAATTTAAAATGAGGAAAAGTTCCTTATTAAGCTTTGAGGTTGGGGTCATGGGATAGGGGAGTGGGGGGAGGTGGATTTTACGGAAAGAGAAGACTCACTGATCAAGAATATATACGCATTGTTGAGGTTTATATATATAATATATATAATATATATATATATATATATATAATATATATATATATATATATATATATATTATATACTTATTATAAAGAAATATATAGAAACATTAAGAAAACATACAATAAAACGTTAAGAGAGTGGGGTTGGACCAATGTGAAGGAGGTATACTATATAGCACGGTACCGGACATGTACAGGAATAGACTTGCTCGAAAACACTCTACGATCATACATTAATTTCACACCACGTACCGTCATAAAGACATTTCGAAAATCAATGATTCGTACAAAATAAATACAAGGAAAATATCAAAATAAAAAGACAGGAAAAATAAAATAAATAGAGAGGGAAATTAAAATATATAATGAGAAGCTGAAAGAGGGAGTGAGGTGAAAAAGGAGAGAGTATACAAAGAAATAAAAATATATATAAAATAAAAATATGAAAATATAAATAAATGAATAAAAAATATATAAGAAGGAAATATAACTAAATGAAAATAAATGGTGAAACGTATGGAATAAGAAGAATAAAATAAAAAGGGAGGCTATGTAAGTAAAAATAGGAAAATTTAAATAAAATATAAATAATAAGGAATTATAATGATATTAAATAAATATAAATAAATAAGGAATAATAATGATATAAAAAATAAAAATAAATAATATAAATAATAAATAAATAATAAAAAATTAATAAAATAAAAATAAAAGATAGACACTACTGTTTGTTGATGCCAGGGGGAGTCGGGATTTGAGGACAAGCTGATGGGCAATTTCCCAATTACGGCGGATAGGAGTAGGAGTGTCTTCAGGAAGTTTTTTTAGAACGCGAGCTTGGTAGAGGTCATTAAAAGAGGATGTTTGATGGTAACGAGCATGTACTGAAACGGGTAGATCACTCCTCAAGTCCAAGCATGAGTTTTCTATGATTGTTAATGCGTAGGTTTAAAGGAGTTGAAGTCTCCCTACGTAGAACAATCACATCGCCGACACTCAAGGCAATATACCACGTTTCTAGAAGTACAGTTAGAGGAAGAAGGGATTTGTAGGAAACATTAGTGGAGGGACTGGTGAAGGTAGAGAGGGGTTCATTAAGGGACAGGTTAAACAGCGCTTCTTTGCAGGGATGGGAACCTCGAGGATGAGGTTGTGCCGGTGGGAAGGAGTTTGGTATTAACTAGGAGGTTGCGAAGGTTAGGGGTCTTTAAAGGTACTGAAGGAGGTTTGGGTAGGAGGTCGGCTGTGGTAGGGTTTGGGATAGAGAGTGCGAAACCCTCTTTAAGGAAGGTATTAAGGATTCTAAGGCCAGGATAGTAGGTAGTGAAGAGGTAAAAAGCGGGAGGAGCAAGAGGGCGAGGAGGTCTAGGATGAAGAGATGCAGTGACTTGGGCATTAACTATGTGGGAGGGATATCCTCGGGAAAGGAGAGAGGTCTTTTAAGGAGACAATGTACCGATCAAGGAAGGCTTCATTGGAACAGATCCTGTTTCCTCTGAGACCAAGGGAAAATGGGATTGGATTTTTTCTGGGAATGGGGATGGGCAACTGTTAAATGTAGGTACTGTTGGAGGTTAGTGGGTTTGATGTGAACTGCCGTCTCCAGTCTGTCACCCTGATATAGACATCCACATCAAGGAACGTGACATGGGTTAGGGAGTATTTCTGAGGTGAAGCGGAAGTGAGGAAAAGGAGTTTAGATCAGATATAAATTTCTCAAGGGCAGGAAGCCATGAGGCCATAGGAAAATATGTCGTCGATAAAACGACGCCATAGAAGAGGTTGAAGGGATTGGGATAAGAAAGAGGGTCTCAATTCTACCCATGAAAGGTTAGCGTATGAAGGGGCTGCCCTGGTCCCCATCGCTGTACCCTTATTTGGAGATAGTGTTATCTTCAAACCTGAAATTGTTCAGTTCAAGAACAAATTCGGTAAGTTGAAGAAGGAAGGAGGTGGAAGGAATATGGGGCTTAGGACGCTGATCTAAGTAGAATTAATGGCTTCAAGACCTTAGAATGGGGGATGTTTGTGTAAAGGAAAGTGACATCAACAGTAACGAGGTATGTATTATTGGAATAACGGAGTGGGGATATCACGGATAAGATCAAGGAAAATGGTTGGTATCTTTGATATGGGAGGGTAAGGATTGGGAAATAGGTTGAAGAAAGGAATCAACGAAAGCTGATATTCTTTCCGTGTGACAGCCATAGCCAGCAGGATAGGTCTTCCAGGACAAGGAAGGGGGGGATCAACTTTTTTATGGATTTTGGAAGAAGGTAAAGATGGGGTGTACGTGGCTTTTCGGGGGTAAGGGATATTGATTTCGGCATCAGAGAGACCTTCCAGAGGGCCTTGGGTAGCTAGGTAAGTGAGATGGTGTTATTATAAGTAAAGGTGGGTCAGAATGAAGAAATTTGGTAAGTATCTCTACAAGATAATTGTTTATAAGCCTCTGCAAGGTAGTCCGCAGAATTAAGGATAACGGTAGATGAGCCTTTATATATATATATTATATATATATATATATATATATATATATATATATTATATATATATATTATATATATATGGGAGAGAGATAATATAGATATATCATGAGATAATCTATGGGACACGATAACTTTTGAACGCTTTCTTGGATTGAAATGAAACTTGGTACAAAAATCAACCTTGTTTATGTCTCGAACCCTATTGTTTATGAAATATGTTTGACGTCATTGACCCATTATTTCACAAATCACAAATCTGCATATATTGTTTAGATTGGGATGATTATGTTGTGTTTACACATATAATACTATGAATGGTTCACAAACATACGAAGTTTCATTGTATTATCAGTTGTAGTTCCGGATTTATTGGTTGACATATAATTGTCAAGCAAAACATAATGTCATTAATTGACATAATGTAAACAAATTACGTTTTTTTCACTAATATAATAAGAAGACGAAATACAAAATATATATATATAATATATATATATATATATATATAATATATATTATATATATATATATATATAAGAATATAACTAGATCATACAATACAAGAATTTAAAATCAATAAACAAGATAAGGGGAAAAGTCCAGTACCTGTGCTTCATATCGAAGTTTAAAGTCTTCAGTGTGCGGTTGAACTGAGCGCTTACGAACTTTAGGGTGCTCGAATAAATGGTACCCCTTAAGACTGCCAATCTGAAACAATTATAAACCATAAATTAACATAAGAGACAGCTTATTAAAAAATTAAGATTGGATACAGGGTACTTAGGAATTTTTTCTTACGGCATCAGATTCGCTACGCTCATCCTCCAAAAATTGTAAAAAATCTGAAATTAGTCAAATTCAGTTGAAATGTACATCGGTACAAATGTATACCAGGACGCAATAAATAAGTACACTTCGTTTCAATACGACAAGTCTATTCATAGTTTTTATTGAATCACAAAATTTAAGCTGCATCGAGCCTGGTCAGTGCCTGGATGGGTGACCGCTAGGAATAAAACGAATTTATTTACTATCTGAGGACGAGAGAAGCGTGTTCGAAGAAATGTTACAAATTTTTACACATTTTTTTAAAATTGTCAAAAATCTGAAAATTATTTAATTGAGTTGGAATTTGGTTCAAAAGTATACCTTTACGCACAAAATAAGTACACTAAGTTCTGTTTCAATACGGCAAGTATATCGATGGGTTTTGTTGGATCACAAAAGTTAAGCAGTGATCCACCTCTCCGTGTCTGGAGAAGAGACCGCAGGGAAAAAAAGAAATGAATTAACTATCTGAGAACAAGCTTAGCGAGTCCGAGGACGTGTTGCACAGTAAATTTAACGAATTGTATATTCTTAACGAGCGAAGCGAGTCCGAAGAAGAAGGATGAACGTAGCGAATCTGATGTGATAAGGTAAAGTTCCGAGGTACCCCGTACCCGATTATTTTACTTGGAATAAATAAAAAGGTAGGGTTAGAAAAAATAATAGAAATAAAAATTGTCCTCAATTCGGATATTTTCGTCCTAAACTGCAGTAATATCAATATCCGAAATTCGGAAACAACGGGTAGTCTAACTTAACCCTAAAAATTCCTTAATTCAGACAACTCTGGAGAAGCAAAACCAGTTACTCGCGTAATGCAATCTCTGACCGAGTAATCCTGGACAATGTAAACATTAGTGACATTCCCTCCTCCGCACAATACGGTTCATACTCGGAGGTTGTGGGTTATTCTATAGGTTTAGATTTCCTTTAAAACCCTTAGGTCTATTTCCCAACATAAGGGTTAGTTTCCTTGTAAGGATCTAATGGTCCATACAATTTTCCTACTTTTATAAGTCATGGATAGTATAGTAAGGCAGTCCTTCTATTTTACATTTTAACACTTGTAAAAAGAGGACAATTTCGAATATATATATATATATATATATATATATATATATAGATAGATAGATAGATACATAGATACGTGAAAATGACCAAAATTGCATTTTTTTAAAGAATGTATTCTTCATAATTTGTTTAATTTCTTTTTTTCTTGCTTCTCTTCGTTTTACCATTTTTGTTCCATTAGTCAAGATCTTTAAAGCGATGCATCATTTATACAGATTGAACAACTTTTAAAATATCCAAATTTGGAAGTGTTGGGGGGGGGGGGCGAGGGGGTAAATTTTGAAAAAAAAGATGATAAAAAATTGTCTCAGTTAAACAATTTTAAGAAGAATATTTTTTTGAAAAGTCAAAATTAAGCCTACTTTACTCTTTGTTCATTAGGGGACCACTGCAATTAAAAACCAACGACATCAAAATTAAAAATGTAGAAATTTTACGGAAGATCGAACAAAGCGTTGATATGTATTTATGGTTAATGGAACAATTGATATTTATCGATTATGGAACCGAATGAGACTTGTTTCGTTTAGCTCTACCAGACCAACTTAAGTGACAGAAAAATACATATATAGATATTAATTAATCTTTCACATGTTTTAGATATGAATTCAACTTTCATATCTTGAACGGGGGGCGTCAAATGGGGTATCTTTATTTAAAGTTCTTTGATGCACTTTACGTATTAAAACGGTTCCTAGACGATTAGAATTCAAATGTGCATATGAACTTCAAAAGATTTGCTATACTCAAGGCCAAAGGCTATATGAGAACAAATAAGAAGAAAAAGTAAACAAGAAACAACCTACGTACTATGCACCTTGCTCGTGAGACTTTTTACTAAAAAGGTAAGTAGAACTAGGGTAAAGTTTAGCAAAGAAATGCGAAACTTGGAAACCGCAAAGCTGAAATCCTACCTTCTAATAAGCTTTGGAAAAGATCGAAACAGTTTCTTTAGAATAGTTTTCCTCTGTACACTATATACATTCCGATACATTTGGTCGTTGTGAACACAAAAAAACTGATTTATTTAGACTAGATAATATATTCTGATACCGATTCATTGGTCTGTGAACATAGAAGAAAAGCCTTTCTTATTATATCACCGACCAATGTATAGTGAGAAATAAGTCAGTAAGAAGCAATAGCAAGTGAAATAAGCAGTAAAATAAGCCAGCCGACATATTTTGTCCAGACTACATTTTCCGATTCGTTTGGTCAACACTAGAAAAACTTATTTATTTAGTCTAGA
The DNA here is from genome assembly GCA_018340805.1 of Microvelia longipes. Classification (NCBI taxonomy): domain Eukaryota; kingdom Metazoa; phylum Arthropoda; class Insecta; order Hemiptera; family Veliidae; genus Microvelia; species Microvelia longipes. Next base: position 13,813,062 of record JACMZG010001913.1, on the reverse strand, counting down.
CTATACATTCCGATGCATGAGTTGTTGAAACTACATGAGAGACTGATTTATTCCGACTACACTATACATTCCGATGCATTGGTTGTTGATACAAGAACTGATTTATCCGACTACACTATACATTCCGATGCATTGGTTGTTGATACTACAAGAGACTGATTTATTCCGACTACACTATACATTCCGATGTATTAGTTGTTGATACTACAAGAGAGTCTGATTTATTCCGACTACACTATACATTCCGATGCATTAGTTGTTGATACTACATGAGAGACTGATTTATACCGACTACACTATACATTCCGATGCATTAGTTGTTGATACGACTTAAACTATCTGTTTAAATATATCATTTTAATACTACCGAATTTGCAAAACATGAATAGTTGACACCATATTGTTAGAAAAAGATTTCGGTCTTGGGGTTTCGAAGACGGGGTAGAAGGTTATCGGGACATCGGGACACATATAACCAGTCTGTGTACACACCCGCCTGCCTCGCTTCAAACTGCCTTCCCTTCGATTGGCCTTCGATCGCCTACTTTATCCTTGGAGGGCTCCCCCCGCTCTCCTGCAGCCTACCATGCAATGCTACATCTGGGAACTGTTTCATCTTCGACATTCTTCATCATTAATGGCTCGACTAATGTCATGTCCCACTCTTTTCGTTACGTCTAACTATCAGGGTGCCGACAGAGCCAGAACTCACTCTGACCTTCAATAATTTCCGAAGAATATAATGTGAAGTAATGATGACGCATTAATGATGACGAAATATTGAATGATGGAACAGTTCCCAGAGTGTAGCATTGCATTTTGCTTGTACATTTTCTTGGGATGTCTCTCGCACAATTATATTGTGTCTATCTGTTTAAATTTTAGTTTTTAGTCCCAACTTCTCTTTCTATCAGTAATGAAGCCATAAAGGGTTTAGAACAGCTTTTAAAGTATTTTTTGTTTTAAATTTCAATCTCATCACCCTGGCATCACGCTAAAATGTAAGGAAACATCGAACTGCATTATTATTACATTTCTTTGAATAGAAATTTTTTCGTAAAAAAAAGAAAAAGGAGGAATAAAATCCTGTATAAAATACTTGGGAATGCATAAAAAAATGAATAATTCAGTGAACATTTGATAAAAAGAAATGTTGTTAAATTTGAATATCAAGATTAGAATAACATAGAATACGCGAGTTTTGATATTCTTTCATTAAATTTGTTTATTCTGCCACTCTAACTGACATGTTAGCATCGCTTCGATGCTTTTTACAGTAATAATGTTACGCAAGATTTTTCAACTGAGAGTGATTTGGATCTGACTTTGTGTTTTCATGATAAGACCAGGAAAATAGTATGAAAAATGGAAAGGACTGTAACTTAGTGGACACTACACGTATATCAAAGGTTTATGTATCACATTCTAAAAGATTGAAATTGACAGAGCTGCAATATTAATTTATGCAGATAGAAGACAGTTTTGCAGATCAATTTTAAATTACTTTTAAAGGAAAGCCAAGGGGAAAATCTTCATTAGCTTTCGAGGTCGTCAGGTCGAGAATGGTAAACCAGTTAACTCCCGGGACCGAGAATAGTAAACTAATTATCCCAAGCGAGACAGGTTGAATGAACTAGTTAGCTCCCGAGCCCAGCAGGCTGTGTAAGTCAAACCAGTCAGCTCCCGGGACCGAGAATAGTAAACTAATTATCCCAAGCCAGACAGTTGATGAACTAGTTAGCTCCCTGAGCCCAGCAGGCTGTGTAAGTCAACCAGTCAGCTCCCGGGACGAGAATAGCAAACTAGTTACCCAAGCCAGACAGGTTGAATGAACTAGTTAGCTCCCGAGCCCAGCAGGCTGTGTAAGTCAAACCAGTCAGCTCCCGGGACCGAGATAGAGCAAACTAGTTATCCAAGCCAGACAGGTTTGAATGAACTAGTTAGCTCCCGAGCCCAGCAGGCTGTGTAAGTCAAACCACAGTCAGCTCCGGGACCGAGAATAGCAAACTAGTTATCCCAAGCCAGACAGTTTGAATGAACTAGTTAGCTCCCGAGCCCAGCAGGCTGTGTAATCAACACCAGTCAGCTCCCCGGACCGAGAATAGCAACTAGTTATCCCAAGCCAGACAGGTTTGAATGAACTAGTTAGCTCCCGAGCCCAGCAGGCTGTGTAAGTCAAACCAGTCAGCTCCCGGGACCGAGAATAGCAAACTAGTTATCCCAAGCCAGACAGGTTGAATGAACTAGTTAGCTCCGAGCCCAGATGGCTGTGTAAGTCAACCAGTCAGCTCCGGGACCGAGAATAGCAACTAGTTTCCCAAGCCAGACAGGTGAATGAACTAGTTAGCTCCCGAGCCCAGCAGGCTGTGTAAGTCAAACCAGTCAGCTCCCGGGACCGAGAATAGCAAACTAGTTATCCCAAGCCAGACAGGTTGAATGAACTAGTTAGCTCCCGAGCCCAGATGGCTGTGTAAGTCAAACCAGTCAGCTCCCGGGACCGAGAAATAGCAAAACTAGTTATCCCAGCCAGACAGGTGAATGAACTAGTTAGCTCCCGAGGCCAGCAGGCCGTGTAAGTCAAACTAGTTAGCTCCCGAGGCCAGCAGGCCGTGCAAGGCATACTAGTTAGGTCTCAAAGAAGATCTATTCTCTAGCAGGTAGATAGATACCATCGATTCATAAGTATTTATTCTTCTTTCTAATGTCAAGACTTAACATTTTGGACTGTTTCATTTAATAACTTGTTGTTAGTTGCACTTCTTAGCTTATACAATTCCAACTTAAATTACTTAATATAAGTAGATTTTGATTCTTATGTTACAAAATTTAGTTTGTTTTAATTATTCAACCTCAAATGTGACTTACAGCAGGCCGTATAAGTCAAACCAGTTAGCTCCCGGGACCGAAAATAGTAAACTAGTTATCCCAAGCCAAACAGGTTGAATGAACTAGTTCCTGTATCTTCATAACAATAATATAAGTTTTAAGTACTTTTTAGTGTTTTTAAATTGTCCGTGATGGTTGTATGTCAAGATAAGTAATTATTATGTGCGAGTTTGATATTTTTCCTTTTTCTCATTTACAACGTAAGTATATAAGAAAATGTTGTGTTTGCCAAAAAACCCAAAAGCAGGATATCACATCAACTATCCAATTCAGATGTTTTAGAACCTCTTGAGTGGTTTTCATAAAGTTGTCTGTCTGTATATATTTGTTAACATCGTAGCTCATAGTCTATTAATGCTTAAGAGTTGAAACTTGCTATAAAAATCAATCATTAGATCTACAGTCTATCGTTTAGATTAAAAATTACCAAGGTCTTGAGTTTTGAGGTTTTGGTCTAAGTTTTGAGGTACCCCGTACCCGATTTTTCTTTAATTTCATAATCTTATCACAACAAACAACGATTCCTTTCTGCATGCTCTCAGAAGCGAGTCCGAAGACAAGTTGCAGTATTAATCTAACGACTTGAATATTGTAAGGACGAGCGAAGCGGTCTTAAGTATTTTGGGGATTGACCCAACCCCTTAAAGAGAAGCCGCTGCCAACCCCTCACTAAAAAAGAGAAAGCAAATCCCTACCACCATAACCGCTGTAGAAAAATAACCTTATTCTCGGCAATCGTTCGCTTTACTTATAGTTCTACTTTTGATTACATCGTTTTGAAAACTACTTTCAATTAACCATAAAAATGATATTTTAAAATAAAATTATAAAAAGAAATGTAAAAAAACATCACCAAGAAAATACGGGTAAAATAATCTGATTTGTTTACATAGGTTTTTCCCGCTCCCTTCATGCAGGGATTTTTTTTTCTTAAGAACCGGTAGTGCCTAAACTGACCTGTCAAGACATTTAAAGTAGTCGATAGACTGTAGTTGTGGAATGCAAAAAATAGTTTTCATGACGTCACCAACCCGCAATAATGACTCCATGAAAAATCCATAAAAAGAAAGCTTTTTCGACCAATTTGAGATTTAGCCCATATATAAGACCTAACATATGTGCTAAGTTTCATTTCATTATCAGTATTAGTTCAATCTGTATCAAATCAAATACGTTTTATAAAATAATTTGAAAAATCGAAAAATAATTCAATTAAATTGAAATTTAATTCAAGTATATCGCCTTACCTTATAGATTAGTATACCAAGGTCAATTTTATTACTGCAAGTATATGTCCAGTTTTTGTTAGATCATAAATGTTAAGCAGCATCAAGCGAGGTCAGTGCCTGGATTGATGACCACTGGTAAAAAGAGTAATGCATTTGTCGTCTGAGGACGAGCGAAGCGAGTCGGAAGTAGGGAGGATGAGCGTAGTGAATCCAATAAAGTTCTGAGGTACCCCGTACCCCGATTTTTACTTTTTTTTTATTTATACCATACCGTAGGTATTGTAGCGGCTACACTTGTTCTAAGATATGATGATTAGTAGCGCTTGTGCGTTAGGTTATCTATATATTAGTCTTGCTAAGACCTCAGGTCATGTCCGGACACCGAGAGGAGCAGAAGTATTTGTTCGCCCTCGTAAGAAAATCGGCAAGACATCAAGTATTAAGTATAATGCACTACTGATCTCCATACGTTAAGTACCTATAATTATTTTTATTGTTAATTAATAATGATTTGATCATTTCAAACAAATACAGTTTCAATTTTGAGTTATAGAATTTTTTCTTATATTTCTGGCCAGGACCCATTTCTTTGAAGTTATCGCCCTTAGACGTTACAGTATACATGAAAAGAAGGTGTGTTATGAAGTCATAACACACTAGGCTTAAAACACTAGATAACCATTTTATCCTGAGATTGAGAGCAGAGACCGAAGTAATACCACCTTAAGCTTCAAATAATCGTGACATTCTGAGGACGAGTCTGAAGTCTTAAGGAAAAGTACCGAGGTACCCTGTACCCGGTTTTTATAAATTAATTCTTTTAAATTTAACGTAACTTGATATTTCTTGGAGCGAACAATGGTTTCCTTTCATTCTGCTTCTGGCGTTGGATTTCTAAATAAAATATTCAGGTTATGCTGGCACTGGAATCAATTTACAGAGCCAGCCAAAACATTACCGGTGAATTTTTTACATTTTAATTTCTCTTCCACCCCCCATTTCCTTCCTTTCCCACCTCTCTGTCGGGTTTCCACCTCCAATTTCGTTATTTTCTTTGCCTAAGGCGAAAATATTTTATAAGGTAAAATATTAATTGTTTCGACTTGTAAAATGACCTTTTGTTGATCATACTGTTATTTGTCCGGTAGATTTGGTTTCACATTTACCGAGTTTTATATGAAAATTTTAAATTTAAATTTTTAAATTATAATTCCCAGGATGTTATACAATAATTTCATGTATTGTTATGATGTTATTATTTTTCAAGTATTGTTTTTTTTAATATCAGGTATACTATATCATACTATATCATACTATATCATACTATATCATATATAATAAGTTGGTCATATTGGAAATAAAATTTACAACTCTCTTAATGTCCAAGTTAAAAACAAGTCTGAAAATGATTTTCGAAAATATATAAAAAACTACTTAATAGACAATCCATTCTATTCAAAGGATGAATTTTTTCATGAAATAGTAAATAAATAAAAATATAAGAAATAGAATTAATTAGATATAGAAATAGATTTAGTAACTTGACGCTTTATTTTAGGTAATCTTTCTTAACTGTATTTATACAAAAAATGTGGTATGTATATGTGTATATTTAATGTATAACAGATTTCTATTGTTTTACTTAGTAAAATTTAATGAAAAATAAAGAATTATTATTATTTTAAAAAGCAATAAATGAATAAGACAAACTTAAATAAATTATTACAGGTCAAAAAGTGACACACTTCTAAATTCAAAAAAACCGGATGCGGGGCACCTCGGAACTTAATCACTACGATTATCCTCCCTATTTCTGATACGCTTCGCTCGTCCTCAGCAGTCACCCATCCAGGCACTGACCACGCTTAATGCTGCTTAACTTTTATCATGTATGTATGTTATTCACTACGATCATCCTCCCTATTTCTGATACGCTTCGCTCGTCCTCAGCAGTCACCCACCAGGCACTGACCACCTTAATGCTGCTTTAACTTTTATCATGAATGTATTTATTCACTACGATCATCCTCCCTATTTCTGATACGCTTCGCTCGTCCTCAGCAGTCTCCTATCCAGGCAATGACCACGCTTAATGCTGCTTAACTTTTATCATGTATGTATGTTATTCACTACGATCATCCTCCCTATTTCTGATACGCTTCGCTCGTCCTCAGCAGTCACCTATCCAGGCACTGACCACGCTTAATGCTGCTTAACTTTTATCATGTATGTATGTTATTCACTACGATCATCCTCCCTATTTCTGATACGCTTCGCTCGTCCTCAGCAGTCACCTATCCAGGCACTGACCACGCTTAATGCTGCTTAACTTTTATGATCCAACCAAATTAATGGATGTACTTGTCCTATTAAAGCAAAACTTGATGTACTCATCTTACTTAATTAGATTATTATCTGATTTTTTCACAAATAACGTTATTGTAGTAACTTGTGTAGATGTTTGATAAAAAATAAATAAATCTTTATTTCTAATAAATTTACAAATGGAGCCAACAATTCCAAACGGGCCAGCTGTAAATGGAGGTGGCCACGAGGCGGACCACATGAAGAAAATTTACTAAATACGAGGCAAAAAATCATATCACAACTAATAAAACAAAATAAATACTGATACATAAAGGACGAAACCCCAATAAATAAGACGAAGGAGCGGCCACGGCCACTAAGTATTTATATATATATATATATATATATATATAATAATATATATATATATATATATATATAATATAATATATATATATATGTTTAAAACGTAAAAAAATTAAAAAAAACTATAGTACTACAATTTCATCTATCAATAGTTATTTATGCCATAAGGCTGAGAAGTGTGTCTTTATGTCACGGCAATTAGATTTACCGACGAGTGAAGCGAGTCGGGAAAAATTGCCAAGACATAAAGACATTCTCAGTCGGATGGCATACAATATTTATTTTGAGGTAGCACTCATTAAACTAACTGCGCTATATACTTAATTGAAAAAAAAGAAACGTCCAATTAACCCCATATTATCGTCGTCATTGAATTCATCCATAGCTTCACACTTTTACTCAAAAATGTATAAGCTTTACAAATAAACACACATAAATTGTCAATTCCTTTTAAAAACGAAAAAAATTAGTCTACGAACAAAAACAGAAACAAAATGAACGTTTTTAAAGAAACCTCATGAAGGTTTTACACAGATTGTTTTTTTGAACACGCTGCATTACAGTAATGGCGGCAATATATGAATTACTTTTACGTCCTAGGAGTTTTTTTACATTCATTATTGTCCTCGGAGGTGAAAAGTACTAAATAACCTCCTATAACAATAATGATTGGCTTCTCATCCTAAAAACGGTCCTATAAAGTGCTCAATTACGTACTACCTCAAAAAAAATAGTTTTTTTTTCTAAGGAGGTAAGAAAGCAATTTATACCTTCATGTAAATCCATTGAGTAAAATCTAGTATATTCTAAGGGAACTGCTGTTTATTCTCTACCTATTTACCTTTAATTAACACGAATAACGTGGATCCATCCGTTCCGTTTTTTCACTTTGTAAAAAGATAATAAAGAATCAACATAACAAGAATTATACTCATATAATGGGCAAGTTATAAACACGCAGGATGGTATAAACATGCCATAGATCTACATTGTGAAACAACAAGTTACAATAGATTGAATAATTAGCGAGAAAACAACAAATTAACAATAGATACATCTCAGGGAGTGCCCATTATTACTCAAAAACCTATATCTATTCTCTGTAATATATAGGTATAAATAGATTCTTTTCCCTTTTAATTATTAATTATTATAATTCATAACTGTTTTGTTGCTAGGTTTTTAAATTTAGTTTAGACTATTATAGTCTAAACTGTACTGCAACGTATATTCTACAGGGTGACTTAATCTTAATGGGACAAAATAAAAATCCTGATTCTATGGACCAGGATGAACAAAAAATGTCATGTAAGCATAGGGTCGATTCTCAATAGTTCTCTAGAAAAATCGATATATCGAATTATTCGATACTTTACTGTCTAATTCTCTAAAACGATCTACAACTTGAAAAATATTAAAGCTAAAGAGATGCGGTGTTGTGGCAAGAGGATCGATTTATAACTCGATATATATCGAGTTGGTAGTGGAGGGGAGTGCTCGGCCCTTTCAGTGGAGTCAGTCGGAAGCTATCAGCCATGCTAAGGCATACCTATACGTTTTATTTTATGTTAATACTTTAACGATTATTATACAGTTAAAATCTATTAAATTCGCTTTCAAAATTATTTATTAAGCCCTATCAAACATAATTATGGTCCAATCGAGCCGAGATAGTTTATCAGTTATTACTTTTACAGTCCGAGTAATAAATAATAAATCAAAAACGAATACGAAACATTTTATCATTAAGTTTTAAAACATTCTTAATTTACATGTTTAAAATATTATTCTAATCAGTTCAGTTACAATCTGTAGTTTAGTACTAAAATTAAACGAAACGTTAATTATTTGTGTGAATCAGACAAAAATACGGATAGACAAATAAGTTTTAAGTGAATAATCAGTGGATTGTTGTGAAGATAGTTTGTGGTGTGGTACGAGTACGGTATAGTCAAGACTTGTTCCAACAGGCACGGGAGTATAGTCAGTATACCCCCACTATAGTCATCTCTCTATGTGTTTTACAAATACGAGATCCTAGCTTCTTGTATGCAGGTTTTTTTTTATACAAGTCATCAAAAATTCTACTTTACGCGGTGTCTCTCCTACGTTCCTTCTTTATCTTATCTCTTCCCAATCGTTCCTTTATTTCAATAAAAAACCTATTTAATTTTAATATAATAATTTCCTTGTTACATCTTTTTACAATTATTTCTATTTTAATTTTTAATAATATGTTCATGTTTTATATTGACTTAGATTTAAGGATTATATGCGTATTATTTTATTTATAATTTATAAAGGCAAAATTTACAACTTTTATTTTTTTTATAATTCGATAAATATACTCGATACGATAAATTATTCAACATTCAAAAATACGATAAATACTATCAATTACGATTTAAATGTACAAACGTTCATTTGAGCCATACAATTATCCGATAATAATATTTTAATTTTGAAACACGATTTAATCTTTCGTTATTTTTCGCTAATTCGTAATATTTATGTTTAACTTCTTAATCGAAAAATTATATTATTACTTCATCGTACAATCGTTAATAATTCAATCTATTATAATAAATTTAGATACTAATATTGTTCAAACAAAAATATTAAAATACTTCGAACTAAGATATTCAATTATAAAAACTTATATACAAAAATCGATCATATCAATATTTTTTTATTTAATTTTATTTTTAATTTTTTATTAAAATCGATAATTTTTTATAGTTCGCAATGGGCAAAACGACTAAGCCTAAGCCAACGCCTTCTCAAACAGACGCTTCTAACACTTCAGCTCAACGTACGCGAATATTATGTCGTGTCGAAAATATTTTGAAGTTTGTTAACGAGTTTGATACTTCCACTGGTCAAAAGGGCATAAACCAATTAAAATCTCGTATAGCTACATTAGAAGAGTGTTGGGGAAAGTACGATGAGTTTGTAGATCAAACTAACGAAGATATGGAAGATCGATTTACATTTGAAGATTTATACCATACGACCCATGCAGAACTTCAAACGATAATTGAAGAATGGGAAAAAGTGAATAAAGATATAGCTAATGAATCTCAACCGGTAATAATTAATAACGAAATAATTCTTTAAGGTTACCGACTATAAATATTACCCCGTTTCACGGCGAATACGACAAATGGATAACTTTTAAAGATACGTTTACTTCAATGGTTCACAACAACGCTAATTTAGAGCCAGTACAAAAAATTTTATCACCTAGAAATTTCTTTAAAAGGCGAAGCAGCCTCACTTCTTGAAAATTTAGAAACGTCTAATAACAATTATGTAGTAGCATGGGAGCTGCTAAAATCTCGCTACGAAAATAAACGTATAATTGTTTCAAAACATGTCAAGTCATTATTTGAGCTTACTAAGATTGAAAAACCTCTGGTGAAGCTATTCGAGGTCTACTGAATAACTTCTCCAAACATATAAACGCGCTTAAAGCACTACAACAGCCCACCGACCAATGGGATGCGCTGATAGTGCACTTAATAACTAGTAAACTAGATTACGCTACACTCAAAGAATGGGAAAGTTCTCTCTCAGGAGATAAGCTTCCGACTATATCCGATTTAAATAATTTCCTGTTATGGCGAACGCAAGTACTAGAAGCTATAGCGACTAGCAGAGATGCTAATCCTAATAAACCTCAAAATAAGGTTTTAGATAATTCAAAATCAAAATCATCTAACTTTTATACTAACAATTATTCAAGATTATACAACAAAGGCTCTTATACTAATTCTAGTAATTCTAAAACAGTCTTACACATGACTAAACCTAGCTGTTATATGTGTCAAAGTTTTCATCCGCTGTATCATTGTGAAACATTTAAAGCTTTGGCATTACAAGAAAAATACAAGAAACTACGAGAATGGAAGTTATGTTATAATTGCCTTTTAAGGAGTAATCATTCTCTCAAGGATTGTGGAGCTTCAGGGTGTAAAGTGTCACCTTAAGTCCCATAATACCATCCTTCACGACTACAACCGACAAAGTTCTTCGAATAATTCTTCATTTTCAAAACACGAATCTAATAATAACGTAAATTCATCTAGTCATCATTCAAATGTATCGAATAACAATCAGACAGCTACAAAAACGTTTACTTCATCTCATGTTTTATACGATAGAACTCATACGTCAACAGTTCTTTATCAACGGTAAGGATAAAGGTCCAAACCATAAGAGGCGATTTCGTTCTAGGCAGAGCGCTTCTAGACTGTGGCAGTCAATCTAATCTCATTACAGAGTCGTTTGCACAGTTGATAGGCTGTAAACGAAAATCAATTCAGTCTTACATAAGCGGTGTTGACGAAGTCGAAACGAAAATATCTTCATGTCTATCAACCAATATAAAATCATGTTATAGCGAATATTCAGCATTTTTAGATTTTTTGGTGGTACCAAAAATAACACAAACAATTCCTCAAGATAGTTTAAATATTGAAAATTTAGATATACCCGAAAACTTAAGCCTCGCAGATCCTAATTTCAATAAAGCACAAAAAATAGACATGCTTATAGGAGCAGAACTATTTTATGAAGTATTAAAACAAAATAAGTTACCATTAGAAAATCAACCCGTTGTTCTACACGACACGAGTTTCGGATGGATTGTAACCGGATCTATTCAAACAACTCAAAGAAATCGAAACACCCTGTGCCATCTCTCCGTTTCACTACCAAGTTTTGCGGAGCAAATAGAAAGGTTTTAGAAGAGAGAAAATGATCTTACGAAAACGAGCCATCACTAACTCAAGATGAACACTACTGTGAGACACACTTTCAAAATACTATAATACGAGATGAAACAGGACGTTTTGTTGCCACTTTACCCTTAAAACAACCTCCCAGTATGCTAGGAGAGTCAAGGGATATAGCGCTTAGACGTTTCAAATCTTTAGCAAATCGACTCCATCGGGATCCAGAACTTGAAAGTGGTTATCGTCAATTCATGGAGGAATATATTCAGCTTGGGCACATGACAAAAACACCTGAACTAAAAAACGATAGTAACTCTATTAATTATTACATACCTCATCACGCCGTATTACGACCCGAAAGTTCTTCAACTAAACTGCGAGTAGTTTACGACGCATCTTCTAAAACAACCTCGGGCGTATCATTAAATGAAATACTACACGTCGGTCCAGTAGTTCAGGACGACTTGTACTCTAACACGTTACGATTTAGAACATAAATACGTAGTTACGGCCGACATAACGAAAATGTACCGGCAGATACGTCTTAATACTGATCAACAAAACCTTCATAGAATATTTGGTTTAGGGATAATAACAGCAACGAAATAGCGGAATATCAGCTTACTACTTTAACATACGGAACAGCACCAGCTTCTTTTATAGCGACTAGATGTTTAAAAGAATTGTCAATCCAAAATCAAGAACTGTATCCTCTTGCTTCTCAAATTATCAAAACAGATTTTTAATGGATGATTTGGCGAGTGGTTTTGAATACTAGCTTAGCTATTCAAACAATAAACGAAATAATTTTAATTTTGCGCAGTGCAGGAATGGAATTACGAAAATTTTCATCGAACGAACCAAAAATATTAGTCGACGTACCGAATAGTAATAAAGAAACGTTAAAGTTTATATCATCTGACGAAGGGTTTATAAAGCTGTTGGGACTTGGATGGAACCCATCTCGAGATTGCTTTCTGTACACGGTGTCTACCGATTTTGACATAAACGAATGTCACGAAACGAACCGTGCTGCGAGACATTGCTAGAATTTTGACCCTCTTGGTCTTATAGCACCGGTCATAGCACAAGCTAAAATTATTATGCAAAGAACTTGGGTGTTAAAAATCAGCTGGGACGAGCCTCTCCCTAGTGACTTTGTTTCTCAGTGGAATAGTTTTAGAATGCAGCTACAACATCTTAATCGAATACAAATTAATCGTCATATATGCCCATTCGGTAAAAACAGTTATATCGAGATTCATGGATTCAGCGACGCATCTGAATCAGCGTATGGTGCATGCCTTTATTTAAGAAATATTAGTTCAAATGGAACTATATCATCAATTCTTATAACTTCTAAATCTAAGGTCGCACCTATTAAACACACGTCATTACCACGCCTTGAGGTCTGTGGAGCGCTGCTGCTCGCTCAACTGTTTAAAAAGGCAGTCGAGTGTCTCAAATTAGATATTAATCAATACTTTCTATGGACAGACTCAACCATAGTGTGTTAGGATGGCTTAAAACCGAGTCTCGACTTAAAACATTGTGAGTAATCGAGTTTCACAAATCCGAACTATAACTGAGCCGTCCCAATGGAATCATGTTCGCAGTGGGGACAATCCTGCGGACCTGGTGTCTAGAGGCACTTCAGTTTCTGATTTATCTCACCAGGAATTGTGGTGGTACGGTCCACCGTGGCTAAAAACTCCTAAAGAAGATTGGCCAGTCACTATTACATATTTCAGACGAAGAGCTTCCCGAAATTAAGACAACAAGTAAAACAGTTCTCGCTTCAGTTGTCAGTGATTCATATTTTAATAAGTACTCATCTTTTCAAGGTTTATTCGAATTATCAGTTACGTTTTTCGTTTTATTGATAGAGTAAGGAAAATTAAAACACCTAATAATTCTTGTTATTTATTAACATCAGAACTTAAAAGAACAACTACATACTTTATTAAAAGAGTTCAAAACGATATTTTTAAATCTGAAATAAAAATCGTTAACTAAGAATAAACAAGTGAAACCTAAAAGTAAACTTAAACAGCTTTGCCCATTCTTAGACGAGGAAGGATTAATAAGAGTGGGCGGTAGACTGTCCAAATCTGCTAACTTAGATTTCTCTAGAAAACATCCTTTAATTCTTCCAGCTAACCATCGATTTACCAAGCTCTTAATTGGGAGTGAACATAAACGATTACTTCACGCTGGACCCACAGCTTTACTAGCTTCAATACGACTACGATATTGGCCACTTCGTGGTAGAGATTTAGTTAGAAAAATTTGCCACGAATGTGTCACCTGTTTTAAAGTGAAGCCAAAGGAAATTACACAATTAATGGCTAGCTTACCAGCTCATCGAATAGAGCCAGCGAGGCCGTTTATTCATAGTGGAGTTGATTATTGTGGTCCATTTCACATGAAAACTGGTATAAGAAAAAATGCTAATATATGTAAAGTATACGTTGCAATCTTTGTGTGCCTGACCACAAAGGCAGTACACATTGAATTAGTCTCAGACCTAACATCGGAATCATTTTTGGCAGCTTTTTCGAGGTTCACTAGTCGCCGAGGAAAGTGCGCTCATCTTTATTCAGACAATGCTACTACTTTTGTTGGAGCCCACAACGAACTAGGGATTTAAAGGAGCTAATATTATCTAAATCTCATCAAGATAAATTTTTACGTTACTTAGCTGAGGAGGGCGTACAATGGCATCCGTCTCCGCCCAAGGCACCGCATCATAACGGCTTGTCGGAAGCCGCGGTTAAATCTTTTTAAGTATCATTTAAAACGCGTTGCGGGAAATGAAAGACTAACTTACGAACAATTAAATACGTTGTTAATCCAAATCGAGTCGTGTTTAAATTCGCGACCTATTACTCCTTCGTCATCTGATCCCTCAGATTCTACCCTTTAACGCCCAGTCATTTCCTTATTGGGGAGGCACTAACTTCTCCACTGGAACCAGATTTACGCCATCTACGAGAAAATACGCTATCACGGTGGCAAAGAGTTCACCGGCTGAAACAACATTTTTGGGATAGATGGTCTCGTGAATATTTATCTGGTTTACAAGCCAGAGGTAAATGGACATATTCTTCTCCAAATATCCAAATTGGAACTTTAGTTATCATTAAGGAAGACAACCTTCCTCCATTACGATGGAAAATCGGAAGAATTCAAGCTATTCATCCCGGCGAGGATGGATTAGTGAGAGTTGTGTCAGTGCAAACACCTACTGGCATAAAGAAACGAGCTATTACACGCGTTTGTCCATTACCTATCGACGACAGTACAGCTTCACTAAGTGAAGATAATTCTTCGGAGCTGCAGGATTGATTGCTGAAACAAATAAAAATTTATGAGTTATTAATTACAGTGATTATTTGTTCAGTTTTAATTTTAAATTTTCATATTTGAGTTTTATATCATTTTATTTAAGTTAATAGTTTATTACTTACCTTTTTTGAAAGAAGTTCAAATATTTACCTTTGAGATAGTGTTCTTCATTAATTTTTTTTTTTTTTTTATTATTCATAGTTAGAATAATGTTGCATGTTCGAATTTTAACTATACAATTCATCAATATGCATAGTTGATAAGTCAATTACCTACTTTTTACTTATGTGGACTTTTCACCGATTTTCAATTATTTTTAAGTTGCTGATAGCATGAGCTTTTAGTTTGTTTCTTAATTAATTTTAATGATCTTTTCTTGTGCATCTTGAAAGAGGATCCTTTCAAGGTGGGCGGCTATGTTGTGGCAAGAGGATCGATTTATAACTCGATATATATCGAGTTGGTAGTGGAGGGGAGTGCTCGGCCCTTTCAGTGGAGTCAGTCGGAAGCTATCAGCCATGCTAAGGCATACCTATACGTTTTATTTTATGTTAATGTACTTTAACGATTATTATACAGTTAAAATCTATTAAATTCGCTTTAAAATTTTTATTAAGCCCTATCAAACATGCGGTTTTCACTATTCTCATGGACATTAAATTCCCTTTAAAATGGTATAATTTATGTCGCAATCATCACAATTAAACTTAAATTTATTAGCATTTAAAATAAAAAAAATTTAATTAGTACTAAAAATGTAAAAAATTTAAATGCCAAAATCTTTGATATTTGTCTACTCATAGTTAAAGCCTAAAAATCTTAAAAACAGCCTCATTCCATACCCTTTAAAATGATATAACACAATCTATGGCTTGTTTTTAACTCTAAACGAAATATTCTTAAA
Organism: Microvelia longipes; assembly: GCA_018340805.1. NCBI lineage: Eukaryota > Metazoa > Arthropoda > Insecta > Hemiptera > Veliidae > Microvelia > Microvelia longipes. The sequence goes on along the minus strand of JACMZG010001913.1, from coordinate 13,797,286 downwards.
AAACTTGAGTAAGTCGCTTAGATTCTAAATTATTCACATTGTTTTTATTTAATGAGTTTTTATTTTTCTTAAATAATCATTCAGGAATCTCAAGAATGAAACCTCTCAANGATTTTACGTAAAGTTATTTCGTAGCTAAACGTATAATAATCCATAAATAGAATAAAAACTTACATGAGTTAATTATAACTTAATTTTGTTATTTATCTTTACAATAATTTGAACCTCAATTTTACGTAAAGGACATTTTGACAACTAGCCTACCTAGAAGAGAACTGTAAAACTAATAATATTGAATTATTACAAAAATAAACAAATGATTGTAAACAAACCTGGCAAAGAATTAAACTCCTTAAAATACGTAAATTTGTAATGACAACAAATTTATTTATAGTTGACGATTATTTTTAAAGTAATCTAAGGGAAGTGCGTGCCTTGACCAAGTGGAAGGTTTGAAATAGAGATAATGATTTTTTATTTTCAATTTTAATCATGACAAAATACGAAAAACAAATTGTGTAAACTATTAGAAAAATGAAAAAACGTGTTGCACTGATTAACAGGTTTCATTTAGCACCTTTGATTTCTACAACCTGAATCCACGTTCAAATTTGAAACGCTTGATACTGCTTTAATTTATGAAAGCTGTTACATAATTGAACATTGTATTTGTATAATCTTACTGTTTACTGAAACATATGTAAATAAAGTTTCTAATATATTTTAACATTCGCCAAAGCAAGGCGCAATTGTTGTTTTTGACAAAGTGTGTCGTAAATCCAGGTATAATAAGTTAATAACATTTTTTCGATGTATTACATTTACTTACAATGGTATCACTTTTTGACTTAACTACACTTTGTTCTTACTAAATAAAATCATGCGAAGCCTCTAAATGCTTCAAAACACGATAGGAGAAGTTAGGATTAGGAAACATTTAGGAAAAGTTATGTCGAGTTTAGGAAAATGTTAGGAAAAATTAGAGAAATTTAGGAAAAATGTTAGGAAAAAAAGTTTAGGAGAAAATGTTAGGAAATGTTAGGAAACGTCTTTGAATATGGGCCTAAGTCACCCTGTATATTATGCGTAAAAGTGAATTTTGTGTTAGCAACCGAAATAACGTATTTTTAAAATTAAAAAATCCTTGTTTTCCCTATCCTTTAATTATAAGTAAACAAATAGATTATAACCATTGGTACAGTCTTGCAAACTACCTTAACAATAGGTAAGGTAGTTTAGTTAAGCTTTTAGTTAGTTAATTTTGTTTCATTAATTTTTTTTATTTATTATAATTTTTTAACAATACAAATTAAAGAAAAACAGAGGCCCTCTTGCCGCTCCGCGCGTCGGCGCTGGAAGCAGCTTCGAGGCCCCCAGCACCTCCCTGTGGCCGCTTCGCAGCCACATGGTTGTTGTACTTAATCAGTTCGTCATATTACTGGTTTATATAAGTGGCATACTGCCACGATATAAGCGAATTTTCAAATGTATTAGAGATAAAACTTGATTTGTTTACATTATGTCAATTTATGACATATTTTTTTTTTTGACATTTATATGTCAATCAATAAAACCAGAATTAACACTGATAATCAAATGGTTATTTGATTATTATTAAATTAGGTGTTAAACATTTCAGCCGAATCTAAACACTATATGAAGATTCGCGACTTTTGAAATGTTTTTGGGGTCATTATTGCGGGTTATTGACGTCACACATATTTCATAAACAATACAGTTCAGAACATTAGCAAGTTGAACATTGAACATTGATTTTTGTACCAAGTTTCATTTCGATCTGAGAAAGCGTTCGAAAGTTATCGTGTCCCATAAAAACGTCTAGATCACAGAAATCTCGTACATACATACACACACGCACAATATATACATACATACATACATACATACTAATATATATATATATATATATTAATTATATATATATATATAATATATATATATAATATATTATATATATATATAATACGGTCAAACCCCGAAGTAAGGTGACTTCTAGAATTCACCGGTGTATTCATGTATTCAAGCATAAACATAGGACCAACTTACAAAAATAAAGCATTAAAATAGGACCAACTTACTAAAATAAAGCATTAAAATAGGGCCGAGTTACTAAAATTGGGGTTACTCACTGATGTTATTATTTGCCTCACTTACTCAAAGTATACACACATACATAACCTTCTTCGCTTTCATCGAATTTCCAAAAGAAAAACTGACAAAAGATGAAACTGGGGTGATGGAGATAGAGGAGGGATGATGTTTCTGAAAAGGGGGTGAATTTCCTAAAAATCGACTTACTTTTCCGCCACATGATTTCTCTCAACCTCTAAAAGAAACACTATGATGTAATAAAGATTTTGATATGGTGATAGAATACTGATTAATAGCATTTAAGCAATAATAGGCTCATTTAGATGCATCACGGTAGCTTAAACGTTAGATCTATAATTAGGAATTCCAGCCTCTGCATCTAACTAAACTGCCTTTCCCGATTTAACTATTAGCATTAAAATTAATATTATTATTCATGGAATCATTTAGCCAAATTTTAATGAGTATACGTCACATATGTAACAGCTATTCCCATAAATTAATTATTAGAAATTATGTTAACATCATTTTAATGTTGGTTATAATTTCATGAGGGGAGAAATTCATGAAATAATCAAGGGAAAACGAATCACTTTACGGTTACCAGCACTTTAGCAAATTTTCAAAGAAACAACCTATTTGAGGCCGTTTGCAAAGCTATATGGGGCCATATCGAGCGATCTAAATTCACTAGATACATGGCGAAATGTCATGTAAAAATTCATACTAAAACAATTATTGTGTGGACTTGATAAGGCCACACCATGAGCATGGCGGCGATAATTCGCTATATACATGGCAAAAAACCACGAAGCAGCCACAAGGAGGTCTTCGGCCAGAAGCATCCCTGAGAGGACGAGGTCGCGTAGCGGCTACGGGTCGACTTATTCCTGAAATGGATAGCAAGATGTGAAACTCCTCGCAAAGTCGATCAACTCCTAAGCCCTAAAGTTAAATAACTTAAATGGCATCATATCAAAATAATTTATGTCAGGGGTTCCCAAAACACCAGCTAAGTGGGGCCATATATCATCGAGCTAAATTTTACCGTGCCCTGTAACAGGAGTGAGTATATAACATTTCTTTTCAGAGGTGCCCCATTTCGGTAGGAGCAAATTCATTAAATATTTTCAGTCCTAATTATACAAAATAGCAGAATTTTAAATTAATGAACAACAAAACATGCGAGCGAAGCGAGCTTAAGAAAATTTGCTCTTTTTAATTGTTTTTTTCTACATTACAAAAAAAATAACTAGCTACTTTCTTTTTCTTTAAATTTTCCTCAATATTTTGGATCTTGGTGGGATGGCCCCCCCCCTTGAGTCCACGCCTGATTACAGTCACAGATCACGAATATATGTAATTAAAAACTGCATGTATAGGTTATATGCAGGAAAGTACATTTTAAATACATCATCCTGATTAACACAGCATCGTGTGGAGCCATCACAATTAAATTGGTATCCGTGGGGGTAGTACAAGATGACCACTGGTAGTTCAAATACCCAATTATTTGTTTGGCAATCCTGTGGTATGTATGGTTGTCTGATTTTTGTTTTTCTTTCTTTTTATTTGTTTTGCGTTTTTCCTCGGTAAGTTTAAAAAGTGGAATTTATTTTTATTACGTTTAAGCTATAATGAGAGTGATATAGAGAAACACATGCCACAATGTATTCGAAACGACCCTTTGTTCCATTCAAATATACCAAGTATGTATTCTCAAGTGTCTACAAATTATACTTTCGGCGCTTCAAAAAAGCATAAGAGGTCACATTCAGTTGTATAATTTAAAGAGGTCATTTCAAATACCCATACATTTTGAAATTACACTTGCAAAGTTTCGGGAAGCAAATTATGTTGCGGTTAATCTTAAAAACACAACGACAGTTTAGTTTAAATCAGGGGGAGTCATAAAACTAAAAACATTTCGTCGTCGTTTTTTTAGAAAACGAAAAGGGGTGATTTAAGTATTTTATAAGGTTATGAGTATTGGAGAACCGAGAACTCTGTAAAGTTTGTCTTTTTCGTCTTTAATGTCTAGCGTGATTTATCTTGACATACTTTAAAGTTGGTTTTATCTTCTTTCTAAAAGGAGGGGACAGCATTGGACGTAACAATTTGCTCGAAAAGTAAAATTGTCAGTAGTGTTCGATAAGCTGCAGTAACGCTAGGAATTGCATCCGCTAATTTATCCTTAATTATAGCTTTTAATAGATCAAATGAAGAGTCAAGAGCTGTTGATTTTTTAAAAGTAGGTATCAAATTTTTAAATTGACTTAAATTTTTTAAGTGACAATTTTAAAAAACCTAAAAAGTCCTATAGGTGGTCCTGGCCCAAAGGTCAAACTCCAATAAGTGGTACAGGCCCAAAAGTCAAAGTCCAATCGGTAACCCAGGCCCAAAGGTCAAGTGGGGTGGCATATCTTCACGATTTATGTCATTGTAAATTTAGTCTAACATTAGAAATGGCAGAAACTTAGTAAAGACTTTTATCTCCAGACAGAGTATAATGTAAAGTTTATTGACTAGTTTTTAGGGAGAAAAGAAGCACTTTTCTCCCTTGGGAATGAAAAGTGTTTCACATTATTGGGTTATTAGAGCCAATTATATAAACTTCTAGGGGAGTGGTATTCATTAAATTTATACAGGTGACCGATCAATTTTTGTAATATTCCCGGGGGTGGCACCCTCAAAATTTATAAGGGGACCCTACCAAAAAAAAAAAAAAAAAAAATATTGGCTCAAAATCCGTTTCAGGTCAAAAGAAGATGTTTGAAGCAATAAAATATTTTTTGGCATTAAGCTTTAATAACGGCACCTTAAGCTTTGGGTAATAACGGCATTAAGCTTTAAATGATTACCATTTTATTCTGAGGTAGAGCGAAGAGATACCGAAGTAATACTACTTTTAATTGACCGAATTTATTGGTTTCTTACGTCACATAGGCACCATTACAATAATCAGTTTAGACAACATTTAAATCAGATATGAAAATTGATTTCCTTGTGTAATAAATTTGGATGTTGGCATCGGATCGTTGAAGCCATCATTACAACAACAGACATGGCTTATTTTTCTTTGCACTTTTTACATTCTTAAAACGTAAAAAGATTTATTGTTTATTTTGAAGTTTTTACTTTTCTATAAGTGTAGTAGTAGTAATATGGGGGGGAGGGGTAGTAACCAGGCAAGAAGGCCTCGGATCTTTAACGTGTACCTGACAACGCACAGGCTCGAGACCACCGGCTTTACGTCCCTCTTGAAGGACGTGGTACGCAGAATTGTTATCCCTCTCATAAAAATCCTAGAGGCCCGTGCTAGGATTGAACCCATGACTAAATAAACACGGAAGTTTAAAATCCATTTATTCTGTGTATTGGGCACGTACCTTAACCACTACACCACGGGTGACTCTGTCTATAAGTGTAAATTGTACTAATAAATAATAAGTAGCTCTATTTTTTCTGCTAAGGAGCTTTGCGTAACAAAGTTTTATCATCCCATTTTGAGAAAGCAATTAAAGTTTCGGGAAGGTAAAGGTTAAAAGTATTAGTTGTTGCTCTTGCCCTCAAGGGGATAATGGTTCAAGACGGTAATGCTTTTGTAGGGACTAATTCTTCAACACTTAGATAAGTTTTAGGCAAGTGCCCTTGGGCTGTTTTACATTAAGCGAGCCTGGGTTTTAACTAATAAGCAGATTCTATCTCCAATTAGTCTTATCGCGCTAAAACATCTTAACTAAGTCTGTTTTACTTACTTTTTGCTTTCGCCTTTAAAACTACAGGGATTTTAGTAAAATGAAAATACTCTTAATTTTAATTTTTCTTTCTTAGCAATTAGATGAAAACAAACAAAAAAAAAGAAAAAATCTAATTATTCCCTTAAACAACAACATTTATAATTTTCAGGAGAACCCTCTTTGAAGCCGCATGTAAAGAAAAGTCCATTCATATTTTGAAAATTCGCTGAGATTTGAACCAGCATTTTTGTATCAAAGTTATTTGCTGTCTTGTGTTTACAACGTAGAGTAATGCTATTATCCTTCGTAGTCTCCGACCAGTCTTATCGTCTTAAATAATTTTAACTATGTCTTTTTAACTTTTTCTTACTTCTATGACTTAAAAGCCTCCACAAACACTAGAATCCCTTAATTTCAAGTGTTATTGTAACGGCGTTTTGACCGAAGAATATGAAGCTGTTGACGAGGTTCAATTTCAGTGGGGACCAGTAAGGTTCAGTTTTGTTATAGTATGACTCACTGTAATGCTGTATATATTAATTATATACCGTATACTTTTAGGCTGCTCATACCTAATAGCTACAAACTCATGTTCTGATTTTTACGTCATAAAATTGGATTGCTTAGCAAGAAATAGTGCATTTAAATAAAATTCGACAGCTTGCGGATCTCCTTGCCCGAATTTTTATACACTAGAACTTAAAGAAGCAATGCATAAAAAGTTATACATATCTGTTTCATTTTTCTTTCTAAATTATTTATTAAACTAAAGATTGTAATAAAATAAAATAAATAATATATAAATAAATTAAAAAAAATTAAATAAAAGGACCTGTCTCAATGAATATAAAAAATGCTGTTAATCATATAAGTGGCATGAAAAAGAGTAATATAAGAAACGGAGAAAAGGGGGAGAGAAAGAGAAACATAAATATAGAAGAGGGAAAAGTAAGAGATACATAAGGGCAAAGAAAAATAGACAAACTTATTAAGATAGAAAGAAACAATAAAGAAAAGAGAACCAGAAACAGACTAAAAGAAAAACGGAGAGATAAGGAAGATAGAAATGTAAAACAAAGAGAAATAGAATAGAAATACAAGGACTTGACATATAAAGAGTAAGAGAGAGGGGTAGCAGATAGATTTAAGATATGAAAAGATGGACATTAACGACAAAGAAAGACTTGGAATAATAGAAGAGAGAAACAAAGACAGAGGAGATATACAATAAGGAAAAAATGTACGAAGGAGAAAGAAAGAGGCAGGGGATAACTGTTCTGCTACCAGAAGCTAAAATTATAGGGGAGATACTTGAGGCGGAAGGGTTTAAGAGGTGAGATCAAGTTAGGCGGGCAATTCTTTTACTTTCCTATTAGAGAAGCACATACCTGTTTTCCCAGTAACCTAATCTAATATAGGAAAGCGTGCTGGTAGCAAAAAAATAAATTACTTTCTCATATTCCCGCATGGGATAGAACTGACGTATTTAAACATGGCGTAAATTGAATTTATCCAAATAAATAAAAAAAGACTAAACTATTTAGTGAAAAATTTCAACATAATAAAATTAATATTTTTTTCACCTAATTGAAAATAATGTTTGACTTAAAAATCAGAAAAGTTATTTATCAAGAACTATCAGTTTTAGGCATTTTAATAAGTCCTGAGTGTTTTTATCATCCTGATGTTTTTGCGTAGGTGTATAACCTACCCATACATCATTATGCAACATACAAACATCATTATGCTCCGGCATAACTTCTGCTTTCCATCGATGAGACTTTAAACTTGGCACAAAATAAACTTTAAGGTCTAGTTCTGCTGTCCAGAAATTTAAACTCTTAGGAAATTGTATGATACAAATTTTACAAAAAAAAACTTTGCTGAGTCGTCAATTTTGTTTTAAATTTTGTTAAAACGATTTTTTATAACGATTTAAAACTTGAAAGAAATATACTTCTCTCGGCGACAAACAACATAATTTCTATCTATTTATGGCATTCATCCATAAATTTGTCGTTCACAACATTGACCATCTTTTGATCTAACCTGTCATACCATATTTATCTGTAACAAATTATCTACATGCTTATTATCTTTGTCATATTTATCTATGTCAAGATTCATCGCGTCATCATACATCTTAATCTTATAATAATTTCTCAATTAAGCCATCATCCATCCGTACATCATTAAATATAACCGGGTTACCTCGGAACTTTTCCTCATCACATCGGATTTGCTACGCTCATCCTCCCTACTCTGGACTCGCTTCGCTCGTCCTCAGAATATACAATTCGCCAAATTTATACTTTAACATGTCTTCGGACTCCTGTTCCTCAGGTAGTAAATGCATCCGTATAATTCTCAGCAGTCACCCATACAGCACTGACTGAGCATGGTCAGTGCTGCTTAATTTTTATAATCCAGCTAAAATCATGAATATACTTGTCGTATTAAAATGAAACTTTGTGTACTTATTTATTTAAATAAGTTAAACTACAATTTAAAAATGCTTAAATATTGCGATGCACCGATATTTATATTAGTATTTTATTAATAATCAATCATTAATTAATAATAGAACAGAATAATCCAGCAACTGGAAGCATTGCCAACTTTTTTATAAGAAAATTTTATATTGTTAGGATGGCAGCATTACTTAACACCACCAGTGAACCGCCTTTCGTGTTATCAGTAGTACTTTTTTATATAGTATTATTCCAAGCAAGCAACATTATAGACTTTCTAATCTAAATGTGTGCCAATTTATTTACATCTACATTCTTCAGACACGCTTCTCTCGTCCTCAGATAGTAAATAAATTCGTTTCATTCCCAGCGGTCACCCATCCAGGCACTGACCAGGCTCGATGCAGCTTAAATTTTGTGATCCAACAAAAACCATAGATAGACTTGTAGTTTTGAAACGAAACTTGTGTACTTATTTATTTCGTAAATAAATAAGTACTTATTTATTTACACTTGTACTGAATTTTAACTCAATCAGACTATTTATGAAACGGATAATTCCGGTGACATCCCGGTTTCGGATTTTTTTGCAAACACAATACTTTTCCTATATACCTGCGGTATAAATGAGGAAAAATAATATATTTTTACTGTAAATAAATATAAAATAAATTAAGTTTTGCTACACAAACTATTCAAAAAACCTTTAATCATTTAGAGATTCAGTTAAAGAGTTTAATGCGCATTCCACAGTATTAAAACTTCTATCCCAACACATAGGAGCTTTAGAAAAGCTTTAGAGAAAGGATCTTGTGAAATCTACACACTTGAGAAAAGCAGCATAGCTGGGAAAGCTTGGGGCTATTTTGAAACCATTTCCCTCTTTTTAATTACCCAAGCCCCAGTGGTTTTCAACAATATACTAACACAGACGTTTTCAACACAATACTATCCCGTACTTAAATAACTATTTCAAACAAAATTTTAAACGTATTATTAATTTTTTTGGTTTGATAATTTAATTATTTTCGTGACAGAAATCGATTTAAATAGTTTTTGAAAAAAACTGGTAAAATATCTTAGCGTAGGCTGGGATTTGAAAGTCTTTGTAATCACTTCTTTATTGTGAAACTGAGTAATCTATTGTGAAAACTGAGTAATCTACTGTGAACACTGATATCTATTGTGAAACTGAACAATTATTGTGAACACTGAAGTAATCTATTGTGACACTGAGTAATCTTTGTGAAACTGAGTAATCTATTGTGAACACTGAGTATCTATTGTGAAAAGTAATGTATTGTGAACACTGAGTAATCTTTGTGAAACTGAAATCTATTGTGAACACTGAGTAATCTATTGTGAAACTGAGCAATGTTTGTGAAAACTGAGTAATCTATTGTGAACAGTGAGTATCTATTGTGGAACTGAGTAATCTATGTGAACAGTGAGTAATCTATTGTGAAACTGAGTAATCTATGTGAAACTGAGTATCTTGTGAAATGAGTAATCTGTGAACCTGAGTAATCTGTTGTGAACACTGAGTAATCTATTGTGAACACTGAGTAATCTATTGTGAAAACTGAGTAATCTACTGTGAACACTGAGTAATCTATTGTGAAAACTGAGTAAATGAAACTGAGTAACTATTGTGAAACTGAGAGTGAACAGTGAGTAATCTGAACTGTGAAACACATGAATCTATTGTGAAACTGAGTGATCTACTGTGAACACTGAGTAATCTATTGTGAAAACTGTCTATGTGAGTATCACTGTAATAGTAAAACTGAGTATCTTTTGTGGAAAACTGAGAGTACTGAGTAATCTACTGTGAACACTGAGAATCTGTTGTGAACACTAATTGTGAACACTGAGTAATTATTGAGTAACTGTGAAACTGAGTAATCTGTTGTGAACACTGAGTAATCTATTGTGAACACTGAGTAATTAGTGAAACTCTACTGTGAACACCTGAGTAATCTGTTGTGAACACTGAGTAATCTATTGTGAAAACTGAGTAATCTATATATTACTCAGTTATAAATTTCTATCGATTTTTGATAAATCCATAGAAATTTACCTAGCCAACCTCAGGACAGTTATAGAATTTCGTAATGAGTAAACTGATGTATCATCTTCACCACTCTTCAAGAAATTCAAAAATATAACAGAAAAATCATTTGACATATTAATTTAAGTATAGTTATCTTAACTACGGTTATCATAAACTTAACCTTTTGTTTTTTTGTTGTTTTTTTTTAATTTATTACTGTTTTATTAGATAGTTTAAGCCTTAAGAAGACCCAAATATAAACTAAATATATTTTAAGATAAAAAAAGACTTTCTTTTTTTTCTTTAATTATGTCCGTTCTATAAGAAAGATGTTTCACTTTACAACAAAAATAATCGATTATCTAAAAATTAGGCAAGATAATTGATTTTATTTTCAAGTAATTGGGTTAAGAAGCAAGCAAGTACGTTAAAGCAGTGACCTTAAAAAAAAACTTACTGGTCCCGACTGGAATCGAATCTTGTCTGCCTCGATGACAGCTTCATATTCTACGGTCATAATATGAAGCTTGTGAAGGCTTTTCTATCATAGAAACAAGAAAGAAGTTAAATAGACATAGCTAAAATGTTTTAAGACGATAAGACTGGTCGGAGACTAAGTAGGATAATAGCATCACTCTACATTGTAAACACAAGACAGCAAATAACTGTTGAAAAATTCTGGTTCAAATCTCAGCGGATTTTCAAAATATGAATGGACTTTTCTTTAAATTCGGCCTCAAAGAGGGTTCTCCTAAAAATTTAATATGTTGATTCTAAAAGTTGTTGATTAAGCGAATAATTAGTTATTTTCTTTTACTCTTTTTTGTTTGTTTTCATCTAATTGCTAAGAAAGAAAAATTAAAATTAAGAGTATTTCCTTTTTTTTCTAAAATTCCTGTAGTTTTAAAGGCAAAAGCAAAAAGTAAGTAAAACAGACTTAGTTAAGATGTTTTAGCGCGATAAGACTAATTGGAGATAGAATCTGCTTATTAGTTAAAACCCAGGCTCGCTTAATGTAAAACAGCCCAAGGGCACTTGCCTAAAACTTATCTAAGTGTTGAAGAATTAGTCCCTACAAAAGCATTACCGTCTTGAACCATTATCCCCTTGAGGGCAAGAGCAACAACTAATACTTTTAACCTTTACCTTCCCAAAACTTTAATTGCTTTCTCAAAATTTAAATAAAAAAGTAAAAAGATTTTAAAACAACTTGCGTTACTTTACTCTAGCAGCCATAAATATTAATTTATTGAGTAAATAGAATTTGTCCGGTTTGGGTTTAAAAAATTATTTTAAAAAAGTTGGACACCCTTAATCCTGGAATTCAAATACGCATTGTATACCAGGGAATACTTAAGTAATTATTAATTAGTCCAAGGGGAACATCGGGCCTTTCTGAGGCCATTGTTTCATTTGCATGGTTTTTCATTACTTGTTCATTCGTATTTGAGCGTCCGCATTTGTGCATTACAGTAGGCTTTGAGTATATATTTTTCTTTAAAAAAATGTACCTATTATCGCGGGACTTTGGCTTGCTCCATTTGCTGTGCCTCCCTTTTAGGGCCTCATTTGTTGTCTATTCTTATCTGAAAAAAACAATGCACCACAAAACTCCCCTCAGCAAAACTAACTTAAAAACACAATGACTTTATTTGAATATATTTATGTATCACACCTCCTCAACTTCCGTCATCCGAACCACCTCATAACCACCATTTTATGTTGAAAATTTGCTAAACTGCGTATTTCCTTTGAAAAACCCCATGCAAATTGACAAACAAGTAAAAGTGCTATAAAGCATAAACCGAAAGCCTAAGCAAGAACTTGATTGGTGTACAAAAAGGCAATCTCTCCCAAAGGAAATTCGCCCGCTAGCAGAACACCTCACCAGAATTTCGAAAATGAAAATTATCTTAATATTAGTTACTTATAATAATATAATAATAATACCCGTTTAGTGCCTTGCAGCCCATCAGGGAAACCCCCTGCGGAAACAACCTCTAGTGGTTGTGGCAACCGTTACGCTCAAACTGTAATCTAAAGTTAGCGATAAGTTATTTGAAGAATAATCTTATATTAACTGAGAGCGTAACCAGGAATGCGAACCCAAGACCTCCGTGGTGTCAAAGACCAGTTTAATCACTGTCGCCTTAACTACCTCGACCTAGGAGGCGGCTCGATAACGGAGTTACTTAGCTACAGTTTATTTTTAATGTTTGAATAAGAATGCAATTAGGTACGCTAATATTATAAGAAACATTAATTATGTCAATTCGAAATAGTTTGACAATTTACTTTTGTACTGAATGTATAACTATGTAAATAAAATCTTTTTCCATTCTATTCTATTCTTTTTTAAAATGCTAATACAAAAATATCATTATTATTCTTATTGTATTATATTAAGTGAATTACATTAACTGTTTTTTTGTTGTTTTTTTAAGGACAAGTCATAGAAATAAGGGGGGTAGGCAACGCAAGGCTAATAAGGTCAAGTTGGGGCCTTATTGCTAGCCCCGATTTCATAGTGTACACCAACTCTATACCAAGAATATCTTGGAAAGGTCGATATATTGGAGTATACCGTTTCAACTAAGAGAACAAAGCTCCTCTTCATACAAGAGGCCAACGCCAAATATGCAGATACGAAGAGAAGTGTAGGCCTTACACTCTGTAAGCAGGTGAAAGGCTGTCTCCTCATAATGCTCACACATGGGGCAGTTAGCTTAGCAAGTTTATCTGCTCCCTCATTACCCACGACACCCATATCCAGGCCATACCCACTTAAGTTCAACAGTTTTACTCTCTATCAAGAGTGACGAGTGAGCTCTACATTCAAAAATGTAGAGCACTTGAGCTGACTTGTCAAGGGCGAAGAAACTACTAGGATTAGAAGTAAGAGCTTAAATTGCAGCCTGACAATAAAAACAGATTATAATAGAATTCTCATTACCCTCTCGTACTCGTAAGCATTAATCGAAAAGTCGCAACAATCAAGAAAGCATAGACCTCTTGTTTAATCCTTTGGAATGCTGGACTGTAAGGGTAGGACACAAATAAGATAAAAATATAAAGAAAATAAACGAAAGGAAGCCAAGTGGCATTTTATACACATAAACCATAATAATTGAGTGCAGCGAGTCGACGCCGGTTCTCCCGAAAGAAACTGATCCTTCCCTCCAATAGCTGCATCGGTCACGTGACTGATGTGACGTATAATAAGTTAAGGAAGGATAGATATAGGAGGATTGTACAAACCCCTCAGCGAAATCAAATGGATTTCCAAAAAAAATACAAACCTAACAGGTTATAAAGTATAACCTGTGACGTAAGCTAAGTCAAAGTAAAAAACTTGTATAAAAAAATCTAAAAATAAATTTAAAGAATCAAAAATAAACCTACTTAAAGTAAAAAAAATACTATAAAAACAATAGTATAATAATAATAATAATAATAATAGTAAAGGATAAGAAAAGGATCTTCTTAAGAAAAGGATAATATAAAATTATTGAGTGAGAAGAGGACAAAGTTTGACTTAAGTGCGGTGAAGATTGCCCTCCTGAGTTTGAAGAGTAGCAGAACGAGCGATTCCGTCTTTTCCTGGGAGCAAACAAATTACTCTTCCTAAGTTCCAATGCAAGTGTGTAGTTTTCTAATTTATAATAATAACAATATTACCGATTTTTAATTGGTCTTGTGACGATAACCATTTGAACCGTTGTTGAAGGGTGTGGAGATATTCTCGGCTTCTCTGCCAGAAGTGTTAGGTGGCTTGCTGAATAAGCAGCCAACGAGTAAGGCGATTGACACGGTTATCACTCAGGTCAGGCCGCGATAAGAGGTCGGCCAATAAAAAAATGACCTGGAGTGAGGACGTTTATTTCGCTAGGGTCTGGAGACAAGGAACATAGGGAACGAGAATCAAAAACGGCTTCAATTCAATAACGGACAATTCTTCGAATGAAAATACTCGTTCCAATTTGAGGCATCGCTATATCCAATAAGCTTTACCTCAGTGTAGTGAGGGTTTAGTATAAAACGTGAAATCAAGACCAAAGAAAGAACAGAAAACTGTTCATGGATTGACCATTCTTCAGCAACATAATTAGGAACAGAAGCATACCAAGTTAAGCCTAATCGCTATAAATGTTGCATTAAGCACTTTAAACGAAAGATAACTGGACTTAACCAACCCAAGAGGTCATAAATATATACGAGCTATATGAGACAAAATAGATCTTTTAGTGCAAGGACCATCGATGAGTAAAGTTTTATAAGTGAATGAATCTGTTACAAGATCCCACTGTACACCTAAAATTTTTAAAAGATCTCTATCGTCAGGATCAAAAGAAACTGGACTTTGACGTTATGCTTCCGTTAGACAAAAGGTCAGGGCAGGTCATGTAGAGTCAGTGTAGTCCTTTCTTCCAGGTTTTGGAATCAATATTACTTGGACTGACTTCCATGAGTCAGTCCACTTCCAGCACCCGTCCTAAAACAATGCTGGAATGAAAAATAGATAATAATCCTAAAACTATGATGTCAAGCGCCTTTTGAATAAGAGCTGGAAAGATCTCATCCACACCAGAAGCTTTATAGGGACTCAATGAACCTGCCGCCTAACAGAGCCCTTTAGCAGTGACAATCATCTGACAAACTCACCGGTATGATTAGTGTAAATAGAGGGTTGAAGCTGTTTCAGAAGAAAGTGTGCTTTGAGCAACATTCTTTGTGCTATTATAACCATCGCATTAAAATATCCAAGTTCAGCATATTTATCTTCTTGACTGAGAACTTTTTCAAGGACTATACTGAGAAGTCGAAGTACATGAAAAATAAATTTATCTGAAAATCTGAAATGGCCAAAATAGGATTTAATAATATCAAAGTATTATGCGTCAATGTATTCATTAAAAATGCTGAAGTCTAAATTAATTTGTTTCATAATTATAACCATACAGTCTATCGAATGCTGTTACAAGAAGAGATCAAGTTCATGTCTGGCCCTAGAGTTGCACATACTAGTAGCATTCTTCTAAAGATAATAAATTGCATTAAGATATCAAAATATTGCCAACAAAAAAACAAAAACAAAATTTTTTTTACTAGTCACCCTAAAACTATTTCTTCCTATATTTATTTATTTTATTATATCTTATTATTTTTTATTTGATTTATTTAAATTCTTTGATTTATCATTATACCTTCTTAATATTTTTAATACACATGCATTATTCAAAGATTATTGATATGAAACTTGCCCTCTTCAAATGATAGCCTAAGTGGTTTGTCTTTGCATCCTTTTCTGTAAGTTTCATTTTTTTAAATTTTTATTTGAATGTAAAAAAGGATTTATTTGATTTATTTTTTAATTTCAACCTACCTATAAATTATTCCAATACATATCAATCATAACTTGGTGCTCCACCCTATAAAACCTTTATGGTAAAGGTTTACATGATCAATTTTCTGTTATTTGTATTTTTTGAATAAATAAATAAATAATAAAATAAATAAATACATCAAAATATTAGGCCTACTGCAAACAACCTTACTTTCTATTCTCCATGACAGTGCGAGCGAGTAGAATACTCGAGTAGAATATATGGGAAGTATGTAACTTGAAGACAACATGAAACTAGATATCTGGCAAATATTTTAGCAAATAGTTCACGTATATCTACCCGTCACAACCTCATCTCTTGTATTTTGACATTCTATAAATATAATATATTACTTCACTAATAAAATACATAACAATAAAGATCAATTATTCTTAATATTGGGGTTTCGACAACAATAACCAAAACCCTGCTTCATTATTTTTATCACAATAAATATACATGTATACATACACACACACACATATATATATATATATATATATATATATATATATATAATATATATTATATATATATATATATATATATATATAATATATAATACATTAGTAAATACCAATAAGCTCTTAAATTAAATATATATATATATATATATATATATATATATATATATATATATTATATAATTTTTACTTTATTTCAGCATTAGTTCAAATTTTATCGAATAACTTGCGTACGTTTCTACATCGAAACAAATCGGGTACGGGGTACCTCAGAACTTTTCCTAATCACATCGAATTCGCTACGCTCATCCTCCTTACTTTGGACTCGCTTCGCTCGTCCTCAGAATATACAATTCGCCAAATTTATACTGCAACATGTTTTTTGACTCGCTTTGCTCGTCCTCAGATGGTAAATACATCCGTATCTCAGCGGTTACCCATACAGCACTAACCACGCTTAATGCTGATAAACTTTAATTATCCAACAAAAACCATTGATATACGTGCCATATTTAAACGAAACTTGGGCTACTTATTTATTGTGTAAAGGTAAATACGTGCACAAAATTTTAACTCAAATTATTTTCAGATTTTAATTTTTTTTAAAAAAACGTATACAAGTCATTTAATTAAAATTAAAATAATGCTGGTAAGATGAAATTTGGCACATAAGTTAGTCTTATACATGGCCATATGCGTGCTAAATCTCAGATAGATCGCAACATTCTTAACGATTTTTACGCGTTTTACGATTTTTCGAAATTTTCGCTGAGTCAATATTGCAGGTTTATAGTAGTGAGAATAAACGTAGCGAATTCGATATGGCGAGAAAAAATTCTAAGGTACCCAAACCTGATTTTTTTACAGATAAAAAAAACTACAATCAACAAAAAAACTTGCCATGGCCAGGAAATGTTTTATGACAGAAATAACACAGTGATCAACTATAAAACATAAGAAAACACGAGGGAAAGAAATATTACGAGAGTTTGCTACACCATAAACTTGGAGGAAATGCTTCATAAAAACATCAGTAGACTTTAAAACTTTGGCTCCATTTGAATACGAGATATTTGAATGAATATGTTACATATTTTTGTAACAGTGAAACTAAACTTACTTAGTACAAAACTAAATTTAGACTTATTTATGTAAATATTTATATAATTATTTACGGGCTAGGTAAAAATATAAAGGCTAAATAAAGATATATGGCTTTCCTAGAATTAGAAAGAACAGCGGATTTTAAAATTTACTCAGGGTCATTCATAGATATAGAACTTGATACTTCAGTTTTATCTTAATCAGAAAATACCTTTAGTCTTGTTAAGATACAACAAAAAACTAAATAATTGTATAAGTAATTATATTAAACACGAATACAAACTTCTATAAGAAATACAAAGATACATAAAAACAATAATTAAAACTACACACACATAAAAACATGTTCATAAAATCAACACATGAACATCACCCTAACAGGTCTCAAGGTAGTCAAATAATAAAATAATTCTAGATCCTAAGAGTTTAGGTGATACTTGGAGTAGTACCGTATAGTAATTCAGCATAATAATGCTTAATCATCTCCTAGCTAAGATATCTAATTTTCAACGGACATCTGACAATTATCTGACTACTAACGCACTTCCGATAACACAAGACGTCAAAGAAACTCGGATCTCTAACTAATAATGCATTTGTGACTATTAAAGGACATCTGACAATCATCTGACTACTAACGCACTTCCGACAACACAAGCATCAAAGAGACTCGATCTCTGACTGATAATGTATTTGTGACTATGAAGGACATCTGACTCCTCTCAACATCTGCTATCAACGCCCTTCCGACTATCACAAGACTTCAAGAGACTGGGATCTCTAAATTGACTATTGAAGGACATCTGACTCCTCCCAGACATCTGACAATCATCTAAGTACTAACGCACTCAGACACAAAAGACTGATAAGTATTTGTGACTATTAAAGGACATCTGATAATATCTGACTACTGACGCACTTCCGACAACACAAGACATCAAAGAGACTCGGATCTCTGACTGATAATGTATTTGTGACTAGAAAGGACATCTGATAATTATCTGACTACTGACGCACTTCCGACAACACAAGACATCAAAGAGACTCGGATCTCTGACTGATAATGTATTTGTGACTATTAAAGGACATCTGATAATTATCTGACTACTGACGCACTTCCGACAACACAAGACATCAAAGAGACTCGGGTCTCTAACTGATAATGTATTTGTGACTATTAAAGGACATCTGACAATTATCTGACTACTATCGCACTTCCGACAACACAAATATCAAAGAGAGATCGATCTGACTGATAAGTATTTGTGACTATTAAAAGACATCTGACAATTATCTGACTACTAACGCACTTCTGACAACACAAGACATCAAAGAGACTCGGATCTCTGACTGATAATGTATTTGTGACATTGAAGGACATCTGACCTCTCAGACATCTGTCTATCAACGCACTTCCGACTATCACAAGACTTCAAAGAGACTGGGATCTCTAAATTGACTATTGAAGGACATCTGACTCCTCCCAGACATCTGACAATCATCTAAGTACTAACGCACTTCAGACAACAAAAGACGTCAATGAGACTCGGATCTCTGACTGATAATGTATTTGTGACTATTGAAGGACATCTGACTCCTCTCAGACATCTGTCTATCAACGCACTTCCGACTATCACAAGACTTCAAAGAGACTGGGATCTCTAAATTGACTATTGAAGGACATCTGACTCCTCCAGACATCTGACAATCATCTAAGTAACGCACTTCAGACAACAAAAGACGTCAATGAGACTCGGATCTCTGACTGATAATGTATTGTGACTATTGAAGGACATCTGACTCTCAGACATCTCTATCAACGCCTTCCGACTATCACAAGACTTCAAAGAGACTGGGATCTCTAAATTGACGAAGGACATCTGACTCCTCCCAGACATCTGACAATCAATACTAACGCACTTCAGACAACAAAGACGTCAATGAGACTCGGATCTCTGACTGATAATGTATTTGTGACTATTGAAGGACATCTGACTCCTCTCAGACATCTGTCTATCAACGCACTTCCGACTATCTCAAGACTTCAAAGAGACTGGGATCTCTAAATTGACTATTGAAGGACATCTGACTCCTCCCAGACATCTGACAATCATCTAAGTACTAACGCACTTCAGACAACAAAAGACGTCAATGAGACTCGGATCTCTGACTTATAATGTATTTGTGACTATTGAAGGATATCTGACTCCTCTCAGACATCTGACTACCATCGCACTTCCGACTATCACAAGACTTCAAAGAGACTGGGATCTCTGACTAATAATTTATTTCAAACTGTTCATGGACATCTGACTGCTATCGGCCCTCTGACGGAAAGGAGAATACTAACGGACATTTTATGACAAATGTTAAGAGTCAATATGTTAAGACAAATGTCAAGAGATACCTGAGAGCTAACAGATATCGACCGTCCTATGACAAAAAAAGAAAATCTGATAGGTATCGGTTCCAAGACTGGTTACAAACATCCCATTGCCAAGGACTGACCTTTGACGAGGTCACTTAGAAGAAAGTGTCAATAGAAATTGATAATAAAGTTAAAGTCTAAATTTTCTAACATCGATAAGCAGATTATCATCAAGAAAATTTGCCATGAACATAGATGTAAATTGCCGCTTTGATTTTAAAATACAAATATTTAAGACATACTTTATCTTTGTACGATGATGATAAAATTATACTAAATATGATATCATTGAATTTATCTTTAATATAATATAACCTTTCAATAGATTAGCTATTATTGAGATAAGAATCTTTTAAGAGTATTTTCACATAAATATAAATTCTTTTTAATGAATTATTTAATAAAATTATAGCGCAGTGGTCCGTATGTCGGGCGATTTTCCTTTAGAATGCGTGTTTCCGTGCTTAACAATTCACTTCCTCCTTTCTGATTCCAGTATATGCTTTATATCTTGAGCAGTTACTTAGTCATCAAGCACTATACTCGTAACTAAATTTGTATGTATTTTTCAAAGAAAATGCGCATAATTATACTGATATACAAAACTATGCCTCTAAAAATAGGCACTGCATCCGTTATTTGCACTGTATTAATGCTTACTTAGTGTTTTCTTTAAAGTTTTATACAAATTTTTCCAAAGGAAATTCGCTAAAACGAAGAAAATTGACTAAATATTGAACTGTAAGTTTTGAATACATACAGAATACATATAGTGCAAAGTACCCATCCCTTTCTTTCTCTTTGACCTCTTTATTCGCGATTCTAGGGACCTGGGGAGTCCTCTCCCCTTAAATATATATTGCCCTTATCTTCTAAAATTGAACCTAAATTTTACTTAAAATATATTAAGAAAATAAAAATGAGGTAAGTATGTATATACATATGTAAATATATATATATATATATAATATATATATATATAAATATATATAATATATATATATATAATACCCGGACCGAGTACCCGAGCTGAGGAGGTGTTTTAGTTTAATATTTATTACCGGTCTAGTTGAGTGTTGTGGTTTTCTTCATTATATATATAATGATAAATATAATAAATATATATATATATATATTATATATATAATATATATATATATATATATATTCGCTCGAGTATTAGAACTCTACACTTCAGTTTTATTTCCAAACCCGAACGTATTATATTGGTTCCCCATAGCAAGGGATAAACTACCCCATAAAAATCATGCTGTTGGGATATTAAAAAGATTAAACGCAATAAGACCCCTGGAAGTCGGACAAAGCCTGGAATCGAAACACCAATATATTATGATTTGTAGTTTAGGACTTCTTTAGGGGGGGGGGAATGTTGTATTGGGCTTTTCTATTACAATTCTAACCCTTGATTCTTACTTAAAAAGAAATATATTAAAGGTTACGAAAATTTTACGAGCGTTCAAATACTCTTTTTTGATTTCTTATAATTATTTAATAAATTACAGAAATTCCTTTACTTCTTAACCACGATTATGTGGTTTAAGTGTAAAACCACATTATCAACATCTCTCTGCAGTAATAAATAAATAAGCGACACCTCAAACCATAACAAACCTAATACGGTCGCATTCAACTCCTAAATAGAACTCAGATTCAAAGGTAGTTTTACCAGGTAAACTGTGATTTCAATTATTACAATAAAGAGTGGTACATTTAAAATACATTAACTGATAAATACTGGTACATCCTGATTAACTCTGCATCGTGAGGAGCTAAGTTGACCACTGAAGTTTAAATACTCAATTATTTGTTTGGTAATTGTCAGGTATTTTGGTAATCTGATTACCAATATTTGTTTTTCCACGGTAACATTAATAATGGAAAAAATCAAGGTCGAGGTAAAATGACCGGAATTCGGCGATATTGATATGAAATTGTGAAGGATATGACACATTTTCAAAAATAAGCCATATAATGGTATGCTCCAATATAACTTTTTAATGTTGCCATAAAAAACTCATTTTGGTAATTAGATTTATCATACATGCCAGACGATTACCAAACATAAAATTAGGTATTTAAACTCATAGTGGTTGACTTAGCCCACTAGTATTGGTAGATATCAATTTTATCGCTATAGCTGAGGTCATGTGGTTGACTTAGCCCACTAGTATTGGTAGATAGCAATTTTATCGCTATAGCTGAGTCATTGTGGTTGACTTAGCCCACAGTATTGGTAGATAGCAATTCTATCGCTATAGCTGAGTCATTGTGGTTGACTTAGCCCACTAGTATTGGTAGATAGCAATTTATCGCTATAGCTGAAGTCATTGTGGTTGACTTAGCCCACTAGTATTGGTAGATAGCAATTTTATCGCTATAGCTGAGTCATGTGGTTGACTAGTAGTATTAGATAATTTAGCCCAGCTGAGTCATTGTGTTGACTTAGCCCACTAGTATGGTAGATAGCAATTTTATCGCTATATTAAAATGAGGGTGATGTATTTGAAACGTACCACACTGCATACTCAAAAAATTCTGGCGCGGTGTTCCGCATGTCGGGCGAATTTCCTTTGAATGCGTGTTTCCGTGCTTTTTACATTATATAAGTTTACAACTACTAAATAAAAATAATTCCGGCGCGGGGTCCGCTGTCGGGCGAATTTCATTTAGAATGCGTGTTTCCGTGCTAAACAACCCATTTCTTGCTTATGCAAGAACCATGCCCATTGCGTGGTTCCGGTTCATGCTTTAGAACCTAAGCAGTTACTCAATTGTCTAGCACTGCTCGTAACTCATTTTGTCTGTTTTCAAAGGAAATGCGCATAATTATCCAGTTGGTTGTACAAAACTATGCCTCTAAAAATAGATGTACACACTATTATTTGCACTAGTTTAAAGCATAGTTACTTATCTTTAAGCTTAGTCAGTTATCTTTAAAGGATTTAGCGCATTTCCTTTGAAAAATACAGACAAAAATGAGTTACGAGCAGTGCTAGACAATGAGTAACTGCTTAGGTTCTAAAGCATGAACCGGAACCACGCAATGGGCATGGTTCTTGCATAAGCAAGAAATGGGTTGTTTAGCACGGAAACACGCATTCTAAATGAAATTCGCCCGACAGCGGACCACCGCGCCGGAATTATTATTTAGTAGTTGTAAACTTATATAATGTAAAAAGCACGGAAACACGCATTCAAAGGAAATTCGCCCGACATGCGGAACACCGCGCCAGAATTATTTTTCTAGTTGTAAACTTATATTAGGTAAAAAAAACAATGAAAAAATATGTCCCTACTAGGATTTGAACCCAGGTACTCTGGGTTGAGTGCACGCATCCAAAGGAAATTCGCCGACATGCGGACCACCGCGCCAGAATTATTTTTTAGTTGTAAACTTATATTAAAAAAAAACGATAAAAATTATGGACCCTTCCAGGATTCGAACCCAGGTACCCTGAGTTTGAGTGGTCGTATTGACTCCGGACCACTGGTATTCAACTCAGAGGTCCAAAAAAACATAGAAAACGACACCACTCGAAAATTAATTTTCAACGACCGTAATTTTGGTTTTTTATAATTTTTGTGGTTTTTCGACTTTTTGGTAACTTAAAGTGGTCGTATCGACTTCGGACCGGTTTTATTCGATTCAGCGCCCAAAATTACATAGAAAACGACCACCCTACTCGAAATTTATTTTTATCGACCTAAATTTTGGTTTTCGGTCATTTACAATGGTTTTTTCGATTTTTAGGTCACTTAGAGTGGTCGTATCGACTTCGGACCGGTTTTATTCGATTCAGCGCCCAAAATTACATAGAAACGACACCCTACTCGAAATTTATTTTTATCGAACTAAATTTTGGTTTTCGGTCATTTACAATGGTTTTTTCGATTTTTAGGTCACTTAGAGTGGTCGTATCGACTTCGGACCGGTTTCATTCGATTCAGCGTCTCAAAAAACATAAATATTAACCTTTTTCGCGGCAAAAAATATTAACCCTGAATTTTGCCGATTTTTTGAAAATTTCGCTGACTCAGCAAACCGGGTTGCTGACGTCACAAAAATCTGGTTTTCAATAGGGTTCGTGTCCTCCCCAAGGTTGATTTTTGTACCAAGTTTGGTTAAAAAATATTGATCCGTTCGAAAGATAGAGTGTTTACAAGAAAGTGTCTAGAAATATATATATATATATATATATATATATATATATATATATATATATATATATATATATATATAATATATATATATAATATATATATATATATATATATATATATAAATATATATAAATATATATATATATATATATATATATATATATATATATATATATATATATAAAGTCTAGCGAAAATTTTTTTTCGTCATAAGGGACCTCTGAAACGGATTTGTGTCGTGGTCCGAGGTTCGAATTCCGCCATGACGCCTATCCCATTAGGCGAATTTTCAAAGGAAATTCGCTTAAAGCCTACTCGTCTGGTAGGCTTTTGGTATTTAGGTATTTTTCAAACGTCCAGACTTAGACTGGTTTTTGAAAAATTTTCTGTATAAATCATTTATGCCATCATTTATAAATCATATTATTTTTAAAATAAAAATATTTATTTTTTTGCGAAAATTTCAAAAAATCATAAAACGCGGAACAATGTTGCAATCGGATTGAGATTTAGCACCCATGTGGCCATGTATAAGACTAACATATGTGTCAAATTTCATCACATTATCAGCATTAGCCTAATTTTTATCAAATGACTTAATTGAGTTATTTAAAAAATTATTAAAAAATAGAAAATTATCCAATTGAGTTCAAATTTGGTAGAAGTGCCTTTACGTAATAAATAAGTACACCAAGTTTCGTGTTCATACAACAGGCATATCCATGTTTTTTTGTGGGATCATTAAAGTTTATTAGCAATGAGCGTGGTCAGTGCTGTATGGGTGACCGCTGAGAATGAAAAGCACGTACCAGGACTAGCCGAGGACGAGCAAAGCGAGTCCGAAGACTTGTTGCAGTATAAATTTGGCGAATTGAGTCCGATGTAGGAAGGATGAGCGAAGCAAATACGATGTGATGAGGAAAAGTTCCGAGGTACCCCGTACCCGATTTTTTACATATAAATAACTGTGTAGACAAAAACACGGGGTGTAAAAGAATGGCAAGATTTATTTGTTTGACAAATCTAGTAAATAAATGACTTACCTTTCCTAAATAAATAAGTCCGTGTTTCTGAGCAATAAGTAATGGATCCGCGTCAAAAGACAGCTTAGCTGCGAACTGGTTAGTGAACAAATGGGCATGTGTAGTTCGAATTAATATTACAGCAAGTAATATCGGATACAACATCGCGAAGTTTAGACTGGAATCAGATAGAATACATAAGGGTCGGTACGAGGGCAAGTTAGGACTAAGGAACGTTCAGTTTTCCACAGCCTTTATAAGGGTTTTCTAACACCCTAAAATTCTACTCTATTAAAACCATCCTTCCTCCCCCCTAAAACCACCAATAGAATCTCAAGTACCAATCATTTTTTAAAAAAATAGAATTAATTCAATTAACACGATTAATTAATTTTGTGCAAGATATGATTAGCGAAATATTAAGGAAATTATGTTTATAAGGTTGCTAATGAGATAATCCAAATAGTAAATTTAACAAATAATGGTAGATTTACATAAATTTAGCGCTCAATCCTGACATGCTGAAATCGTGTTCGGGGCAAGTAAGTAAGTAAGTAATCCATTTATTATGTTTATCATTACATTCAATGTTATAATTTAGTATATTTTACAAACATAAATCAGTCTTTGCAGCTGTGGTCATTAGATTTCTATGCTTTTATAAGTTTAGATAAAGCTTTTAATTATTTAAATACTTTTGAATTTTTTTTACAATCTAACCTTTTTTATTTATATTTTAATTATTTTTTTTTTAAATGAAGATATACTAAAAATGTATTTATAATTATTTTTTTTTTTTTATCTGTGTGTTCGGGTTACCTCGAAACTTCTCCTCGTCACTCGGATTCGCTACGCTTATCCCCCCTACTTCGGTAGGGAAGATAACGAATATAGCTTCGCTCGTCCTTAGAATATACAAGACGTACAATTTTAACTGCAACACCTCTTCGTATTGCAGTAAATGTGTTTACAGATATTAAATAAATCTGTTTCAGGCATTGAATCCACTCGATGCCGCTAATCTTTTTATGATCCAACAAAAATCATGGATGTACTTGTCGCTTGTCCTCTGACAGTATAAAATTTGTTTTATTCATAGCGGTCACCCATCCAGACACTGACCTTGCTCGATACTGCTTGTCTTTTGTGATCCAACAAAAACCGTTGAGATACTTTTGTATTGAAACGAAACTTGGTGAACTTATTTATTGCGTAAAGGTAGACTTTTGCACTAAATTTCAACTCAATTAGACTATTTTCCAATTTTTTTAAAAAACGTTCAAGTCATTTGATAAAAATCAAAATAATGTTGATAATGAGATGGAAATTTGGCACATATGTTAGTCTTATACATGGCCACATGCGTGCAAAATCTTAACATTTTTCCGCGATTAATGCTTTTCCGAAATTGTTTTATGAGTCATTATGGAATGGTAATGACGTCATAAGAAACATTTTCCGAATAGCACTACTACACCTATAGACTGATTTTCGTACAAAATTTCACATCTCTAGCATTAATACATTAGGAGCTACGATGTTAACACACACACTCACACAGACATAACTACAGGCAACTTTAAGAAAACCAGTTAGGAGGTCTTAAAAACACCTGAAACCGATAATTCAGGTGACATCCCCGTTTCGGAATTATTTGCCAACACAATACTTTTCCTATATACCTACGGTATAAGGAAAATAAAAAACAATTAAAGAGAAAAAATATAAGGTTCTTTCAAATAAAGGATATTTTATTTAATTTATCTCCAAATAAACCCATTATTATTGTCTTTTGCTAGATAAATGTTTCTTTATTTATAATGAGGTTTGAGGTAATATTTATAATGAAGCTCTCAAAAGAAGAACATTATTTTATGAGTCGTTGTTATATTTGTTTTCAGAGAAAAAGAACCGAGTAAAAATATACAACACGATGTGTTCTTAATAATTAAAGTTCTTATTATTAAAATTAGGTAAAAATAATATTTATAATATGCTAAAGTTCTTAATTAATTAAAATTAGGTAAAAATAATATTTATAATATGCTAAAGTTCTTAATTAATTAAAATTAGGTAAAAATAATATTATAATATGCTAAAGTCTTGATTATAAATACGGGCCTTCGGCCCGTAGCCGCTACGCGGCCCGGGGGCCTCCCGGTGACCGCTTCGCGGCCACATTGTTGTTGTTTTGTATTAATGTATGGTTTCACTATCGTTTCTTGTTACATGGCAATTTGCCACGTATTTAGCGAATTTTCCACAGACTCGTTTCACAGGCCCGCTTCGCGGGCCTGAGAGGCTTTTCTCACAAATTTGATTTTATTAATCCTCTATTATTAATAGTAAGCAATAATATTACAGTTAACAAGCAATATAAGAAAATAATATACATAACTTATACGTTTTTTATAGATGTATAAAAAATACAAGGAAAAAATCCACACGTTGCAACGTTGAGTAACCTTGTATAAAGGTAAGAAAAAGATATAGTTTCATCTTTCATCAGCTTTAGTTATCGTCCACTATACAAAAGGGTAAACTCTTACTTACATTTATGATTGTTTATAGAATTTAAAGAAAAATGTCAAATTTTTTTTGTAAACAAATTGTTTATTGAGAAATTATCTTTAGGTAGAAAAAAATATTCATGATTATTTAAATAAAAATACCGTTTGCGTCACTTAGGATTGTCCGATTGAGCTGAAACTGGTCGCATTCGTTTTAGAATAACTTCGACCATATAAAGACTACTTCGATGTTCTTCCTCTTTACGGGTCTGCTTAGCTCGGCGTGTTCAGTGGAAGCCATTTTTGCCCTGTCTCTGGGACAGTAGGCTTACCATGATGGAGCAAGAGGTAGAGGTCTCTCTTTTATACTATATCCCCACCTCTAACACTATTGAACCCAACAGATATCGTACGAGTCTTTGACTTAGACGTATACATATATACAAGATTATATATATATGTATACCGATTGCGCCATTTGTGATTGTTTGATTGAGCTGAAATTGGTCTTAATCGATTCAGCTAGTCGTCTACTTAAACACGAAATACTTTGTTTTGAAGCCATTTTAAGTTTCAAAAAAAATTTTTTCATGACGTCATAAATGACGTCATAATTTTTATAAACAATAGGCCTCGTAACCTCCTCAACAATCTCGCGATTTGCAAAGTTTCGTTTTAATTTGAGAACGCCTTCGAGAGTTATCGTTCGCCATACGAAAGGGTAGAAACTCTACATACATATATAATATATATATATATTATATACATATAATATATATATATATATATATATACATATATATATATATATACATAATATATAAACTTTTTCGGACATATATTTTTGTTATCAGGAAGCCAATAGGAGCCGATTCCACCCACTCCCACCCTCAACTTTCGTCATCCGAACAACCTCATAAGCGTCATTTTCATTATGAAAATTCGCTAAAATTAGGTAAAAATAATATTTATAATGTGCTAAAGTTCTTTTAACCGCCTACAGTTTTAGACAGTTTTATATTTTATAAAGAATTAACTAAACTTTCTTGAGTTAATGGATTATTTATTTAAATATTTGTTGCAGTATAATGCTTTTGCATGGTACAGGATAGTACAAAACTATTTTAAATTAAAGAGAAATAAATAGATAGGACAATATAGTTGTATTGTATCATTAGGGCGGGACTGTATTAAAGGACTTACTAAATGCTCTAAATGCTTCCAGCTTAGAATCTAATTCATGGATTTTGACTAAACTTTACACTTGAATGTAAACTGACGACACATGAGTCAGAATGACCAAATTTTATGAATTATAGAGATACATCCTCAAAGAAATAGGTAGTTAGTGTAAGGAAATTAAATTTGAAAACTTATATCTCGAAATTTAATCGATAGATTTTGACTATAATTAAACTTAAAATGCTCATAAGTCTGAGTGGTAACCTTTTAAGTCTAATCGGAATTACATTACCGTAATACTATTTGCCGAGCAAAGCTAGGGTATCACTGCTAGTTGTTGAGAAATAAACAAATTTCCGTGGCAATAAAATCACATTTTACAGCCTAGTTACTCGGACACTAATTAGAAGAAAAGCCTACATACATAGCTTAGTTTCACTATTATTAAAAACAATATTTTTGCGAGAATTTAATCAGATAAATTGAAACAATTAGGTGAAGAGGGAAGATCCGATATAGAAAAGTTTAATCAGCGAATGGTTTTAACAAAAATAGAGGAAAACGGGATATCAATGAAAAACCTCCTTCCGGCTGCTTGGACTAAGGAACTACCAATTGTAAACAATCTCTTCGATAGAAAAATTAGGGTGTTAACATTGAGGTCTGCTCGAGCATAGATAGAGAACCCCTGATATTTTCCACTGAATAAAAAGTTTTCCTTTTTACACCTCAACTGCTACCAATAAGCAATTAAAATAGATTGGTTTAGATTACGAGGGGTTGCGCAGGGATTGGTTACGTTAAGTGCGGATTGCCAGCTTGAAAATGAGTGAATTTTAAACTCTAATCGAGTAATTGTTTTTATCTTTTTTATTCAAACAAACCGTAGTAGTTAATAAAGAGTTTTCCTTTTATCTCTCTTCGAGAAAATTAATTGAAAATAACAACATTTCCAACATTTGCTTCTATTCGATTGATGTCTATTGTTTGGAGTTATGTAGAGTTTTAATATTAGACTCATTCAGAGTCTGTTTCCGAGGCTCTTTTGCAGCCAAATTATTGTGGAATTTTAGTGATGTTTTCAATATCTAAATAGAAATATATCCGGTGCGGGTCCCTCAGAACTGTTCTACTCCACATCGGATTTGCTACGCTCGTCCTCAGATTAAAATCAGAATAACACATCGTCAGACTCACTTCACTTGACCGCAGACAGCAAATACATTAGATATATTCCCAGCGATTACCCATTCAGGTACTAACCTTATAACCAGGTAACCGATGCGTTAAGTGTAATGTAGAGTTGGTAATGATTTATTTGATCGATAATTTTATATAAACTTAGAGCGTATCCTTGGATGCGATTTTCAGATCTCCGTGTTTCTTAAGTCAGTATAAATACTGACGCTCAAACAACCTTGACTACGAAGGCAGCATTATTCTGATAAAAATGTAATAATATAATACTAAACTCTAAATATAACTAATACTAAACTAATACTACTACTACTAAACTACTAAACTACTACTAAACTAATACTACTAAACTAATACTAAACTAAAATCTAAATATAAAAAAGAAATTAGGATTGCTAAAAGAACTTATAATGACAACATCATAGCGAACTCAGATAACAAATCAAAAGCTGCATGGTCCTTAATTAACAAATATAAAACAAATAATTCATCAGGTTCTGTCAAATGTCTTTCTGCAAATACCCTTAATTCTTACTTTGTTAATATAGCTAAAAATATTCATCAAACTATACCAGATATGCCAAACAGTGATCCTACTAACTTTCCAAAATCGAATACAGTTGGTTTTAACTTCAAAACATGCAGCAGCAAGGAAATTAATCATTATATAAACAAAATGAAGAGTAGCCATAGTAGAGATGTGTATGGGATTTCATCCTACATAGTTAAAAAAATTGGTCCAGACATAGTAAATCCTTTAGTTGCCTTAATAAATGAATCAATTATTCTAAATTTTTTTCCTGCTTGCTTAAAATTGGCTGTAGTTGTTCCACTACACAAAGGTGGCTCTGCCTATGACCCAAACAACTTCAGACCAATATCATTACTGCCTATATTCTCAAAAATATTTGAAGCAGCTCTTAAAGAACAACTATACAATTATTTTGAATCAAACAATCTTTTGTCAACTGCCAGTTCGGCTTTAGGAAAGGCTTAAGTCCAGTTGATGCAATCGGATCACTCGTACAAGAAATACTCAATTCCTTTGAAGAAGGTGAATACCTAGCCACAACTTTTATTGACTTGACAAAAGCTTTCGATTGTGTAATTAAACAAATTCTGATTCAGAAACTAAAGAACTACAATCTGTCGGCATATGCTATTGCACTCCTTATTTCTTATCTTGAAGAAAGATTCCAAGCTACTCTGGTTGATGGTGTATTGTCTGACTGGGAAGAGATAAACGAAGGCATAGTACAAGGTTCGGTACTAGGAACGCTGTATTTTATAATTTTTATAAATGATATGCCCTATTATGAGCCAACACAAAATTATAAAGCTTTTTGTAGATGATGCAAATGCCAGCATAAAGGTCAAGGATCCTGCACTAATAAAGCCAGCCCTCGAATTGATGCTAGAAGAGTTAAAAGCCTGGATATTTACAAATAAACTCGCCTTAAATATAAACAAAACTGTTTCTATGGTATTCTCATTACGTAGTGATATCGAGGATTTTAAAAATCCCCCTTTCAACAAATTCTTAGGAGTCCTGCTAGATCCTAAATTAACTTGGAAAGAGCACTGCACAGCCTTAGCCAAGAAATTATCTAGTCAAGCTTTTCTATTATTTTCAATATCTTCACAACTATCAACAAAACATATGATTGATGTTTATTATGCGGTCATTCATAGCAGATTAAGTTATGCTATACTCCATTGGGGTCACTCAGCACATACCGAAACTGTCTTCGCCATTCAAAGAAGAGCTATCAGAATTGTTTTTCATCTTAAATACAGAGAGGATTGCAAGGAGTATTTCAAAAAGAATAAAATATTAACTGTACCGTCTATTTATATCTTACAATGTCTGTTATATGTTAAAAAAAATATCCATTTGTACAATAATGTTCATAATAATCACAACTATAATACCCGTCATAATCACAACTTAGAAATTAAATACTGCAGGCTTCACCGTACTCAAAATAGTACAAACTATTGGTGCATCAAATTTTTCAATCATTTACCAAAATTTATTCAAGACCTAGAACTAAAATCTTTTAAAGGTAAACTGGAAACTGTATTAAAAACACATGCTTTTTATTCCTACCAAGATTTTCTAAGCTTTAAAAATTTTTAAATTTTTGTAAACTTTTATTTATTTTTTTGACGATTATTGTACCCATTTTTGGGTTGTTAATAATAAATATATTCTGTATTCTGTATTCTGTATTCTGTAAACTATTAAAATAAGGACCAGTCGAGCTATAGTTAGACATTAGGGGCGAATTATGATGTATGACATTTGATCTCGTTAAATTTTTGGTAGAAAGTCTGTAACAGTATTCTAAAACTAAATGACTGACGGTTAAATGAAACCTGACAAAACAATTGATACAATCCAAGTGATTGATATTCTTTAAGAGTTTGGTACGTTTAGCCTTACTTCAAGTTGTCCATGAAAGAGATTACTTCACAAGACGGTAATGAATTTAACCAAAGAAATGGTGAAGTATAACTTTGAATCTTTAATGCATTCAAATTGCATAATTATCCCTTCCCGGAAAGGAATAGGGCCACAAAATTTAATGTTAATTGAACACTTTGGTAAAAACAAACTTCATATTAACACCATTTACTCCAAGATGTTAGAAATTTATAAGATGATTTAATTCGATATAAACAAACCAAACGCATTCGGAGGTTACAACCTGACGTTTTCATGAATGACGTGTGACGTCATTGCAGGAATCTGTATAGGCGTTCAACATTGAAAATATACTATTTATTCCTGCAATGACGTCAATTCCGGACTATAACCTAACATGTCAAAAAAAATTGATTTAAATCATAAAAACCCTCCAATTGAATCACCTTATAAATTCTATCAGCTTGCATTTACTCCACCTTTACACTGTCAATTGCCAGTTAAATTAGTTGTTATAGTAAATCTAAATAAAGATCTAAAATCAAAAGAATAAGGTGGTTAGAGTGGCAATAAACGAATACGCTAAACCAGCAACACAGTAAAGTTTTCCAGGTTTAACAGTATGTGCCTTATTTCAGGGGAAGGTAAGGATATCTTAATAAAGGAAAATACATAGTATAGCTTATTATCGTATCATTAACTGTAAGATGATAGGCCTAGTCCCAAGTAACTAGCTCAACTCCTCGATCAATTCCTAAACTTTGTATTGATTGCGTCATCACTTAAGTTTTTTCCATTTTCCGACACTTTGAATGGTCCAGTTGAGCTAAACACAGTTATATTCGATTCAACATGTCACTAACAATACATTAATAAATTCGATTCAACATCAAAATACAATAAATAATAATTGTACCAAGTATTTATATCACTAATACCTTTTTAAAAAACATAACACACACATACATATATTATATATATAATATATATATATATATATATATATATATATATATATATATATATATATATATATATATATATATATATATTATATATATATATATATATATATATATATATATATATTATATATATATATATATATATATAATATATATATTTGCGTAATGAAATATATAGATTAATTTGGTAAAGATAGATATTTTTGTTATCAACTTTTGTCATTCGGTCAACCTCATAAGCTTCACATACTGAAAAAAATTCGCTCATAAAAAAGCAAAATTATAGTACTACAGAAAAAAACATTCAAAAAAGAAATGAAGAAATATAATCACAACCAAAAGAAAACTAAAAGAGAAAAATAATCCAAGAAAAAATCTTTTTGAAGAGAAGTAGTTTACATTACAGAGAGGAATATAGAGTATTTATACAACCTTTGTACAATATTGCATTTCTCATATAAACCTTATTTAATACAGCCTTCTCTTTTAATAACAGGCTTTCTTGTAATAACAAAAAGATGTATCATGTTCAAATTTCAATATTCTTTGTTTTTGTTTTCATTTGTTTTTGTTATCATTTGTTTTTGTTTCCATAGGTTTTTGCTGTATCCTAAATATTTGTGGGGGTTTTGATGAACAACTGTAGTTTTATTGTAAGGTCTTTATATTCCATGCGGAAGTATAAAGGATGAAAGTTATATTTCAGAATATTTTATTTTAAATAAGGTTATAGGAAAAATCTGGTACAGGGTACCTCGGTACTTTTCCTGAAGGATTTGTATTAATGAAATTGTCAACTTGACAAATTAAGTTTTGATTATGTCATTATTGTTAAATATATTTAATTTGGTTTTTACCAGTGAATAGGGTTGTCAATTTAGTGTTAATATCCTAGGATAAAGACAAATTCAATAGGTTATGGGCCTTCGATGTGTTCAAATTCAATTGAGTTAATAAAGTTAAAATTTTTCTAAATAAAAAAACGATATATTTTTTCTAACTATGGATTTTCCAAAAATTATGATTGAAATGTTAGAAGGGAAATTTTATAATTGGAAATTTCAACTTGGAATTCAACTGCAAGCATTTGGGGCTGTGAAAGCTGTTGAAGCCTTCCTTCAACAGCTTTCACAGCCCTAAATGCTGTACCCTTCGTACAGCGTCCCGAAATGCCAAGTGACGATGCTGTGCTTGAAGTGAAAGAATTGTATAAAAAGAACATTGCAGGATTTGAATAAGTGGAATATATGGCTCAAAATTTCATCGTGTCTAGTCTTTCATCTCAAGTTAGACATTTGATAAATATGTGCACAACTGCTGCTGAAATTTGGAACGAACTCCACAGCATATGAGCAAAGACAAAATCGTTTATTTAATGATTTTTTTGGATTAGGGAAAATGGATAAGAGTGTAAGCATAGTAAAGCATATGGCTAAATTAGAAAAGTTATGGTTAGAACTTCAGGATGAAACATGGAAAGAAGACAAAGTAAAATTACCAAAATCTTTATTCATAAATAGAATAATAAATACTTAGCCAGATGATTATTTTGAATTTATAAATGCTAGGGAGTCAATGCCAAAAATAGAAAGAAACTCTACAACACTAAGACTTTGCGATAGACTTTACGTTGTAGAACTGAGATTTAAAGAAAGGAAAGATGCAACAAATGAAAATTCAAATGCATATTAGTTTCCACTCCAGGTAATTCAACAGGTCGTTATTACAAACATTTTAATCATTCTAATGAATTAATTTGTTTGATTATAAAATCAAAACAATTTTAAGCCCAGATATAATCAAAGCAAATTTAAATCAAATCAAAAATTTTCAAATAAAAATCAATTAAATTATAATATATAATGTTACAATTGTTCTAGCCCTGACCATGTGATTTCCGAGTACCCTAAATCCTGAAAGAAGATATAAAGATAGAAATCTTCCTAGAAGAAACTTTAATAATAATAAAAATAGCATTATATCAGCATTCATATCAGATAATGAGTTTGATGATATATATATATATATATATATATATATATATATATATATATATATATATATATATATATATACATATATATATATAATATATATATATATATATATATATATAATATATATATATAATCATTTGATACTACCGAGTTTTGCAAAACATGAATAGTTGACACAATATAATTGTGCGAGAGACACTAGGAAATGTAACAAGCAAATGCAATGCTACATCTGGGAACTGTTCCATCATTCGACATTCGTCATACTTGATGGCTCGACATAATGTCATGTCCCACTCTGTTTCGTTACGTCTAACTCATCAGGGCGCCGACAGAGCCTGAACTCACTCTGACCTTCAATTAATTCCGAAGAATATAATGTGAAGTACTTACCAGAGACGAGCGGTGCTCTCTTACCGCCATCATGCATGGCAAGCAAAACATATATCATTTTGATACTACCGAGTTTTGCAAAACATGAATAGTTGACACAATATAATTGTGCGAGAGACACCTAGGAAATGTAACAAGCAAATGCAATGCTACATCTGGGAACTGTTCCATCATTCGACATTCGTCATACTTGATGGCTCGACATAATGTCATGTCCCACTCCGTTTCGTTACGTCTAACTCATCAGGGCGCCGACAGAGCCTGAACTCACTCTGACCTTCAATTAATTCCGAAGAATATAATGTGAAGTACTTACCAGAGACGAGCGGTGCTCTCTTCCGCCATCATGCATGGCAAGCAAAACATATATCATTTTGATACTACCGAGTTTTGCAAAACATGAATAGTTGACACAATATAATTGTGCGAGAGACACCTAGGAAATGTAACAAGCAAATGCAATGCTACATCTGGGAACTATATATAATATATATATATATATATATATATATATATATATATAATATATATATATATATATATATATAAAATATATATATATATATATATATATATATATAATAATATATATATATATATAATATATATATATATATATATATATATATATATATATATATATATATATAAATATATATATATATATATATATATATATATATATATATACATATAATCCACCCAAAAGTGTCATTTTCATTATAAAATTCGCTAAAATTCAGTCGCATTCACATATTTTCATTTCCCCTTCTACATTTAATTTATCAATCATATTTATAGTTGAACGCAAGCAAATTTCACTATTCTAACTATTTACATGCAGAGCCAGCAAAACAATAGTCTAAAATAACTCGAAAGACTCAAAAT
Source organism: Microvelia longipes (assembly GCA_018340805.1). Lineage (NCBI taxonomy): Eukaryota > Metazoa > Arthropoda > Insecta > Hemiptera > Veliidae > Microvelia > Microvelia longipes. The sequence goes on along the minus strand of JACMZG010001913.1, from coordinate 13,760,766 downwards.
TATGACACAAACGACGAGAGGACAACTCTGATATATTTTATCCTTCCTAAAAGGACCGAAAGGGATCGCCACAGTAGAAATGCTAGTTAATGTCCTATGACTGTGAAACACAGTGATATATACTGCGATATATTTACATAAAATAACTATCATTCTCTAAGGGGATATTTGCAACATAGAAACACAAAATTTCAACGTTAATCATAGCTGGACTTAGTAAAACTTATTAAGCATAAAGACGAATAAATATTTCTATTAATAATATTAAACTTTACGATCAAATAAACAAGTATTTATATCTATTTAACTTGATATTATTCAAGCTAATTTAATTAGATTATTTAATTAGACGGGTATTCCTAATTTCAAAAATATCGTTGTCCAAATAAGATTAAAAGCGTTATTCAAATAAATTTAGAAATGCAGTAAACATTTCTAGGGATGTTTACATCTATAAAACAATTTTAAATACATACCAGGCTGGGTTATTCTGCGTGTTCAACTGTTTATTCAATCCCCATTTTCAATTCTCGCTCTGAAATTTTTATATTAAAATTTTTCAATTTCTATAGATTTGAGAGTATTAATAATTTAATGTCAGGAAACGATAATACAACAAACCAAATGGTTGTCGTATTATTATGTTTATCAGTTCGTCATATCACTGGCTTATATAAGTGGCATACTGCCACGATATAAGCGAATTTTCAATTTAGGTAGACACCCCCCCCCTTTCAAAAAATCTACCTCACTCCACTTACCCCCTTCGAAGCTCTTTTTTCTTCGAAAATTCGCTAAAATATATATTTTATACAAAACGATAAGGGCTAATTTGATTTTCTTAAAGTTTCTACTTATTCATAGAGATATATTATTAGATAGGACCTATAGGTTAAATTTTAAAACATCGAAAAAGTAACCTGACCACCTCGCTAATAAATGCAATCAAATAATCAGTACAAACTTTCAGTAACTTATACAGTAGAGCGTTAAAAATACAAACCGCAGGTATATAGGATAAGTATCGTGTTCGCAAAAAAGTCCGAAACCAGGATGTCACCGGAATTATCCGTTTCAGACGTTTTAAGGCCTCCTGAGTGGTTTTTGCAAAGTTGTCTGACAGTATGTGTGTGAGTGTGTTATCGTTTTATCTCCCAGTGTATTTAAGCTAGAGAGGTGAAACTTTGTACAAAAATCAGACTACTGCTAAAGTTGAGCTATTCGGAAAATAACTGTTTTATGACTTCATTAACCCGGAATAATGATTCAGGAAAAATTTCAAAAAATCATAAAACACTAAAAAGGATGCAATCCGATTGAAATTGAACACGCATGGCCACGATATAAGCGAATTTTCAAATTTATTAGTAAAAAAACGTGATAGTTTAAAATTTATTATAAATGTCAATCAATAATACCGGAACTACGCTGATAATAATATGTAACTTTGTACTTTAGTTAACCATACATAGCAGTACATGTGTAAAAAATTGCAACCTGATCGAAACACTTCCAGAAGATTAGTGATTTTTTAAAATGTGTGTGGGGTCATTATTGTGGGTTAATGACATCATACATATTTCATAAACTAAAGGGATCTGGAGATTAACAAAGTTGGTTTTTGTACTAAGTTTCGTTTCGATCCGAGAAAGTGTTTGAAAGTTATCGTGTCCCATAGAAACTTTTGGAACAATGTTTAATTGAAAAATTCGCTAAAAAGTGCAAATAAATCAAATAAACTGTACTTTATCTAGGACAAACAAAAAATGCATGAATAATCGAGTAATTGATGCTACTAGCCAGCCAAAGAGAAACTTAATATATAATTCATATTTTCAAAAACCGATTCCATCGAATCGTTAGTCTTAGAAGCAAAATTGAGTAAAAAGTTTTCAAAGAAAGAAACAACTCTTAGAGAAGAAACGTTTTTAGAAGAACTCAAAACCTATATGTTGCTTTTTAAGTTTTCCAATTTGAAGAGAAAACAGAAAAAAAAGAAAAAAGGGATAAAAACCCGTTTTAGGTTTTTACGGGTAGGTGAAACGAGATAGTGTGAAAAACTCCAGCTTAACCCGTAGAATGTATCATAGAAGAGTTCGATAGTAAAGAGACAAAATAAAGATATAGAAGAAGACTTAAAAGAAGGAGTGACATGGTATAAAAATATAAAAACCCTTATACTAAACAAGAAAAAGCCTTCCCATTTATCCATTTTATTTTGACTTTAGAAGTAGAAAACATCAATTTGAAATTCATCTCGTCGCTTTTCTTCTTATACTCCTTCGTGTTTTTCATCCAAAACAAAGAAAAACCCCCTCTCACATACGAGCTAAAAAGAAAATAAAACTGGATAAAACACTGGGAAAAACCAAAGTACTATAAAACACCTAAATACTATTTCATTCTCCTCAAAAAAAACTCGAAATGACAAAAAATAAGTACGGGCGTCTTATTCAGTTTCGTCACGTTTAGAACCAAACTATAAAAGTAGTTATCTATATAATGTAGTTATTTTGTTTTGTGCTAAACTAGAAAACAGAAAAAAAAACTTGAAATTATAACGGTATTCAAGTTTAAGAAGGGATAAAAGTTCATTAATCAAAGCTTCTTTATCTAAGCAACTCCATTTGAGGTATAAATATAATATATATATATATATATATATTATATATATATATATATATATATATGATTTATTTCACCTCATGGTGAACTTCACTCCTTAAATTCCTTTCGGATGATCTGAATTCCTTTTCCACTATTTCTTTTACTTGAGAATGCTCTATATCCAACGCTACCTTCCTGGATATGGTCATCTATCTTCGATCTAGCAAATTATAGACACCTGTTCACATTAAACCAACTAATCGCTTCTTTTTTACTACAGCTGTTATATATATATATATATATATATATATATATATATAATATATATATATATATATATATATATACCCACACACACACACACATATATATTAATATATATATATATATATATTATTATATACATAATAAACATCAACCTATCTACCAATAAGTGAATGTTTTCGGTATTTACTTCAAATCTAAATTAAACAAGGATAACAAATATGTCATGCATGTAAGTTAATAGCTAAACTAAGTATTTATAATTAGAGAGAATATTTATCTTTTTATTTATTTTTTTTATCTTGGAGGAAAACTTTTTTTTCACAACTTGAACTATTTAATTCGCAACTTCTATTTTATAAAATTATTCAAACTATCTAATTTAGTATCTGTATTTGAACAACCTATAAAACTATCTAATTTGTTACCTCTATTTACACAACTTTTAGAACTATTAAATTAGCATCTTCTATTAGCACAACTATTTGAACAATCGAATTTTCAGCCTCTATTTGCATAACTATACCTGTATTTTTTACACTTATCTTAAATGAATGTTTCTTTTTTCTTTCAATATGGTTAAGTCTCTTTCTGAGGTCATAATTAATAAATTATAATTTAATTAAATTAATTATTAACATAAAAATTATTTATTTTTTTCTTTGTATATGAAATAAGTAGACCCTGAATTCACTGTAATAATTACTTAATGTTACTTTATAGTTGACTTTTCAATTTTTTTATTTCATTATGTATTTTTTTTCTCTTAAGATATCTAGTATTAGTTTTTTTTTTAATATTTTACTCAGTACATTTAATACTTTTTTTTCTTATTAAATTTCTCTTATTAATATTTCTTTTTAGAATTCATTTTAAAATTTATATTATAATTTAGAAAAACTTTTTTGGGGAAACCTGTATTTTCAAAAAGAAATAACGTATTTTTTTAATTTGAATTTGAACTATTTGAACAATCAAATTTTTGCACAACACTACTATGTAACATTTATGTTTAAATAGTTCGTTATCTCTATTTATTCTACTATATCTATTAATTCTCTATTTCGTTATCTCCATTTGCACAAGAATTTAATCAATCCAATTTGCAACCTCTATCTAAACCTCCAATGCACAACTATTTAAACTATCTAATTTTCAACCACTATTTGTACAACTATTTGCTTTTTTACAACAAGAAGCTCCAGTTTTTAACTAATATCACTTAAAAAGTGTTAACATGATATACTTGAAAGTTTTCGTATTATTAATATCCATAAACTTTGAAGCCTCTGGGGTAAAATGTCGACACTTTAAGAGACATAATTCGATTTACCAAAAGACGTTGAAATTTCATCCTAACGCCAAGATGAGAAATATTTAATAATATCAGTAAAAGATGAGGCGAGGGTTTCTCCAATATCTGTCTTCAACGTCAAATAAGAGTTTCATGACGAGATATCAAACTTCACTTAATTAACTATAAAATTGAAGACGCAAACTCAATTACGTTTTAAGTTATTTAATACATAGAGTAACTTAAGTTTATTTAAAGCATTTGATAACGGTTTATATCTCAAGATCAAGTCAAGCACTCATTAAAGAATAGGTGCATTTTAATAGAATACTGTGCGGTAAGAGCATGTCGTAAGAGATGCGTGACACCATAGCTGTGATTGTACAAGAAACCGATTTCGGCATCCAAAGATTACTTTAAATATTAACTTGCTTTTGTTTTGGATTGTTTTTTGCCATGGTAAGTATTTTTTTATTTCTGTTTTGTAATTGGTTTATGGTTTTGTATGCTTGTTAATTAGATTCACTGAGGATGCCAAGCATCGCTTGAGCGAAAGCTTTGAAATGAAATAAATTAATCAAATAAAACTCGGACTGATATCTTCATTATCTTATATTCCTAACTAAAGACCGGGATTCGCAGCTTTGTCCAAGGATGAACAAGTGAGAGCAACTCAGTTTATATGATAGGTTCTTGATATAATATATATATATATATATATAATATAATATATATATATATATATATATATATATATATATATATAACAATCTTTTATAATATTAATAACTTACAGTTATTAATATCAGGTTAGGTTGGGAAGTCCCGAGTGACTCACTCGGACTTCCCAACCTAACCTGACCGAAGAAGACATGTGTCGAAAAGTTTCAAAATCCCTCTAAATCTCTTCGCTTCACCTCCTGTTTTTATTATATATATATATATATATATATATATATATATATAATATATATATATTATATATATATATATATATATATATAATATATATATTATAATAATATATATATATATAAATAATGATTGATAGTAAAAAATAAAAATCAAAATAGTAAAACTTTTAGAAATTATATGAAATAAATTAAGTTCAGTCACTACTTCCAGGCTTATAAAAATTATTAAATTAAATATAACTCAAATATTAATAGTAGTGTTAAGTTATATTTATAGTAGTTAATTTAGTTTGTAAGTAAAATAATTAACATAGATAATAAACTGTTTAATAAAAGAGTATTGTAAAGATGCATGTATGTGTATTTATGTTTGTATAGTTATGTGTGTGTGAGTGTGCATATATGTGTAAATACGTGTATGTATGTGTTTATGTATATACATGGGTATATGCGTGTATGCATGTATGTGTGTGAGTATGTATATGCATGTATATCTATATGTGTGTATGTGTGTGCATGTATGTATGTATGTATGTATGTATGTATATGGATGTATGTGTATGTATGTATGTACATGGGTATGTGCGTGTATGTATGTATGTATGTGTACATATATTTACATATCTATGTGTGTGTATTTATGTATGTATATGTATGTATGTGTGTGGGTGTGTATGTATATGAAGTATATTTATATATGTATATTAATAAAAAAACAAGCAATTCTATAAAAGAAAAGTATTAGAAAAAATAAATTCACTAACAAAAAATAACAAAAATCAAAGTGTAATCCGAACATTCAAAATAAATAACATTGTTATAGTTTAAAAAAAAATCAGTATTATTATAAAAAAAGTTATTATTTCTTAAAAAAAAAAATAAATAAATACATAACATGCATGAAACTTAATATCAATTAACAGCTTAACTAATGCTTACAATATAAATAAATAATTTTGTAAAAATAGTTCTTGCTCTCCAAATTAAATATACGGTAACAACACAAAACATAATAGTAAAAAAAACAAACATTAATAAGCCACTATTGATAATTAATAAAAACGAGATTTGGCATTTGTTCTACCTTATCACCACTAAAAAATAAATATTTTTTAAAAAAAAAATTAATATATTTTAAAAACTAACCCTAAATACAAAATAAAAATTTAACAACTCTAACACAAATAATTTCAAATATTAAAAAAAGCAGAAAAAAAAAATAAAATAAAATAATACATAAATAATAACAATAAATAAATAATACATCTACAAAAATATAAAAAAGCAAAGAGTATAAAATATAAAGTAGTATTTAAGTGTATTTTACTAACCCTTAATATACAGTAAGTTAAATTAGTTTAAGTTAATAAATTATTCTAAAAATTTTCTAAAAACCAATTATAAAAAAAAAGATTATTTTATACTTACTTATTATTAAAAAATCTCTTATTATTAAATCTTTTATTTTATTTATAAATTATTAAAAGGTTAAAAAAAATCATTAGCTAAAAAAAATAAAAAACCTTAAAAGAAAATATACATAGAATAATTTAAATATAAAAATATATATAGTTGATAAATTTAAACTTAAAAAATTGTTAGCTGTTTTAGGAAATTTGAACCATTGACCACCTGAAGCTTGCTGGTGACCATCTGGTTGTTATATATAAACTGCAATCTGGTAAATTATTTGATATATTTTTATTCAAATAAATACCTGATGTGAAATAATAATTCACATCAGATAAACATTCTAAAAGTAACCATGTCAACAAAAAATGATCTTCACATCATCCATCAGAATATTAGGAGTATTAGAAAAAATTTTGATGATTTCTGTTTGTCAATACAAGCTCACCAAGCTGAATATGATATTATTATTCTGACTAAAGCTTGGATAGGCGATATTCCTCTCGATATGTACAACATACCCACTTATGAAATCAGACATACTAATCATAGCTTTAATCAAAACAGTGGTATTGTTGTGTATGTTAAAAGGAATCTCAAAGATCTTATTACAACTCAAGAAATAAAAATGACAAATAGTAATTGCTTAGTTTTAACTCATCAAAACAAATTAAACATTATAGCGGTATATAGGTCTCCAAACGAAGATGGTCAAACATTTATAGAGGAGTTGGACCCTGTATTAGATAAATATAAAAAAGAAAAAACTATGTTTATAGGAGATATAAACATAAATATCCTAGACAACAATAATAGAATTTTTAGCAAAATCGAAAATGATTATTTAAACTTAATGACAATAAATAAATACAACTCTCTAATACAGGATCCTACCAGGGTAACAGACACAACAAACACCACTATAGACCACATTTTTGTGAGCGATTCTCTTCTCCTAAATCACATGCTCAAGTGATAAGAAAAATGTGACTGACCACTTTGCCTTATCAATTAACCTTTATGAAAAAAATGTAAAAACATACAAATCTGAGTCAAAAATAATCATAACTAAAAACATTTTAGATAAAAGTAAATTTTCAGAGCTGATTGAGAGGGAAAATTGGTCAGACATATTATCAATAAATAATGTTGATTTAATTGCGGAGAAGTTAATTGAAAAGATTCAAAATATTGCGAATGATAGTTACGAAATAAAAAAAATACTCTACACTTAAGTCAAATAAATACAAAAAAATTAAACCATGGATGACTGATGGTCTAATTATATCCATTAGGAAAAGAGATAAAATGAGTAAAAAACTAAGCAAAGAACCTTTTAATACGGAATTAAAAATAAAATTAGATGCATATTCAAAGCTATTAAAAAAATTAACTAAAAAAATAAAAAATATATTATAGGAAAAAATTTTAAAAGACAAAGATGATCCTAGGACTCTATGGAAGGTTATAAATGAAGCTATTAAAGGGGAAAATAAACCTACTGAAATTATTAAAGAAATAATAAATGACAATGGGATAATAATAGATGCGATTAAAGACAGCAAAAAAGCTGCTGACGTTATGTGTAAATATTTCTCGTCTATAGGTAGTAAGATGGCTAAAGAAATTAATTCTGAACCTGAAACTACTGAAAATATAGATGAAACCCTAGTCACATTAGCAAAAATAGAAGTAAGTGCAAGTGATATATTTGAAGCAGTATCAGATCTGAGGGAGGTTCTGGACCTGGCCATGATCTGATAACTGTGGATATGATTAAGTCAAACATTAAGTTTCTGGTTGTGCCCTTACTTCACCTTACTAAATCCTCTCTTAAACAAGGTATTTTTCCGTCTATTTTAAAAAAGGCAATAATTAAACCTATATTTAAAAAGGAGATAAAAAAAGTCCTGTAAATTATAGACCAATATCAATGTTATCTAACTTGAGTAAAATAATTGAAAAAGTTGTAAAAAAATATATGGTAGAGTTTATCGAAAATAATAAAATATTTCCTAATACTCAATTTGGATTTAGAAAAGGACTTAGTACTGACGATGCTATAACTGAAGTAATATCTTATGTCACTAATAACTTAGACAACGGACTTAAACCAGTGGCAGTCTGTCTTGACCTTTCAAAAGCCTTTGATTCTATATTTCACGAATCTCTAATTAAAAACATTAAAAAAATTGGTATTAGAGGTCCACTACTCAACTGGTGTATTAGCTATCTAAAGGACCGTCCTCAGGTAGTGAACTTGAACGGGACTCTAAGTAATGAACAAAGCTCAAACTTCTCAATACCTCAGGGGACGGTCTTAGGACCATTGTACTTTTTAATTCAAAACTGGACTTGTTTAAGCTTAACCTGAATGGTAGAATCATATTTTTGACTTTACAATACTGGAGACTGGGTTAACTTGGGAGCAATCTATACAGCAACTAGAGAGTGATTTGATAAGTGTGAAGCATTGGCTAAATAAAAACCTACTTACATTAAACATAAACAAAACGAAATGCATTACTTTTTCTCTTGATGTCAGAGGACAACCTGATATCAAGGAAATTAGTATTCATGATAGGAAAAATTGCTTAAATACATTTCCGGACAAATGTTTTTGTCCCAAAATAGAAAGAGTCGAAACAACAAAGTATTTAGGAATTCATATTGATGCTTTCCTCAAGTGGAAACAACATATACATGAATTGCAAAAACGATTAAGGCAAACATATACATAATGCTTAGAGCTAGAGGTTTTCTTACTGTGGATCAGAGGCGCACTTTGTACTATGCTATAGCGGATTCAATTTTAAGATACGGATTAATTGGTTGGGGTGCGGCTCCATCCACAGTTAGACAACCTATACTAATATTACAGAAAGCCCTGATAAGAGTTATGAAATTTAAAGATAGAGAGGAAAGATCAGGCCCTCTATTTAAAGAACTAAATATTTTGAAAATAGATTATATGTATCAAATGGTTTCACTTAATCAACTCCACAAACATAATCTAGAAATGCCTAGAGTTATAGGTAAAACAAGATCAGCTCATAAAGAAACGTTGATTGAGCCATTTATGAAAACCACCATGGGACAAAGGCAATGGAAATTCATCGGTACTAAACTATACAAATTTACCTAAATACATTAATTTTAATCTTTCAAAAACAGTCTTTACTAAAAAATAAAATTGATTCTCATAAATAAACAAGAAAAAGATGATAAAATAAACAGATAATCTAATCTAGTTCAGGTGAGTTTAAAATCTATGGTCTAAGGTCGTTTTAGCGAATTTTCATAATGAAAATGACGCTTATGAGGTTGTTCGGATGACGGAAGTTGAGGGTGGGAGTGAGTGGAATGGTTCCTATTGCTTCCTGATAAAAAAATATAGTCCGAAAAATATAGTATATATATATAATATATATATATATGTATAATATATATATATATATGTATGTAAGAGTTTCTACCCTTTCGTATGGCGAACGATAACTCTCGAAGGCGTTCTCAAATTGAAACGAAACTTTGCAAATCGCGAGATGTTGTGGAGGTTACGAGGCCTATTGTTTATAAAAACATTATGACGTTCATCAACCAAATTATGACGTCATGAAAAAAAAATTTTTTTGAAACTTAAAATGGCTTTAAAACAAGGTATCTAGTATTTAGGTAGACGGCTAGTTGAATCGATTAAGACCAATTTCAGCTCAATCGAACCATCACAAATGGCGCAATCGGTATACATATATATATAATCTTGTATATATGTATACGTCTAGGTCAAAGACTCGTACGATATCTGTTGGGTTCAGTAGTGTTAGAGGGTGGGAATATAGTATAGAAGGGAAACCTCTACCTCTTGCTCCATCATGGTAAGCCTACTGTCCCAGAGAGACAGCGCAAAAATGGCTTCCACTGGACCACGCCGAGCTAAGCAGACCCGTAAAAAGGAAGAACCTCGAAGTAGTCTTCATATGGTCGAAGTCATTCTAAAACGATTGCGACCGGTTTCAGCTCAATCGGACAATCCTAAGTGACGCAAACGGTATTTTATTTTAAATAATCATGATTATATTTTTTTCAACCTTAAGATTTTACTCAAATAAACAATTTGTTTACAAAACAAATTTGACATTTTTCTTTAAATTCTATAAACAATCATAAATGTAAGTAAGAGTTTACACCCTTTTGTATAGTGGACGATAACTAAAGCTGATGAAAGATGGAACTATAATCTTTTCTTTAAAGTCTCTCATTTTAAGTCTCTCGTTTCACAGGCCCGCGAAGCGGGCCTGTGAAACGAGGCTGTGAAAATTCGCTAAATACGTGGCAAAATGCCATGTAACAAGAAACGATAGTGAAACCATACATAATACAAAATAACAACAATGTGACCGCGAAGCGGTCACTGGGAGGCCCCCGGGCCGCGAAGCGGCCCGGCGGGCCGACGGCGCGGAGCGACGAGGCGCGAGCGCCGCCCGCGTAGCGCTACGGGCCGGGCCCGTATTTTTTATTATACAAACCACTAAAAATATAAACAAAAATTTTTATTTAGTTCACAAATATAAATCACATGGTATATAAAATTCTATACATGGTTTGAATAGATGTTTTGTTAAGTAAAGTACACAGACAATCATTCCACAACACAGGGCTCTCTGCCTTAAAAGTGGAAAGATTCCTGTAATTTATCACAGCAGCAGAATGGTCACCAGTTTTTGATTGACGGTGTCAATGGTTCATAATATGTAATCTTAAGTTCTATATATTTAACCATCATGTTTAATGTATTAATTTGTTTATGTTGCTTAATAATTTATTGTAAATATGGAAATAAATAAATAAAAAAAAAAAAAAATATATATATATATTATATATATATATATATATATATATATATATATTATAATAATGTATGTATGTATATATATACGCCACCTTTACTAGAGTAAAGGCGGCGTGCTCTATCTCATATTTATAAGAATTTAATGTCCCACACTCTATATATTTATGTATCCTTGATCAGTGACTCCTTCAATTTAAAAAAAACACCTATCCCCGTTACCTCCGTGACCCCAATCTCATAAGCTCATTTTTGTAAGGAAATTTACACACGGTGCAGAGGGTATTTTTTTGTTATTTTCTTGAAGTAATTTTTCCTTATATTTATTGAACTTTAAAAATAATCTAAAACAATAAATACCATCAGGTATAAATGAAATAAATATCACAATACTTAGTTATATTTTCGTTTCATATGCTTTATTAAGCCCTATTATTTGGGTATATCGGACTCATTCCATCACTACAAATATCAACCTTTTTAGGCAAAATATTATACTTCCTTACATGCAATAAAAGATTACATCTCCGACCAAAAAAAAAAAAAGGTAATAGAGTTGTTCGGAGAGAAAAAAATGAAATATAGCAAAATATATATCTCACACTGTTTGCGAAAAATAAGGAAAAACTTTCCAGTATTTTCACGATGCAAATTGAACCGCCTCGAGGGAGGCGGCATTAACTATTTATATCCGACAGAATTTTGAACAATTTCTCTCTTTTTCTGGTACCCTCCCCCTCCCCTTCTTGCTATTGGAATGTGCTTTGAAAAATGCTCATGTTATGATAAAAAGTTGCTATTGTTAAATCATGTGATGAATAGCGGCTATCATTCTTTTAGATTTTTTTTATATCTAAGATTTTCCTGAGACAAGTTTTTCTTTAAGATTTTCGCAACTAGGATATGACGGTTGAGTTATGATCTCATGCTTCCTTATCTTTTATCCAAAGAGTTCAACATTCTTCAAAGGGTTAAATTACGTGACTAAAAATAATATAAATTTGTTACCAAACTTTTTACTCTTCCTCATTTATACCGTAGGTATATGGGAAAAGTATTGTTTGCAAAAAAATCCGGTATTTCTCCGAAGTTATCCGTTTCATGTGTTTTTAAGACCTCTGAGTGGTTTTCATAAAGTTATCTTTTTTTTAAAAAAGCTCAAGTTTCCCTTTGTATTCCATGCGCTCAGGTGGGCTAGGATATTAGCAATAACTTTTATTAATGATTACAATTTATATGATTTTATCCCAATTCTTAGTCTCCCTCAACGTTTTTCTCGAAAAAAGGGAGGGGGTAAACTGTTTTTTGCTAGAGGGGATCGTCCCCCCCCCCCTCTTCCTAGCTGCCGGCTCTTACTGGAGGAGGCGTTTTTGAGCCCCTAGTATGGAATAAACTACATCTTCCATGCGTCTCAAATATTTTATCATATATAATCTATCCCAAAACAGTTAATTCATTATAATTCTCCAAATACTAAAAGTTACATAGAGCAACATAGATCTGTATATAGATGCGCCTCAGGGGGGTGGCACTCGTATCTAACTGTATAGAGCAATGGGTTGCGTGGGGCACACCGTAAGAATGCGCTAGTGTCGCCATACTAACCCGCATCACATTAGGTTTTTATAAACAAAAATATTTAAACCTGGGTTTTTTTAATTTTATTGGTTGTATTTTGGACGATTGTTTATATTTTGGATTGACAGCACGTGTTTTGTACAATTTTTCGCTTTGTTTCATACTGTTATTGCTCCTTTTTTCTACCTAAATTTCTTACTGTTCCTTTTTCTTTTAATAACCAAGTACCAATTTCATTTAACTCCTTTTCCTAAATTTTACCACTATACTTTCTCTATAACTTTTTTTCCTTAATTTCTTAATCTTCTTACTAATAAATTATAAATTTTTGTTAATTTTCATCGTCTATTACACTTATTAATTTCCCTTCAATTATAAAGAATGGTAAGGACGTGCTGTGTACCAGATTGTACAGAAAAAATAGGGTTCTGCCGGTAAGTATCATTACATTACAATAATCTTATTAGATTAAATTTAGTTCAAATATGGCAGAAATAATCACTATTGGGAGTATCAAAAATGTCAAAATTTGAGAAGAGCGAATGGGTTCAATATAGGTCTTTGCCAGTTTCAGCGACGAGAAAACCGAATACGACATGGTAGTTCACTATGGCGATTGTTTAGGAACATGATAATAAAGATCTAGGGAATCCCGCTAGATTTAGGGGTAGAACTCACTCGTTTTTCCACAGCGTTGAAACAGGTCTAATAACTAGCTGAACTAAACTTGGAAGTAATTACAGTCTTAAAATTTTCCCATATAACCAGACATATGCCTATTGAAGTGACTTTGTATACCTTCTCTCATAAGATAAACGTTAAATATTTCGATTTTTAATAAGATTTTGAGTTCTTATCAAATAACTACTTTTTTGACTTCATAATAAAGACTATTTAAAATGTTTCAGATTTCCGCATCCAGAGCTGGATTCTCTCAATAGGTTCCACATATGGATAAAAGCCATTGGCAATGCTCGTCTGCTTAGCATGAAGCCGGCAGATATATACAAATCTAAACGCATATGTAAAAAGCACTTTAAACTTGTTTTAATTTTTGTGAAACGTACTATGTTTAAAATATAAATATACAAGTGTTAATTTTTTCTGACTCTTTATTATTCGTTATTTTGTAATTATTTCGCAACAAAATATTATAATTATAAATATTATAACTTCTATAATCCTTGCTTTTACTTTTCATTGAATTAAGTTCAAAATAACTTATTTTATAATTTGAAAAACGAAGAAATGAAATTAAAGTTTGAAAAAGAGCGGGAAAATTTTTAAGAGTGTAGTTCGGGGCACACCGCTAGAACGCGCTAGTTGTACACAAGAATTAGCTTCGAGCTCTAGTGAACCATCTATATATACTCTCTCTTATCTATGATGCGCCTAGCATCTCTTTGTATGAAGAAGGCGCATTCCGTCATGCAACACATGTAACGATATTATATAGGATAATATGGCAATATCCAGTTTTTTATATCTAGTTTTTATTGGAAAAACTAGATAATTTTAAAAAGCATATAAAAGAATACTTAATAAAAAACCTGTAAAATAAAGAATTTATAACTATTAAATAATATCATTAAATTAAATTGATTGATAATGATAATAATAATAAATATTAAATTTATTAAATATTATAAATTAATGTAATATAATTTTAAAATATAATTACAAACCAAATTAGTGTTAAAATGTAAATAAATAAACAATAAAATATAAATATAGGTAAATATTATAATTATAAAAGTGTAATATTAAGTCAACGCCTGTTCAGCTCAGGCCTAGGGCCATCATGAACAGCTAATCTTTTAAATAATTTACTTTGTAATTTTAATTAATTTATTTTATTAAGATAATTAAAATAAAAAAAAAAATATTTATTTATTTACAATAACATGGCCTCCTCCTAGGAGGAAGCTCTAAACAAAAATTAGTAAGAGACTCAGTAATTGCCCCCCTCCACGGAAATCTTTAGTAAAAGGCGAAAGATTTATTCGAGATGAAGGGGGACCAGAGTTATAGATTATGAGCACCTCTTAAGTAGTCTTGTTCCATATCTGGCTTTCAAATATCGGGGACATGTGTTAAACGATGTTAATATTGTAATGTACCATTAAATAATTAAAATTTTATCTTCAGTGAACTCTCACTATACAAGAATCGTTTGATATACTCAATACACGTCCCTCACCACTGTATTCAACCTTTAGCCTCATTGTTTCACTAGTCATCAACATTGACCTTAAATTAATTCTTAAATAGAAATAATATTTAGTTATCTTTCCCTCTACTAGAAAGCGCTAGTAGTCAATCTATAATCTAAATATTTACCAACCAACCCTTAAATATCAAAGATTTTGATGCACGCAATTTCAATTGACTAATAAAATTTTATATTTATCAATAAAAGTAATATGACATGTTAATAAAATTTTATCAATTAATAATAATAGTGAACAAATAAAAATTATTGCTGTCTTTGATTACATACATCGAATAATTTCCTATATTATTGGTGGACATATATATCAACGATTTTAAATTTTGTCAGTTATAAAAAAGGCAGGTGTACCTCAAGGCTATCCCCTTGGATTGTTCTTTTACATACTTCTTACCTAAGGTATAGATGAGAAAAAGTATTTAAAAACGCAATACCAGGAATAAATATAAGTTTATAACAAGAACTATTTACACCGTAGGTATATAAGAAAAGTATAGTTGCAAATTATCCGAAACCGGAATAGCATCTGAATTATCCGTTCCAGTATAAATTTGGCGATTCGTACAGTTTGAGGAGAAAGCTATTTCGAAATAGTGAGAATGAACGTAGAGAATCCGATAAGGTGCGGAAAAGGTCCGACGTACCCTGTAACCTTTTTTTTTGTTCTCTCCCCCTTGTAAAGTTTAGGGGTGCTGCCCCAAAAATCTTTCTCTTCGCAGTTTATAGTGCTGCTAAAGAGATGCCTTTTTGTGCTGGACTCCCTATTTCTTGGATTATTGTGGATTAGTGCTCTTGCGCTCTAAAAAACTTAATGACGCTACAAAAGTTATTCTGAAGTTTATAAATACAATAAATCAATGGGCGGCTAGAACGGGTTTAAAATTCTCTCCAATTAAAACCAAAGCAATTGTTTTTGCAATAAGGAAAAGGAATGAGGTTCCAAGGCTTGTTCTTGCTGGCCAACAAATACCTACTGTCAACCAGGTAAAATATCTTGGTCTATGGCTGGATGAAAAACTTAATTGGAAATTGGAAACATAACATCAAAGATTTAAAGGCACGTCAAAGGCTATATAGACAAACAATTAGATCAAAATTTGATAACGGTGCAATTATTTAAAGCTCAGCGAAGGAAACGATTTTGCGGCGCTTGGATCCTGTCCACAATTCAGGAATCAGGATCGCTACGGGCGCATTTAAGACCAGCCCTGTAGCAAGTATTTTTGTTGAGGCAAACGAGCCACCTCTTTATTTACGCCGGCACTGTTTAGTTTTAAAATACGCTTTTCGTAAGAGCCAATTTCCAAAACACTACGTCATAAATAAAATCTTTATTTCACCCTACAGAAGCCAATTTTAAAGAAGGCTTAGCTTCAGCAAACCATTAGGAGAGCGGTTCAGGACCTTAAAACATATGTTTTTGTAACATTTAACACACGGTAATGGAAGATTGTCCAATTGATATAAATATCTTAATTGGACACTCTTCCTTTACCGTCTACGGCTATTCAACACGTCATGGCATATTAAGAGAATATGCCATGGCAATTACACTCGTGTAAATCCAAAAATCTGTTTACTCTGCGAAATTTGCAAATAACAAACATACAAATGAAACGAGCGATACGAGCACTTATATATTTTGTTATCTTTTCAGTGTAGATTCTAAATTAGGTACTGATTTCTGATAAACAGAAACGCAAGCGTAACGAGCTGTGGAATATTTTGTTATAATTTATTTTTTTTTCTAACATAAGGTATCGACAAATACTAACATAAAGGCGATTGAAGCGAGGCGAAAAATATTAAGTATAAGTATGATTGTATAGTATTAATACATTATATTTATGCAAATATCTGAGAAACCCTTATAATGCTTGCAAAGCAAGCACTTTGCCGGATTTTTTTTTTTTTTCAAAAACTCATTCTTAATTAATAAAACATTTTTTTAATCTCCATCAACATTTTTTTGAGCCAAAGGGAGGGGGTAAACTGATTTTTGTTAGAGGAACTCGCCTCACCCCTTCCTAGCTGGCCAGTGGGTGGAGGCGTTTTTGAGCCCCTAGTATGGAATAAACTACATCTTCCATGCGTTTCAAATATTTTATCATATATAATCTATCCAAAAACAGTTAATTCATTATAATTCTCCAAATACTCTTGAAGAAAGTTACATAGAGCAACATAGATCTGTATATAGATGCGCCTAGCATCTCTTTGTATGAAGAATGCGCATTCCGTCATACTACACATGTAACGATATTATATACGATAATATGGCAATATTTATTTATTTACATTAACATGGCCTCCTCCTAGGAGGAAGCTCTAAACAAAAATTAGTTATAGACTCATTTATTGCCCCCCCACCACGGAAATCTTTAGTAAAAGGCGAAAGATTTATTCGAGTTGAAGGGGGACCAGAGTTATAGTTTGAGAGCACCTCTTAAGTAGTCTTGTTCCATATCTGGCTTTCAAATATCGGGGACATGTGTTAAACGATGTTAATATTGTAATGTACCATTAAATAATTAAAATTTTATCTTCAGTGAACTCTCACTATACAAGAATCGTTTGATATACTCAATACACGTCCCTCACCACTGTATTCAACCTTTAGCCTCATTGTTTCACTACTTATCAACATTGACATTAAAGAAATTCTTAAATAGAAATAATATTTAGTTATCTTTCCCTCTACTAGAAAGCGCAAGTAGTCAATCTATAATCTAAATATTTACCAATCAACCCTTTAATATCAAAGAATTTGATGCACGCAATTTCAATTGACTAAAATTTTATCAATTAATAATAGTAATGAACAAATATTATTTTTATTTACTTTTGATTATATACATCCATGAAATTCCTATATTATTGGTGGACATATATATCAACGACTTTAAATTTTATTAGATATAAAAAGGCAGGTGTACCTCAAGGCTTTCCCCTTGGATTGGTCTTTTTCATACTTCTTACTAAAACGTTTTACATTCAAGATATAAAATACGGGCCTGTAGTCCTCCCTGGCACTGCGGCCTCGGCCTCTAGGGCGTATTTTTGACCAATTTCTGGAGAATAAAAATTCGCTAATGGGGTTGGCTTTATGGTTTGAGGCAACTTGGACTAAGACAAATCAAGTTTTAAAGCTCCTCTCACGACAAATGCATTTTGCGAAACTATATATATACATAAATAAATGCCCGTTTTAGAGCCTTTCGGCCCATCAGGGTATTCACCCTGCGGGAACCACCTAATGTGGGTTGCATTCGCGGTCATTGGCGTTTCAAAGGAAAGTTGCTAGATTGGCAATACTAAAGCGCTTTAGTTACGGTTATGCACTACATGCAACTTATTTTTTTCTGTAACACGTGTTTTTAAGAAAAACATTAGTGCAAATAATGGTGTGCACTGGCAGAGTTTTGTATGACCAACAGGTTTCCAGAAATTTACCATGCTTTTTCCACTTTTAGATCACTTAGAGTGGTAGTGTCATCTTCGGACCAGTTTCATTTGATTCAACGCCACAATAAAAAAGACAGAAATTTCACTGATTTTTTAAAAATCAAAGTACATATAATAAAGAAAAAAGTTTGAAAAAGACCAATCTAATGGAAAAGCTTTGAGGTACACCTGCAATTTTTATATCTAATGAAATTAAAAATAGGCATTCGATTTCGGCACCGGAGAGCTATGCTCTAAGATCATATGAATAGTATTTGTATTAAAATTATTTCGCCAAATTTAATGTAAAACGTTTTAGTAAAAAGTATAAAAAAGACCAATCCAAGGGGAAAGCCTTGAGGTACACCTGCCTTTTTTATATCTAATAAAATTTAAAATCGTTGATATATATGTCCACCAATAATATAGGTAATTAATCGATGTATATAATCAAAAGTAAACAAAAAAAAATATTTTTTCACTACTATTATTAATTGATTAAATTTTATTAAAATGTCAAATTAATTTAATTGATAAATATAAAATTTTATTAGTCAATTGAAATTGCGTGCATCAAATTCTTTGATATTAAAGGGTTGGATGGTAAATATTTAGATTATAGATTGACTACTTGCGCTTTCTAGTAGAGGGAAAGATAACTAAATATTATTTCTATTTAAGAATTTCTTTAATGTCAATGTTGATAAATATTGAAACAATGAGGCTAAAGGTTGAATACAGTGGTGAGGGACGTGTATTGAGTATATCAAACGATTCTTGTATAGTGAGAGTTCACTGAAGATAAAATTTTAATTATTTAATGGTACATTACAATATTAACATTGTTTAACACATGTCCCCGATATTTGAAAGCCAGATATGGAACAAGACTACTTAAGAGGTGCTCTCGATCTATAACTCTGGTCCCCCTTCATCTCGAATAAATCTTTCGCCTTTTACTAAAGATTTCCGTGGAGGGGGGCAATAAATGAGTCTATAACTAATTTTTGTTTAGAGCTTCCTCCTAGGAGGAGGTCATATTATTGCAAATATAATAGTATTGATAATATCAACACCAACAACGTCTTTCCACTAAATTTAAATTTTATTTGCAGAGCCGGCTTTCGGCAATAATGCCATCTACAGTGCCTAAACAAGTAATAACAAGACTTAGCAAATAATATTAACATCAAGAATGATAATAAAAAGCAAATAAATAAGTTAAGCTAAAAACAAAAAAAAAAGTTAAACACAATAAAAAGTTTAAAATTAAATAACAAGAAAGTAAATAGATTAAAATACATTAAAAATTTAAAAAATACATTTAAGATTAAAAATAACAATAAATAAAATAAAATAAAAACAGTATATACATTAAGAAAAACCTAAACAAAAAAGGATCAGTTACCGTGGAGGGATGTTGAGTCTTTCAATTCATGGAATCTGACTGAAGGGTTTTAATAGAACTCGCTAGAGTTTTGTTATATAACAAACCCCCCGCCGTCATCTTATCATTAAACACTTGTCACCATCACTAATCTAGCGCTCTTCTAATCTCAAAATTTTCTAAGGAGTTCAATTTCATTCCTTTATTTCGAAATGTAGAAAACCGACTTTATGACCTTCTTTCCCGTGGGCCTCTTTTTCGATGGGGCGTAGAAGTTAGTGGCCCCTTTAAGGTTCTTTAAGCGGTGGAAAATTTGCGCGCCCGTCTGCCCTAGATAGTATTTTCCACAATCTTGAACTCCACATTTTAATAATGTATACTCCACTCTCTCCATCGGTTCAATGGCGTCCTTAGGCTTGGATAGTGCTTGCCTTAATGTGGAGACAGGGACGAAGGCAGCACGCAGACCGGCTTTCTTTAAGCAGTTAGATACTCTGTTGGAGACGGGGCGATGTATGGGACAGAGCACCAATTATTAGGGCCTTCCGAAGTCACGCCTTCTGTCCCCGTCAGGATAGATAATTTTTAAGGGCTTTCCGTCTCTGCTTCCTTTCAGTAAGTTTGTCAACGATAGAAGTATCATAACCGTATTTTTCGCTATAGATAGAGGATACCTTTTTCTTATCAAAATTCTTCTCTGAGAGAGGGTGTTAACGAGTTTCGGTGAGTATAGACTGTGGAATGCGGCCATCTTTTGAGCCCATGGGTGCTTGGATGAAGCGTGAAAGCACTGTATCAGTGCACGTAGGCTTTCGATATATTGAAAAAGCTAATCTGTTTCCGGATTTTGATAAAGTTAGGTCCAAGTAGTTTAGGGATCCTGCACTGCTTCTCAACTTCCATAGTAAAACTTATCCCAAGGTAGCAAGCATTTAAATTACTCTAAAAAAACAAATCAAAGCGCTTACTCGACCCCTCCAAATTACAAAAACATCGTCAACATAAGCTTCACAACATAATACGGTCTCTAAACGGGTTGTTGTCAGAAATCAATACAGTGCTTATAAAAGTTGTGCATAACACTTCGCAGCCAAAACAACTTAAGGGTTACCCTAGCCAGGCCTTTAGGGTTAGAATAAATAACTCCGTTAAAACACTTGCATAATTATGTTTCAAAACATAAGTTTCATAAAGCTCAATCATCTCTGCGTTAAGAATCTTATCGTGTGACTTCCCTCAAGAGTATATTCATAAGTTTGATACAAACATCAGGTGGTATATACTGGTGAATAAGTCAACCACGTCAAAGAGACCAAAGTGCAAGCTTTGACTTATTTCAGTGGCTTGAACATAGTTTACAAGTCAGAACTGTTCTTAATAGAGTCGCTTGCCTGGAACCCTGTGATTCTCTTAAAGTCTTTATTGAGTTCCTTAGCTATTTTCCCTCGGTAGGCGATCCGCAGCATGGAACTATAGGCCTAACAGGCAATCAGGTTTGTGTACTTTGGATTGCGCCATACATCCGCGGAGCCTGTGCGTTCATTGTTAAGGAGCTTAAAAGCTTTGCAATAAAGACTTTTGTTTGCTTTAGAGCCGCGCGAACTTTTTGATGTATATCCTGAGTCGGGTCTTCAGTAAGGATAATAAAGTTATGTTGTCTTATAAAAGCTTAACGCGTTCAATGTATGCAGATTTTTTTCATTAACCACAGTACAGCATTTCTTTGTCAGCTTTAATTACAACGAGGTCGTTTTCCTTAATTTTTTGTTTAAAACCAAGTAAAGCTTATTTTCAGCAATCCTGTTTCTGAGTTTTTGAAACGACTTTATTTTTTATTTTTTCTTATTTCGTTTTTTATAATTACTGATAACTCCGCGTTAATGTCAGATTTTAATTAAGACTGTCAAGGAAACTCCTAGTTGTATAATATCCTTAGTATTATGCTTAACAAAGTTTGGTGGAGTACTTAAGTCCACGGTCTAAGATTAATTTTCATCTCAGTAAAGACAATACTTAGGGTCAGCAATAACTGTTCGTCTATGAAAATTTGATGATAGTCTGTTTTCAAGTTAGAAGTGAGCTAATCGCAATAGGGTGTTTGTATCTAAGGTTGTTAATGAATCTCTCAGTAATGACGTCATATCAATCCCATGACGATCTTCTGGTGGTCAACCTTATCATAGTGACTCCATTTACGTTATTTCTTTGTTATGTTGGGTAGTTTTGATCTGATTGTTATTATATAAATAACAGTGTTACAATATGATCTTAAGAAGGTTAATTTTTTATCATAGCTATTCGTTTATCTTCTACGCCCACATCGAAAAAGAGGCCACGGGGAAAAGGTCATAAAGTCGGTTTTCTACATTTCGAAAAATAAAGGAATGAAATTGAACTCCTTAGAAAATTTTGAGATTAGAAGAGCGCTGATAGTGATGGTGACAAGTGTTTAAATGATAAGACTGACGGGGGTTTCTGTTTATTATACAAACTCTAGCGAGTTCTATTAAAACCCCTTCAGTCAGATTCATGAATTGAAAAGACCAACATCCCTCCACGGTAACTGATCCTTTTTATTGTTTTAGGGTTTTTTTCTAATGTATATACTGTTTTTTTAATTTTTATTTTTTTATTTTTAATCTTAATATGTAATATTTTTAAAATTTTTAATGTATTAATTTCTATTTATTTTCTTGTTAATATATTTAAACTTTTTTATTGTGTTTTAACTTTTTTTTTTTTTTTTTTAGACTTACTTATTTATTTGCTTTTTTTATTATCTCTTGATGTTAATATTATTTGCTAAGTCTTGTTATTACTTGTTTAGGCACTGTAGATGGCATTATTGCCGAAAGCCGGCTCTGCAAATAAAGTTTAAATTTAGTGGAAAGACGTTGTTGGTGTTGATATTATCGAAGAAAATTCCACTGCGCTTACTGAAGTTATTATAGTTATAATAGTATTGATTTATTATCGTTGTTCAATCGTGACATGTATTGCATGACGGAATGCGCTTTCTCCATACAAAGAGCTGCTAGGAGCATCTATATACAGATCTATGTTGCTCTATGTAACTTTCTTCAAGAGTATGTGGAGAATTATAATGAATTACCTGTTTCGGATAGATTATAATATGATAAAATAATTTGAGACGCATGGAAGATGTAGTTTATTCCTACTAGGGGCTCAAAAACGCCTCCGCCCACTGGCCAGCTAGGAAGGGGCTAGGCGAGTTCCTCTAACAAAAATCAGTTTACCCCCTCCCTTTGGCTAAAAAAATGTTGAAGGAAATTAAAAAAATGTTTTATTAATTAAGAATGAGTATTTGAAAAATAATGATCTACTTATCATTTTTATCAGTAGCGAATAGAAAAAAATGAACGTTTTTCTTTTTACGAAACATGACAACATTTTCATGACTACTGAATAAAGAATGATCTAAAAACACTTTGCGACTCTCGTGGCACCCTGTGGCCGCTTTGCGGCTATATGGCTTTTGACCTATGTTAGTTCGCCATATATATAGTTTACATAAGTGGCATACTGTTACGACATAAGCGAATTTTCAAATGTATTTGTCAAAAAGCTTGATTTGTTTAAAATATGTTATAAATGCCAATCAATAAAATTGGAACTACCGCTGATAAATAAATTAAATTTCGCATTTTTGTTAACCATTTATAGTGTTTAAGTGTAAAACATTTCTACCCGATTTAAACACGGGTTAGAGCATCTATAAGGCAGCTAGGAGGGGGGCAGGCAAGGCCCTCTAGCAAAAACAATTTACCCCCTCGCTATTCTTGAAAATGTTAAGGGAAATAAATAAAAAAATATTTTTATTCATTTTTAATAAAAAATTAGAAATGACGGTTCTTATAAAGAATAAGTATTTGAAAAATAATGATTTGTTTATCATCCATTATTTCTATTTATTTAATTTTTAATAAAAGTGCAATTAAACTGTGTTCGTTCTAAAGGTATTACTAACTAAATTAAAACCAAGCTAATGAGTCATTAAAAATAAAAGTTCCTTAAATAATCAGCACCCTTTTGTTATCAATGTTACCTGTTATCAAACATTTATTTGCCAATATAATAATAATAATAATGCCCGTTTAGAGCCTTGCGGCTCATCAGGGATAAACCCTGCGGGAACCACCTCGGGTGGTAGTAGCAACCGTTACGTCAAAGTGAATTCTTAAGTTGGCGATAATATATCTAAACAATAATCTTCTACATTATGAGAGCGTAACCTGGGATGCGAACCCCAGACCTCCGTGGGTGTCTAAGGTCAGTGCAAAGACTAACGCCTTTACGACCTCGGAGGCGATTTTTATTTGCAAATAACTAACGAAAATATACATTAAAACAAGATTAACGGGTAAATAGGTGTTTTTAAAATATTATTTTAAACCTATATTTACAGCTTTCGTTCAATCGAGGCCCTCCTGAATGATCTTTACTTTATCTTATTACTTTCGTTTTTAAATCACGCAAGGAAGCCTTGCAATAATATCCAACAGACTCCCCCCCCCCCCCCAAATATGACAAGATATTTCTATTCTCTACTTCTGAGTTTTTCAGAACTTTATGAAAACATAGTTTCCTGAATGTAAGAGAAAATTTTGCAGCTCGTAGGATGAGTCTGTTGTATAGGAGCAGGATATAATAAATCAAACTTCTCTACAAAGGTTGGGTTATGACTGAATCACACTAACATAAATCATACTGCTTTAGGGATATAAAAGGGTGTTGTATTGGCCCCTAGAATCCTTTTCTATATCTCAACCTGTGTTTGGTCTCCTCAGACAGATAAATGAATTTATCTTCTACAAGGTACTCCGAGAAAATATTGCTCTCCTTTACCTCTATATCTCGATTAAACAACCATTTATCACACTTCAAAATTTTCCATCTATTTTCTTTCCTTAGATTTCTTAGTTTACACTTGTACTTTTACACCGTCACTACTTCGTTCTCTTTCCTGTCTCTTCAGGAAGAGGGTTTTTATAACAGCAAAACAAGAATGAACTTCATATTTCAATTCATATAAAACTTGTGTACTAAGAGGTCAGCGTCATAAAAGTGTTAGATCGTCTACATAGCTCAAGGATCTTGAATAAAGGGGATGACGCATTAAGGAACTTTTTGACCCCATGGAAGTTGATATGAGATCTTAGAATAATACTATATATAGAAGGAGCACTACTGATAACACGAAATGCGGTTCACTGGTGCACCTAAGTAATGCTGCCACCCTAACAATATACAATTCTCTAAAATAAGTTGGCAATACATCCGGTTGCTGAATTATTATGTTCTATTATTAATTAATGATTGCTTATTCATAAAAAATAATATAAATGGTAATTTTAGGATGGGGCGGACTTGGTGCCATCCAGTATGAATTATTGGAAATAACACAGAAAAGAATTATTAAAATCTGCTTAAAGAAAAACATAAGATATGCTTCAGACCAAGTTTTTAAGGATTTTAACGTGCCTTATTATAAGAGATTTGTACAAATTTTAAGCAGAATTTTATTAATTAAGAAAAATATTTCAATTTTCATTATTCAGACATAAATTCAAGACTAAAGTCAAGACGATGAGAGGGATAGTTGCGATAGCTGCAGAACATCAGTCTGTGTAATACAGTGCTTTCACAGCTCCTAGACTGTACAATAACTTGCCCATACATATTGGCTTTCTACTGTCCCTTACGACCTTTAAAAATAAGTTAAAAAAATTCTTAGGTACCTAATTAGGCAATACATTTATTTTTCTTTTGTTTGTTTAACGTTGTTGACTTAAATTTATAAATGTATACTTTTTTTATGATTTTTACTTTATTTAATTAGATATGAGTAGATATAAGTATTAGATATAAGATATAGGAGTAGACTCGTGTCGGCGCACAAGCTTGAGGGCTTATGCGGACCAAATGGTAATATTATATAGTTTTTATTTAGTTTATTAATTATGTATTTAACCTTTGTAAACCGGTATTTAGTAATAAAGCGATTTATTTATTTAATATTAAATGCGGTGCATTACAATATTTAAAGCATTTTAATTTGTAGTTTAAGTAGTTTATTAAATTATATATAAAAGTAGTCTCGTCAACTTAATGTAGCTTGTATTTCGCCCCTTTTGCCATCTAGACAGTTATTAAACACTTCAGCAGGTGTTTTAATTTTTATTTGTCTTTACGATCTTTCTTCATTAATAGAAATTTAGACAATATTTAAATTAATTTTTTGCTGTCGGTTGGCCCAGCATTATTAGGCTGCACAGTCAACCGGTTTCGTAGGTTATCAGTGGAATCATTGTGTTACGGCCTGTGCTCCTTTTCTAACTTAGTATTTTTTTAAGTATGAATAGAGAAATAGGAGCAAACTTACTTCCCATAGTATAGAAAAAAAGGCGCAATCGAGTTATGTAGCAAGTTTCGATTTGCCTTTCAATTTCTTCTGGCTTTCTGATTTTTACATTTGTAAGCGTGTATAAGTCATTTGTGCGCTGTTACTGAATGTTTAATTTGGACTTACGTGTAGCACATAGTGAAGTGATATTTACCGTGTTAGCCTCTCAGCTATAAACATGGAAACTATGAGAGGTAAGTTTGCCTCTAAAAATTTACTTGCACTGTTATAAGAATTAAGATTGTGCGTTGGTTTTTTGAGTGTGTTTCGTGTTAAGTTCGTCTTAGTTTTTGTGGTTTCCATGGGATACACTTTTTTGGTTGGGAACTCGACTGGTGCGGTTCCCTTCAAGATCCTGATTAGTATGTATTAATACAATATTTTAGTGAAAGCGAGGGAAATAGTGTTGAAAACAATGAGTTTGGATATGAAATTGTAGGGGTAGTTTACCATCGGACTAACCTCATTGAGCTCTCGCATTTCCGCTGATGTCAATGTTAGAACG
>JACMZG010001913.1:13719617-13732860 GCA_018340805.1 Microvelia longipes | reverse complement strand
TCACAATAGATTACTCAGTGTTCACAGTAGATCACTCAGTTTTCACAATAGATTACTCAGTGTTCACAGTAGATTACTCAGTTTTCACAATAGATTACTCAGTTTCACTATAGATTACTCACTGTTCACAATAGATTACTCAGTGTTCACAATAGATTACTCAGTGTTCACAACAGATTACTCAGTTTTCACAATAGATTACTCAGTGTTCACAATAGATTACTCAGTTTTCACAATAGATTACTCAGTGTTCACAATAGATTACTCAGTGTTCACAGTAGATTACTCACTGTTCACAATACAATAGATTACTCACTGTTCACAATAGATTACTCAGTTTCACTATAGATTACTCAGTTTCCACAATAGATTACTCACTGTTCACAATAGATTACTCAGTTTCCACAATAGATTACTCACTGTTCACAATAGATTACTCAGTTTTCACAATACATTGCTCAGTTTTCACAATAGATTACTCAGTGTTCACAATAGATTGTTCAGTTTTCACAATAGATTACTCAGTGTTCACAATACATTACTCAATTTTCACAATAGATTACTCAGTGTTCACAATAGATTACTCAGGTTTCACAATAGATTACTCAGTGTTCACAACAGATTACTCAGTGTTCACAATAGATTGTTCAGTTTTCACAATAGATTACTCAGTGTTCACAGTAGATTACTCAGTTTTCACAATAGATTACTCAGTTTTCACAATAAAGAAGTGATTACAAAGAACTACTTCAAATCCCAGCCTACGCTAAGATATTTTACCAGTTTTTTTCAAAAACTATTTAAATCGATTTCTGTCACGAATAATAATTAAATTATCAAACCAAAAAAATTAATAATACGTTTAAAATTTTTGTTTGAAATAGTTATTTAAGTACGGGATAGTATTGTGTTGAAAACGTCTGTGTTAGTATATTGTTGAAAACCACTGGGGCTTGGGGTAATTAAAAAGAGGGAAATGGTTTCAAAATAGCCCCAAGCTTTCCCAGCTATGCTGCTTTTCTCAAGCTGTGTAGATTTCACAAGATCCTTTCTCTAAAGCTTTTCTAAAGCTCCTATGTGTTGGGATAGAAGTTTTAATACTGTGGAATGCGCATTAAACTCTTTAACTGAATCTCTAAATGATTTAAAGGTTTTTTGAATAGTTTGTGTAGCAAAACTTAATTTATTTTATATTTATTTACAGTAAAAATAATATATTTTTCCTCATTTATACCGCAGTATATAGGAAAAGTATTGTGTTTGCAAAAAAATCCGAAACCGGGATGTCACCGGAATTATCCGTTTCATAAATAGTCTGATTGAGTTAAAATTCAGTACAAGTGTAAATAAATAAGTACTTATTTATTTACGAAATAAATAAGTACACAAGTTTCGTTTCAAAACTACAAGTCTATCTATGGTTTTTGTTGGATCACAAAATTTAAGCTGCATCGAGCCTGGTCAGTGCCTGGATGGGTGACCGCTGGGAATGAAACGAATTTATTTACTATCTGAGGACGAGAGAAGCGTGTCTGAAGAAATGTAGATGTAAATAAATTGGCACACATTTAGATTAGAAAGTCTATAATGTTGCTTGCTTGGAATAATACTATATATAAAAGGAGTACTACTGATAACACGAAAGGCGGTTCACTGGTGGTGTTAAGTAATGCTGCCATCCTAACAATATAAAATTTTCTTATAAAAAAGTTGGCAATGCTTCCAGTTGCTGGATTATTCTGTTCTATTATTAATTAATGATTGATTATTAATAAAATACTAATATAAATATCGGTGCATCGCAATATTTTAAGCATTTTAAATTGTAGTTTAACTTATTTAAATAAATAAGTACACAAAGTTTCATTTTAATACGACAAGTATATTCATGATTTTAGCTGGATTATAAAAATTAAGCAGCACTGACCATGCTCAGTCAGTGCTGTATGGGTGACTGCTGAGAATTATACGGATGCATTTACTACCTGAGGAACAGGAGTCCGAAGACATGTTAAAGTATAAATTTGGCGAATTGTATATTCTGAGGACGAGCGAAGCGAGTCCAGAGTAGGGAGGATGAGCGTAGCAAATCCGATGTGATGAGGAAAAGTTCCGAGGTAACCCGGTTATATTTAATGATGTACGGATGGATGATGGCTTAAATTGAGAAATTATTATAAGATTAAGATGTATGATGACGCGATGAATCTTGACATAGATAAATATGACAAAGATAATAAGCATGTAGATAATTTGTTACAGATAAATATGGTATGACAGGTTAGATCAAAAGATGGTCAATGTTGTGAACGACAAATTTATGGATGAATGCCATAAATAGATAGAAATTATGTTGTTTGTCGCCGAGAGAAGTATATTTCTTTCAAGTTTTAAATCGTTATAAAAAAATCGTTTTAACAAAATTTAAAACAAAATTGACGACTCAGCAAAGTTTTTTTTTGTAAAATTTGTATCATACAATTTCCTAAGAGTTTAAATTTCTGGACAGCAGAACTAGACCTTAAAGTTTATTTTGTGCCAAGTTTAAAGTCTCATCGATGGAAAGCAGAAGTTATGCCGGAGCATAATGATGTTTGTATGTTGCATAATGATGTATGGGTAGGTTATACACCTACGCAAAACATCAGGATGATAAAACACTCAGGACTTATTAAAATGCCTAAAACTGATAGTTCTTGATAAATAACTTTTCTGATTTTTAAGTCAAACATTATTTTCAATTAGGTGAAAAAAATATTAATTTTATTATGTTGAAATTTTTCACTAAATAGTTTAGTCTTTTTTTATTTATTTGGATAAATTCAATTTACGCCATGTTTAATATACGTCAGTTCTATTCCCATGCGGGGTAATATGAGAAAGTAATTTATTTGTTTTGCTACCAGCACGCTTTCCTATATTAGATTAGGTTACTGGGAAAACAGGTATGTGCTTCTCTAATAGGAAAGTAAAAGAATTGCCCGCCTAACTTGATCTCACCTCTTAAAACCCTTCCGCCTCAAGTATCTCCCCTATAATTTTAGCTTCTGGTAGCAGAACAGTTATCCCCTGCCTCTTTCTTTCTCCTTCGTACATTTTTTCCTTATTGTATATCTCCTCTGTCTTTGTTTCTCTCTTCTATTATTCCAAGTCTTTCTTTGTCGTTAATGTCCATCTTTTCATATCTTAAATCTATCTGCTACCCCTCTCTCTTACTCTTTATATGTCAAGTCCTTGTGTATTTCTATTCTATTTCTCTTTGTTTTACATTTCTATCTTCCCTTATCTCTCCGTTTTTCTTTTTAGTCTGTTTCTGGTTCTCTCTTTCTTTATTGTTTCTTTCTATTCTTAATAAGTTTGTCTTATTTTTTCTTTGCCCTTATGTATCTCTTACTTTCCTCTCTTTCTATATTTATGTTTCTCTTTCTCTCCCCCTTTTCTCCGTTTTCTTATATTACTCTTTTTCATGCCACTTTATATGATTAACAGCATTTTTTATATTCATTGAGACAGGTCCTTTTATTTAATTTTATTTTTAATTTATTTATATATTTATTTATTTTATTTTATTACAATCTTTAGTTTAATAAATAATTTAGAAAGAAAAATGAAACAGATATGTATAACTTTTTATGCATTGCTTCTTTAAGTTCTAGTGTATAAAAATTCGGGCAAGGAGATCCGCAAGCTGTCGAATTTTATTTAAATGCACTATTTCTTGCTAAGCAATCCAATTTTATGACGTAAAAATCAGAACATGAGTTTGTAGCTATTAGGTATGAGCAGCCTAAAAGTATACGGTATATAATTAATATATACAGCATTACAGTGAGTCATACTATAACAAAACTGAACCTTACTGGTCCCCACTGAAATTGAACCTCGTCAACAGCTTCATATTCTTCGGTCAAAACGCCGTTACAATAACACTTGAAATTAAGGGATTCTAGTGTTTGTGGAGGCTTTTAAGTCATAGAAGTAAGAAAAAGTTAAAAAGACATAGTTAAAATTATTTAAGACGATAAGACTGGTCGGAGACTACGAAGGATAATAGCATTACTCTACGTTGTAAACACAAGACAGCAAATAACTTTGATACAAAAATGCTGGTTCAAATCTCAGCGAATTTTCAAAATATGAATGGACTTTTCTTTACATGCGGCTTCAAAGAGGGTTCTCCTGAAAATTATAAATGTTGTTGTTTAAGGGAATAATTAGATTTTTTCTTTTTTTTTGTTTGTTTTCATCTAATTGCTAAGAAAGAAAAATTAAAATTAAGAGTATTTTCATTTTACTAAAATCCCTGTAGTTTTAAAGGCGAAAGCAAAAAGTAAGTAAAACAGACTTAGTTAAGATGTTTTAGCGCGATAAGACTAATTGGAGATAGAATCTGCTTATTAGTTAAAACCCAGGCTCGCTTAATGTAAAACAGCCCAAGGGCACTTGCCTAAAACTTATCTAAGTGTTGAAGAATTAGTCCCTACAAAAGCATTACCGTCTTGAACCATTATCCCCTTGAGGGCAGAGCAACAACTAATACTTTAACCTTTACCTTCCCGAAACTTTAATTGCTTTCTCAAAATGGGATGATAAAACTTTGTTACGCAAAGCTCCTTAGCAGAAAAAATAGAGCTACTTATTATTTATTAGTACAATTACACTTATAGACAGAGTTCACCCGTGGTGTAGTGTTAAGGTACGTGCCCAATACACAGAATAAATGGATTTTAAACTTCACACGTGTTTCATTAATGATCTATATCTTTGCATATGTTTATTTTTTCTCTCTATATTCTAAGTAATTCTATTTCAATTCCTCCGGTACTCCTATACCACAGGTCATTCTCACCTCGATCACAATCCAACCTCAAGGTTGATCTGGCGATCTAGTACATACGTTCACAACCTGCTAAATCAATAGGTAATTTCCTCACATCACCAGATATTCAGTACTTTTTCGTTTATGATGCTTTTATGATCTGCCAAGTTTACTGTTTAAGTTATTTATATTTTAGAAAAACCCTCGTCTCTATTATCCAACCTGATCATTGTTTCGATATCTTTCAAATAAACGAATAGATAACACCACATATTGTTGTGCCTATTATTAATTCATATGAACTCGTGGAAACATCTATTGTGAATGGGTAGGATATTTCGGTTACCACTCATATTATTCTCATGTATTAAGAACGAATTTAAATATATGAATATATATTGTTACTCTTATTCCTTTCATATTATATAATTGAACTTTATTGCAAGTGAATTTAAGGTCTGCGCAATCATAATATTTCGTTTTTTTTTATATATTATTATAATATTAGTCAAAATATTAAAGTTAAATTAAAGCAATGATGATGAAAATTTCTATTTTTTACGAATGTTACCATTTGTACACTAGAAAACTGTCAGGAACTAGAACACTATTTAATAGTGACAACGCCTGAGTTATATAAAAATCCAACAGCAGGCAAGGCATGAATGGGATTTTAATAACTAAGTTCATACTTATGTACAAATGAAAATAATAAAGAATGATATTTTTTTTTCTATATCTATTAAGAGCGCTCGAGAGTTATATTTGTGTTATATAATTAAAGTATTACGAATGAAATATTTTATACTTCTCTTTAATATATATAGTAAAATAATTGCTAATATCATAAATATTATAATTTGACACTAATATTATTTAAATGACAAGTATAAATATGTTTTAATGTAATTATTATTTAAAGTCAAAGAATTCTGAGATAAAAGTCCAGAGTTTGAAAAATCGTGCTATTTTAAATGAAGTAAAATACAAAAGCTTAAAGGTAAGTAGATTCTGGCATCAATAACCCCTATGAGTTAGAAGAAAAGATAATCAGGATAGAAGAGATCGCCAATAATATAAATATTGTTTTCCCAGATAAACGAAAGCGCAGAAGGGACGGATATTCATTAAATAATTAAGACGACGCCACTAAGAATCAAGAACAATGTAAGTTTGAAAAATGATGACGTTAATGCAACAATCAAGATTGTAGACCAGAGGAACGGCGCGCGAACAACCACGTTCGGTTCTGGCGAAAGGTATGCTACTAAAGTAGTTGAAGAAGTTAGACCTTAATTTCTCCGAGGTATTTTTTATCAGGTGAGGAATTGCGGTATTAGTTTAATTAAATATATTTGTTGACATTGTTAATTTGACACATCTACTCCTAATACTCATCTCGGAGATGGATAGTGTGAATGGCAGAATTGAACCTCAAATGAAAAATGACTATCTTACCAGGATGTTGTGCATTTTTCATTAGTTGATCACAGTAAATAAACGATTATTTCTTGATATTTTGTTAGATAAATATGAAAAAAGGTGAACTTAAAGTGTTGGGCGTGGTGCGCGTGATTATTGTTTTTATTGTGTTTAATATTATGCGGAATCACTAAACATTAGTCAAAAAATACAACTAACGTCGTATATAAATATGTATAAAGAAATTATATATTATTTTTTGATATTCAGAGATTTAAATTAAGGAATAATGAAAAACATATTAGGTGCAAATGTTGTGATTTTTATTCTTTTTCATTCGAGTGATGCTATTTAACAATTTAGTGAAAATACATATATTTATATACTTGTATTTCACTACTTATATTCTAATTTTTTTAGATCAGAAGAGATATTGCTTCTGGTGGGAGGAGAGTGCCTCCAAGGCTCACCCATTCAAGCTGCCAAATAAATGCAAGGATTGGTGAAGGTGAGATGGAGTGTTTTTGGTTTGTTGTCAGAGTACGCACCTAATAGTGAGATGAATAGACTTAGAAGGACTGGGAGTGCTGGGGCAGCTGAAAAGAGCTCAACACATACTGCCTAATAAATGCCTGTTTCATACCTATCTATCTACGGTGATGTGGGAACGAAAATTGGGAAAATTATCTCTTATGTGTGACTAGAATTTTATTTTGCATTTTTTGTGAATATTCTGTATAAACTATTGTAACAATGGTTAATTTGGTAAATTTATTTATGTTTGAGTAGAGTTTAGGGCACAATTGTGGATAATATTAATTTTTATCCGGTGTGTTTTATGTGGTGTGAAAATGTGTGGTAATAGCGGAGGCGAAGTAAAGGATACACATTGAGCATATTCTGATCGAGTGGGTGAGCTGAGTCTTTTTATCTTGTCTTGCGATATACGGACAGGTGAAATTTTATAAGATTTTATTATTTTGATTGTATTTTAATATACATCATCTTAAATTTTTTCTAGTATGGTTTATTTGGGCATTTATATGAGAGGTATATCGTATTTGGTTTGTTGGTTTTAGCATGATTGTAGAACTTTATTAATTCTAGTTTCTAAATTTTTCTTAAATTTGTGGATATTATGTGTGTCCCAGTGTGTTTGTCTAAAAAATCATGATTTAGATTTATCTGAATTATTAATTTTAATGTATGTTTTTTAGAGTAAATTCTCATAGGTTTGAATATATATCCATATCTAATGTGTTATTGATACTATGTTTCAATGTGTTCATATATTACTGACGAAACAAAATTGAACCATAGACGGTTTTATGATATCAAAAAAATTTAAGGATGTCAGACAGAATTGAAAATTGTCTTATCAATAAATTGTTTTCAAATTTCAATTTATTAAAAACTTTTATTATTATGAATAAAAATGTTTTTACACAACGAATATTCATTTTCAAACTATTTTCAAAAACAACTCCTCTCTACTCGCTTTTGTAAGACTCATATATAGACTTGAAAATATTCATTTAAAATCAATACTAGTTTCAACACTTTTTCTAACTTATAAATTTATTTACAGCGTTTACATAAAATAATATGAATGAAAAACATTTAAATCGCAATTGAATATATTTTATCTTGGAAGATATATATTTTTTATGTCAACACACCCTTTTATTTATTATTTATTTTTTATCTCATTATTATTCATCCTCATCACCATCAGAATATAATTTTAATATATATAAAATGAGTTATTCTTTTAGTTGTTTTTTTACATTAACTAGTTTAGAAGGTTGTTGGAGTGAGGCAGGTTCTGGTTAAACTTTATTGTGTCTCTCGATTATTAATGTTCCATCATTATAGAAATTATATTATATATGTTAAATTGATAATTTTTAAATTGATTTCACTTTATTATATTACCTTTTCCAATATCAAATTCTTTGTAGCATTTTTTTAATGTTCTTTTCATATAATATAGAGAATTTGTTTTAGGGTTGACTTTAAATAAATTTCGAGCGTTCATAATAAATAAAGGAATTTAAATAATACATAAAAATATCATTTGTTTATTTAATATTTAGTCCAATTGAATTTAAGTTATTTATTATTATTCATTGTGAAAATATGTTCAATTCTAAAATATTAAGCTTTTCCATTGTTTCTATTTTTTTATTCAATAGGGTATTTTCATAATTTTAATACTTTAAATTAAGACAGCTTTATGTACGAAGGATTTCAGTCGGAATTACCATTACTTATCTATTAACTTGATTACTTCTCTGATGAGATAAATGATTGTTAAAATTATAAAATTTTGAGGTAGTTGAAATTTCAACTTGAACAACCTAGACCAGCTCTTCAAGCGTTTGCAAATATTGAATTTTTTCTGTTTATGTTGTTTGTTTAATTAAAGGTATATCTCTTTCTACTAATATCGTCATTCATATATTACTATCATTAATGTTCTATAATGACCCAATCCTCTACCCTTTTTTTTCCATAAATGTGTTCTTATGCTTTCTTCTTAGTGTATTCTTCTTATACAGTCAAATCTCTCACTGATCCATCAATTGCCAACTTCAATTGGTGAGTGGGTTAGTGAATCTTAGTTTTTTACATAATGTTCAAAACTCAAATCCATTAGGTAATTTTCCTTGCACTTACACCAGATATTCAGTACTTTTTCGTTTTATGATGCTTTCTAGATACTTGCACAAGTTTAGGTGTTTAGTTTTTTTATATTTAGTTTTAACCTCTCTTCTAATTATCCTTCACCATGACGCTTGATTATCGAATATCTATTCAATTGGGAAACGATTAGTAAAAAATTAGTGCCATCACTTTTCATCCATGGAAGAACTCGTGGAACAGCGTATTGAATCGATGAATATCAAAAGGTACAATTATAAATTGTTAAAGTAATAAGTCGAAAATTAATATGAATAAATATAAGTATACTCTTTATCACTCAATATAAATTACGTTTTTTGACAAATGTTAATTTAAACTTTTCTCGATTTCTAATTCTCGATTTGTATTTTATTTTTATGCTACAATATATATATTTTAGTTTATAAATATTTTTAAAGTATTATGTTTGTATTGGTAATTATTTTTCTCTTTTTTTTTTTTAACGTATTGTTTTTCCATTGTCCTTATCATACTAGAATCTGTCAGGGCTATATCATTTCTATTTTAATTAGTTGCCTTTTTGTGCGGACTAATCAGTGCTTCTTAGAGTTATATAAAAATACTAACTTAGGGGAAAGCAGGGGGCAGGGGCGGGGAGTGATGTAAAAACTCTCATATAGGATTTACTAGACAATAGATAATAAAAGATATTGACTTTTTTATCTTAAATTACTCTTTATAAATAAGATGGTTCGTATTTGTGTTAATGTTAATATATTATAAGATTTATCGTTAAATTGATATATTATTAAACTACCAGAGAATATTATTAAGCGATGTTCATTAATTTATATTTATGACACTATATTTATTAATGTATTCTAAATAATTAGAGTTAAGATATTATTATGGGTTAAATATTAGAAAATCTATAAACCGAGTATTAAATGTGATTTTTTTGTGTAGAATACCAAAAGCTGTTTAAGTAAATTTGGTATAATCACTCCTGTATATATAAGAATTAATAATATACAATTAATAATTACTAATAATATAAATTTAGTTCTCTCTCCCAGATCACACGGCACACGTCCAATAGAAATCATTAACTAATATTATATTTAAGAAAGAACAAAGAAACAAGAACAAGAAATGTGTTTGAAGATGAGACTTATCAACTTAATTCAAATTTCACAAAGAAAACCCGTCATCAAAACGGTTCTGGTCAGCAACGAGCTAACATATAAGAGTATGAATAGATTAAATCTCTGAGATTATTTTATCCATGATTATAATTCTATTCGTTTAATTTTAATTGTATTGTTGGACATTGCTTATTTGACATTATCAGTATTTATATTAATGGGCAAATATAGATAATAATGAAAATTATGATATATATACAGATATTAATATATATTTTCATTTTTATTAATATCCTACATATATAATAATCGATTTTATTTTTCTTTCGATATGGTTTATATAGTTAGATTAATATTGATTATAAGATAGAAAAACTAAGAATTGTGATTCGCTGAAAAGTTTATAATTTGTGTTTATTATGCGAATCAACTTAACAATTAAAGTCAAAAAATCACTCAGTACGAAATATAAAAGATAAAAGAAAAAAACCTAATAATTTATCTTTATCAGATGTATCTCTCAAATTATAATGATGAATATGAAATCATATTAGCTGCGTTTGTTGATTTTTTTTCTTATTTCATTATTTTCGATTGGCATGCTTCTTACAAATAGTGAAAAAACAAATTTATATAGTAGATTTTATCTCATCATATATTTATGAAAAGATTTTATTGTCTTCTTGGAAATAGATTGACAGGTCAAACTCAGCTGCCAATATGATAAGGATATGGTAATGGGAATGGAGTTTTGTTGTCTTTTCTTAATTTATTGTTATAATTGGGATAGGTGAATAAATTAATTAGAATCAGGAGTGATGAGACAGCTGAAAAAGCTCAACAATTTTTTTATCCCATTTTTTTATTTTGAATCAATACTTTTTTGTTCATTTTGGGAAAACCTTTGGAAATTTTCAATTAACAACTTGAAAAGTAGGAAAAATTCTTTTTATTTTTTTTTTTTTCTTTGCGGTGTTAATTTTTTTTTTTTTTTCTTTTTTTTGTGGATTTCTTTATTTTTCTAAGGGTCTTTTAATTAATTTTATGAAACCGCCTGTTGGGGATTTTGAAAAATTTCATTCCTTTTTCCGGGCCCCTTTTGTGGGTGGGGCTCGGGTTGGCTTTGGGGGCCGGGGTTTTTCATTTTATATTCTTTTATAGGAGAAATTCTTTTTAATTTTATTATTTAAAAAAATAACACATTTCTTTTATTATTATACCCGGGGGGGGATTTATCCCTACCAAAGTTCCGTAGGGAAAACATGGTATTTATGGCTTTTTAAGGCTTATATTTTTTTTTTTTCTTTTTCTTTTCCCCCAATGGTATATTATAATTAATAAAACTAAAAAACTTCCATTTTCCTCCTTTCAACCGATCTAAAAAATTATTGTTTATAAAACTTTTCTTTTCCTTGAAATATGCTAAGAAATCCGGTTTACACACTCTTGAATGTCGTGTAGATGTAGTGAATCGATATATAATTTGGATAAATTTAGATACTTCTTTATGTTGTTGCACCAGAATTATTTGCATTTATTGGATACTGATAATCTTTATATTGTTTTATACATATGTGTAATATGTTTAATTTTATCTCATAGTTTGATATATATTAAATTTCCCAGGTGTGTGATTTAAATTATTAATTTTTTATTCATTGTGTATTTTATATGTTGGTGCATTAATGTTGGTTCGACGAAGTTAAAGGATACACATTAGCAACATGTAGATGTACTATTTTACTTGTCTTCATTAATCACAGGGTGGAAAATTAATATTAAGAATTTTGGGTATTAATTGAAGAATTAAATAACAATCAATAATTTCTAGAAAAATGGTATGAGGCAAAATAGCGAGAATACTATGAGTGATGAGTTTAGCAGATTGTAGCAACTATGAGGAGTCTAGGGGTGTTGCTGAAATTTACCTAATTATGTAAATTGATGGCCCAGGGTATATATCTCAATTTGGGAATATCAAGAAAATGTAATTAATGATGGTTTAGGAGGGAGTTCGAAGGTAGGAAAATATCTTTCTATTATCTTAAAGTAGAAGAAGCATGACTATCAATGTGGCAATTGACGAACCAAAAATAAGCAAAGACGCAGATTTATAGATTATCATTAAATATTTAAAATGTTTTGTCTTTAACACAAAAATTTGACACAGATGGTACTTTTATCAATAATTTATATTTTGTTTTCAAATTTTTTTCATTATTTATTTTATATTTATCGACTAAATAGTTTTTTAGCATCAACGGAATATTTCTCATTTTCATATCTTTTTCAAAAGACTTTATTTTTATGTTATGTGTTTTATAGAAATACATTTAGACTATTAAAATTTTAACAATATAAAAGCAAAACATAAGTTGTTCAACAACATATTTTCGTAAAGCTATGAAGAGTGTATTTCGGTTTGCTTAGGGAAGGTATAATGAATGAAACAAAAAATTCTCACCACATAAAAAAAAAATTTTTGAAATATTTTTTAATTCTTGGATGTAATTATTTTTGTTAAAATTCGAAAATGTTGAGAGAATGTGATGTGTATGTGGAATATATTTTATCATCATCATTCATTCTTTTCTCCATCTATCATCTCAAAATTTAAGAATGTATTTAAATTAATTTAGTTTCTGTAGTTGTTGCATACTATTTTTAAGTTGTTGATAAAGTCAGTGCTGTGGATAACGTTTATGTTTCGATATAGTTTCTATTAGATAATTTATATTTTAAAATTGTTAAATTGAATTATAATTATTTAATTATTCCGCAGCACATAATTACATGTTTCAAACCAAAAACATCCTCATGCATTTTTTCACCTATTGTTTTTTCAAAATTTATAAAAGAAATTTAGATATTATACTTTAAATAAATTTCGACATTTCAATATAAAATAGGAAAAAATATTTTGTTATTATACTTAAAAATTCATATTTTTTGTTGGAGATATTTTTATCGGAGAGATATTAGGTTATTTCGTAATTTTATGTCATTGTGGAATTATATGTCAACTATAATATAAACTTAGTAGGTAAGATTGTGTCAGACTTACGCGGCAAGAGGGAGGGTTTGCCGCATAAAAGATTTAGCTCGCTAAACTTTTTTTATGTTACATATTATCGCCTTATTATTAATTATAATCCGGATTATTTTATTGTATTTACTCTCTGGCAATATTCCGTTTTTTATCTGGAATAAA
>JACMZG010001913.1:13651713-13712961 GCA_018340805.1 Microvelia longipes | reverse complement strand
ACCTGGAGATATTCGAGAGAAAATGATGATTATGGCTTTGACTAATTACTATGACTGTACAAAAGACCTCTGGTCTCAGTTCAAATGGAGTCTATGCTTTATCTATACCTGAATAATATCAGTAAAGTGCAAGAATTAGGCACTTTCATCATCTTCCTAATAATAGTGCTCAAATTTTATAATTACTTTTAAATACTAAATTGTGTCCATATCAAATCACTGTCAAATGTTAAAATCACAATTTTACAAGTGCTGAGTCATCCAGTCTCAATCAGACCAAATGTAATTTTTTTTTTGGCAATCAATAATATTAAATAAGGTAACAAAAATAAAAGTTTTAACCCCATTGAAGCAATTCAGGACAAATCAGTGTTCAAAATGACGATTTGGAAAAATAGCACCAATTTTATAATTACTACAGGTAAGGGCCTTGCCCATAGATTCTTGTTGAAGGAGTTCAAAACCTAAAGAAATCATTTTTTAAGTTAATCGAAAATATTTTTGAAAAATTAAAAAATACAACCAGGTATCTGCCACAACCAAAATAATAATGAAATATTAAAAACATTAGTTTCACTTAATACCTGAGTCCAAGAGCTAAACAAAAAAAATCTGACTGTCAAGTGCAAAAAGTTTAACCCCCATTTGTTTTGGCTCTGGCAGGTGGTCTGTCTGATAAGGTGGCCACCTATTTCTTTAGAAGGGAGCTGAAATAAGTCAATGGAGTGGGTTAAACAGTAGGTTTCTTCTTAAAAGAAGTGCCTTTTTGTAGAATTATATATTAGACAGATCTTATTTAATTGGTGTTAAACCTTTTTTAGTTTTTAATTACTTTATAACGGCTTAGGCCCCTATAATATTATATATATATTATACATATATATATATATATATAATATATATATATATATATTATATATATATATATATATATATTATATATAATACATGTACAGATTTCAATTTCATATTTAGAAACAAAGTATACAATTTTGGCTAAAAACCAGAACTACTGGTTCTCAGTGAGTCTTGAACATAAAACTGGTGTTAGAATGAAGTTGATAAGTATGGCACATGATAACTTTTGAACACTTTATCAGATATAATGAAACTTGGTACGAAAATCAACCTCATCAATCCCCAGACCCCTATTGTTGTTGAATGAGGTCATTATTTTTATTTTATTTAAATCTAACAACACTGTCAACAGGATGAGATGAGAAAATATTAGACATTTTAATAAACCTATAATTCGAACCATAATACTAAGGTGACAACCAAAACTATAAAAAAAATTAATATACCTTTTTTCAAACTTTTTTACTACTATAAAAGTAATAATAAAAACGAGAACTTAATATAAGATCTACTTAAAAAATTAATTTATTATTAATATTAATTTGTTCATATTTATATTTAAAAATTTATCAAACCATTATATTTTTAAGCCATTCAGTACAAGTTAATAAAAATCACAGCTCTAAAAATATATATTTTTTTAATATTTATTTGGGGATTTCTAGCCGTCTTAACAATACAACATCTCATTCCAAATATTTAATTTTAATTTCAAAAGCTCGAAAAAAGCATTATTTTGTTACATATTTTTAATAATTTTCCTTTATTTTTTATATAAGAACGTAGCTTTTATTTTAGTATCTCAAAATTTTAAGACAAAGTAAAACTTTTAA
The DNA here is from genome assembly GCA_018340805.1 of Microvelia longipes. NCBI lineage: Eukaryota > Metazoa > Arthropoda > Insecta > Hemiptera > Veliidae > Microvelia > Microvelia longipes. Next base: position 13,711,270 of record JACMZG010001913.1, on the reverse strand, counting down.
TAAAAAAGCTAACAACTTGTAATAAAAAAAGCTAAGTTGAATTTTTTTGTAGTATTTCTTATTTTTTAATGATATAAAATTGAATTTTTATTTTTAACAAATGATACTTAAAATGTTTAAATTCTTCATGTTAGTTAATATTTTAAGCATTGAATTTTTAACACAAGGATGAAAGTAAGGTTAGTGTTGATATTAATACCATACATTGATTTAAAGCACTCAGGCATTTTAATTAAAATATATTTTATTTATTTAATTTGTTATAAATTTAATGAAAATTATATTTAGAACAAAGTATACAATTTTGGCTAAAAACCAGAATTTATGGTGGTCAGTGAGTCTTGAACATAAAACTGGTGTTTTGAATAAAGTTAAACACAAGTGGAGTAATTCATTCTTGTAAATGAAGAAAATAGTTTCTCCACAAAAATAAGAGTTTAAAAAAGGACGTTAAGCCGGTGGTTCCAAACCTGTGCAATGTTAGGTACTTATAAAAAAGATCCCTAACCCTTAATGAACCTGGATTTAGGCAAAATTTAGGAACCTTAGTAGTTTATATATATATATATATATATATATTATATATATATATATATATTTCTTGCCAAATAGGTTGGGGGAGCAGGAAAACCTAGTTTGGCAGAGGGGTACGAGTTGTTTCTAGTAAAAACTATAGGAAATTATAGTATAGTCATGACTCTTCTGTAGATTATTCATGAAGTTCAAAACTATACATAAAATTTAACAATAAATTAAAACACTAATACTAAAACCTTTAATAAAATTTCTTGACACAGAGGGTACAACATATTATAGAGCATACAAGTTTGTTTACATTCACTCCTGTGTTAATATATTACCATTCGAATTAATTCAATGTAGAATATCAATTCAACAATAAACACAACATATCTACTCTAGTTAAAAATGTTAATAAGAAGCTCATTTCAAAGATCTCTTTACAGTGTAATGCTTAACTTAATTAAAGAATAATACATTTGTTTCGCATTATTTAATCCATTAAATTTATTTTTAAGCATAAATGAAAATTTATGTATTTGAAGAGTTCAAAGCTAACTTTTGCTAATATTAAATAAAAAATCAAATAAAATTTAAATGTACACAGCCTTCATGCTTTAGTAGTGTTGATAAGTGATATAAGATATTGAGAAAAAGTAATCAAATTACATTAGATGCATTCAAAATTTTTTTGAAATATAAAAAGATTTAAGATTAAATTTTTAGAATAAGGACTTTCAAACTAATGAAAACCAATCCACTTGATTGAGTGGTAAAACTTATAGACTCAAGTTAAGCTTATGGGTGATTAAAAAATACTATATTGTTTACAATATATATATATATATATATATATATATATATATATATATATAATATATATATATATATATATATATATATATATATATATATATTATATATATATATATTATATATATATATATATATTGTGTGTGTACAGTATTTGACACTTGACATACATATGTTCATTTATAACACAAAAAAAGTGTGATAAAATATTTATCCAATTGATCTGCACTAAAAAATAGATGTTATTGCAAAACACGATTGGCATTTTTAAACAATCATTAGAAATTAACAAGTTAGTTTCATTTGACTAAAATTTGACATGAATGTGATTTTGCATACAATACATCAACAGATGATATTTCATTATCATATCAGATGTAAATGATTTTTTTTTAAATATGAGTCAATCATTAATTTAAAACAAATTTGTATTATTTCTAGCAGAATGCTTATCGAAAATGTTCTGAAGGATGTGTCAAAAGAAGGCACACCACAGAGTAAACGACAGAGTGGCCAGTGGACGGAGCTAAGGCCTAAGTTTTAAAAAACAAACATAAAACCTATCACCACAAAATACATTAATAAATTCAAAGCATACCTTGAACAAATTTTAGTGGAAAAGTATATAAACCACTTTATTATTCAATGACCACTTTATAAATCAATCACCACTATATTATTCCATAACCACTATATTATTCAATTTCCACTATATTATTCAATGACCACTATATTATTCAATGACCACTATACTATTCAATCGCCACTATAGTATTCAATGACCACTATATTATTCAATGAACATTATATTATTCAATCGCCACTATATTATTCAATGACCACTATATTATTCAATGACCACTATATTATTCAATTGCTACTATATCATTCAATCGCCACTATATTATTATTATCGAAGCGATACAATCATCATGGATTCTTATTCAGGTTATTAATTCTCAAACTCTTATACTTCAAAAATCAGAATGCTCCACTACTCAATAATTAAACTTCTAATAAAAATTAATACTTCTAAAAACAATTTCTCAAAGAATTAGATTAATTAAAAGTATCTACATCTAAAAAATTTAAGTTTTAGAAATACATTTTAAAAATTCTTAATTTTATTCTTTTAAACATTTTTTTAAATGTTTTTATATTTATTTTAATTAAAATTCATATTTACCTTAAATTCTATCATTACTTATATTTTATTTTAATATATATTTTTTATTAAATCACATTGAACACTGAGATAATTTTATTTATTTTTTTTAATAATATTAAATATATTAATTAATAATTAATTATATATATTAATTACATAATATATAAATAGTTTATTATATATTATTTGAAGGAATTAGGATTTAAATTTAAAGATGTGAAAATGACTGAGTTTTTATACAAAATATGAAGAATATTTTCCAAAGTAATAAAACAATGAATAAAATAAGTTATTAATTTCAATATTCTATTTATTTAAAAAAAAATTGAAATATAAATAAAAAACTTACTTTGTTAAAGTATATCAGTATTTTGTTTTAATGCCTGAAAAAATAACACATTATTACAAGACAAGGCAAATAAATAAATAAATTTTCTAAATGCAAAATAAAGAAAATTTTAATCTGAATCTAACATTGGGCCATAAGCACAAGTTTATGGAATTTCCATAAAGTGCTTTATCACTATTTTGTATACAAAATTTGACAATTTTATACAAAATGTGAACTTTTTGTATACAAAATTCGACATTTTGTATACAAAATATAACATTTTTTATACATAATTTGAAATTTTGTATACAAAATATAACATTTTTATACAAAATTTGATATTTTGTATACAAAATTTGACATTTTGTATACATGGTCAGTAGGGTGGCCCTTAGCTATAGGGGTAAAAAAAAAAAATGTTAGAAATGTTGTGCTCCCAACAACTAATTTTGTTCGAATACATGAAAAAAAAATTCCATAAAAATTTTAGCCCGATCGGAGGTGATTAACAGGTGCCGCCGGGCCTTTGAAGTTTTACAGGTGTCAAAATTCGTCAAAATTGTGATTTTCGTGACAATTTTTTTCTGTGATTTTTTACATTATTTTCAAAGTAAAAACAATGCTTAATCCACTAATTAGACACTATGAACTTATCATTATGACCTGAAATCATCTTAGTTTGTACTTATCTCTGACATTTAATGGTGGACATATATATTTTTCTGAAAAATTTTTTTAAAAACATTTTTTTTTTTCTACATGCAAAGTATAACTCATATAAGTTTTTTGGTTATCAATTCATTGCATATTATGTTCTTGTATACTGTTTTCTATAATTTAGGACCAATAATTGGTTATTTATACCAAAATTAGCAGATCTAATGTGAAACATACAAAACACTGTCATCCTATCTCGCAGTAGGTGAAAGCTAAGTAATGAGTATAATAGTCCAATTCAGTTTCAAGAATTTTCAATTAGTTTTTTGGTTAAATTTATTTTCAAACAAGCCATTATTGTGACATTTGAACTTTGTGTGTTACCCCCCTTTGCTTGATCCCCCCCCCTCTTCCCTTACCAAATTTATTAACCTTTAACAAATGGTTAATATTTTTTTTAGTACAGCGTTGCAAATTTTTAAATCTATAGCCTCGTTATTGACTAATGATTGAATAAAGTGCAAGTCAGACATTGGGGCCTTACTCGACTTGTGTCACCATACCACGCTCTTAAATACACTCTAATAAGAAAAGTGTTAAATTCTCTCATCGAAGATTTTTCTTTGGTAGACAACTTGAACTCACTTCTAAATAAATAAAATTTTAAACAATAGATCACCTTCAACTTCCATCTTGTATGGCAAATAGCACCTGGCTTTCTAAATGACACTCTTCGAGGCGGGGTCTCTCCTAGAAAAATCACTGCTAGCTCCATTAGCTCCCTGTAATCTTCTCTTAATTGTTTTTCTTTTAAACTTTTTACGAAGAAATCGAGCATATCTCTTCTTAAAGTTTTAGGACATTCTCCTTCAATACCAGAAGACTATTTTTTGGGTCTTTCTGACCCCATGAGTTTCTGAACCTAGAAAACAGTGGAACATCTGGCCCAAAAGTCGGTCCCACCAATTCATTGAATACACCCTTTAACACCACTTCAAATATGTGGTGCCTACAAGGCAGGTATAGAAAATCCTTTTCTAAGAGGTTCTCAATATTTCTGCAAGCTCCATTGTTCTTACCAGTGTTCGATGCCGTGGTGTCAAAACACATCGCTTGGAATGAATCAAGAAGTCCTCATTCTTCAAGACATTTATAGACTATTGCAGCTTATTCTGCTCCAGTGGCTACTGGAGCAGAATTGATAGGAGCTCCGAGCATACCACAGGCTTGTGGTATGCTCGGAGCTCCTATCAACTTGTATTTTACGCCATATAAAATAAAACTGCCAACCTCTCTATCTTATTGTCTTTTGTAATATTAGGATGAAGCTTCCCATCCCAATGCACAACAGCACACTGATTTCTATCAATACTAAGGTTTTAACATTTTTCTTGTATCTAAGATCCTTAACTGGGATCGTTTAAAGCTTATTGACTTTCTGTTAATTATCAAGTCCTTTGCATCATGGCCTAACGCTTCTGCTGTGGTAACTAATACATGAACAGCATCTCTGTCCCTAACTTTGCACCTTAACGTTTGCATCTAACGTTGGTGCTAGGCGATCATTAAATAAATCAACAGTTCCTCTAAAACCCAACGACGAAGGAAAAATTGCATCAGAGACAAGCTCATCTGAAACTCCCTCACTGTTTTCTGTGCTACTACTGCTTCTGGTGCTTGGTAGCAATTCGCAAACAAACTAGATCGATCAATATCCTCCAAGCATCGAGTTCTTCAACGGCCTCTTCCTCTTCCGCTCTGCTGTTCTCTATTCTGCCCTGTGTAAATTAATGTCAAATCCCAGCAAAACACCAGGTCGCCCCTTCATTCTTTGCATCCGCAAAAACTCTATGTCTCCTGGATTTTTATTTGATTTTCGGCGTCACTATGGGCAATATTAAATAAATCATCCAGCCTGTCTGTAAAAGCAAAACAGCTACTGATAGCAAACTCAGTCGTTTTAGAAGAATTTTTCTGAAGACAACAACAATGGTTAGAACGAAGAACTCTTTCACTTGTCATTTTATAACTTAAACAAACAACTTAAACCAAACACTTGATTTAAAAAAGAAATTAAAATATTTCATGGTAACAGTTTGTTGTTTGATCTAAGACTGGAACTTTTTTTTAAGTAAGTCATAGGATTAAAATGATTCATTCATAGTACCCCTGCATAGATCACTTCCATCTTGCATGGTATTTTCCTTAACTCATCTTTAATCCTTAAGTGGACACTAGGTTTATTTTACCTGAAAGTATTTTGGTAAACAAGTTTGTGTCAATCACTAATAACTCTATTCAAAGTTATAACCTATCTTGCCTTTCTTTATTCTATTCATTTTTTGTGAAATTGTATAAAATTTTATATTATAATAGGGAGGGGGGAAGGTCAAGGGTGGGGGGGGGGGTAAAACACAAAGTTTCAAATGTCACAATAATGGCTTGTATGAAAATAAATTTAAACCAAAAAAAATTAAAAATTCTTGAAACTGAATTGGACTATTATACTCATTACTTAGCTTTCACCTACTGCGAGATAGGATGACAGTGTTTTGTATGTTTCACATTAGATCTGCTAATTTTGGTATAAATAACCAATTATTGGTTTTAAATTATAGAAAACAGTATACAAGAACATAATATGTCAATGAATTGATAACCAAAAAACATATTATATGAGTTATACTTTGCAGTGTAGAAAAAAAAAATGTTTTTTAAAAATTTTTCAGAAAAAATATATATGTCCACCATAAATGTCAGATTAAGTACAAACTAAGATGATTTCAGGTCATAATGATAAGTTCATAGTGTCTAATTAGTGGATTAAGCATTGTTTTTACTTTGAAATAATGTAAAAAATCACAGAAAAAATTTGTCACGAAAATCACAATTTTGACGAATTTTGACACCTGTAAACTTCAAGGCCCGGCGGCACCTGTTAATCACCTCCGATCGGGCTAAAATTTTTAATGGAATTTTTTTTTCATGTATTCGAACAAAATTAGGGGTTGGGAGCAAAGAAAAATGAAAGTTCATTTTTAAGGGCCACCCTAATGGTCAGGATATTATGTTAATGAGTGAAGCGTTTTCTGGTATTTTCTTTATGCATAGAAACTCAAGTTTCATTCCTTACTTAAAAAATCTAATGATACAAGACACATTCTACATGTTCTAATATGGAGCTAATCTAATAAAAACTGAGGATATCGTTTGGGGAATAAAATAGAATTTTAGTAAGATTAAAATAGAGAAATGTTACATTTCAAGGCCAATAGGTACAAAAATATTGTAAATATATAATATATATTGTAAATATTGTGAAGTACAAAACAAGATAAGATAAATCTATTTGATGATCTAAGGTCAATTTAGGTCAAATATTGTGAAGTAAAAACAAGATAAGATAAATCTATTTGATGATCTAAGGTCAATTTAGGTCAAATATTGTGAAGTAAAAACAAGATAAGATAAATCTATTTGATTATCTAAGGTCAATTTAGGTCAAATATTGTGAAGTAAAAACAAGATAAGATAAATCTATTTGATTATCTAAGGTCAATTTAAAAAAATAAATACCCACTGTGCAGGAAAATAAAGAAATTGCAATTTTTTATCTTTAAGGCAGTACCCCCCCCCCTCCATTTCGACAACCAAGGCCAGTGTGCTCCCTTAAGGGATCATGAGGGGGACCCCCTTGAGGTGGTTTTTTCCTCAGGTTGAAAAACATGGAAGACCAAAAGACCCTCAAACAAACTTTGATTTTTTTTTTTGTTAGAATGTCTTAGTTGATAAAACAAACTTACCCTATGATATTAAGGAGAGAGGGGGGAAGGAGAAGTGTATAACAAGTGTAGAATGAGGCCAAAAAGCAGAAAAGTGAAAAATTGAAAATGTTAGTACTGTGGATAAATGAAGATTTATTTGATATTGAACGGAGGTACAGCTAGTTTAGACGGCACCCCTAGCATAGGTCCAGCCTCTCTCTTTCTGCTCGCTCTCTCTGCAATCTAAACATAACAATCATTTCCTTATTACAAATAAATAAAATATTCTGATATGCCTTTTTATTTTATAAACAAACAGCGTAATTTAAAATGTGCAAAAACATCTTTCCCCTTTCAGGGTAGAAAGAGAGAAAATAGCTCAAGAGCACTTATCCAAATGTTTTGAGGGTGGGCAGTTTAAATTTGGAATTTTCTGAAAAATTTGAAAGGATATTATGAATTGGTATAAATTATAGTCCTTTTTTCTGAGCTCATGCTCCATGGTTGATACTACATGCACACAGGACTAGGAATAATTAGAGGAAGGTTAATTTTATTTTCTGTACAATCAATATTGAATATATACAATAATTATTTTCCAAATTGTTTCCTTTGGAACTGGGTTAAAGTAACCCTTCTTCACAACCATTATTGATCTAGGTGTAAAAGAAAGAACAAGAAACAACTACCACTACTACAATAATATGAAACTCTAATACGATTAAAATAAAATAAACTATGGTGCATTTAGTAGTTTTCGGCACACTGATTTGAGGAGATTTCTAGACTCTGATTGGAGGAGATTTCTAGACACTGATTGGAGGAGATATATAGACACTGATTTGAGGAGATTTATAGACTCTGATTTAAGGAAATATATAGAATCTAATTAGAGGAGATTTATAGACTCTGATTCGAGGAGATTTATAGACTCTGATTGGAGAAGATTTATAGACTCTGATTGGAGAAGATTTATAGACTTTGATTATATGAAATATATAGACTCTGATTTGAGGAGATTATTAGCCCTAGTTGAGATGACATCATAGAGGTGTAGGCTTTACAATGTGATACTTTCTGCTAATGATTTTACTAAATTTTATTATATGAAAGTCATTTTTTTCTAAAGAACCATTAGTTTTAAACTTCTTTTTTTTACACAATAGAGTAAAAAAATATTTGGAAATCATAATAAAAACCTGATCGTTCAGTGTTGCCAAGATTAGAACTAGGGAATTTTTTGTCATTAAAAAGGTGTTGGCAATGCCACTAGCGATTTTTTGTCATTAAAAAGGTGTTGGCAATCCCACTAGCGATTTGTCATTAAAAAGGTGTTGTCAATCCCACTAGCGATTTGTCATTAAAAAGGTGTTGGCAATCCCACTAGCGATTTTTTTTGTCATTAAAAAGGTGTTGGCAATCCCACTAGGGAATTTTTTGTCATTAAAAAGGTGTTGGCAATCCTACTAGGGATTTTGGCAATCCCAAATTTTTTTGACTTCATGCTAAAAAGATGACACCAGACAAATACATAAAAAAAGAACTTAATAGAGTTTTTGAGTTTGGCCTAAAGTATTCCAGAGATGTTCATATTTAACAACAAGTATAGATGATAGTTGATGCTCCAATTTGTGTTAAATATAATCTTTTTAATGGCAGAACTTTCAAAGCAGTATAAAGACCAAACAATTTTTTTTGGGTGGAAAATATTTCCACCTGGACCAAATATTATGGCTGGACCAAAAATTTGTAACTAATAAAGCTCTAAAACTTTCAACATATGTCAAAGGACAATCTAACAAAAAATCTGAACCAAGTTCAGCAATACTCTGAAATTATAACTATACACATAGAAAGTGTTTAACAATTTCCACAAATTTTCAACTGTGTGGTGGCTCTAGAACAGCTAGTATGTAATTTTATACTCACATTAGAACCAGGACTTATTTCCCATAAGCTAGTCATGCGATAAAATTTACACAAACAGGTGTTAGTAATCATCAAACTAAAGTTTCTTAAAACGTAATTTACATTAAAAAATATCAATTACACCAGGTATCAAGGAACTCTTCTTTATGCATTAGCTTCAAGCTAGTTCATCCTAACCACTTTAAACTTGCTTTGTTTGTCCAAACAGTAAAAATATATTTTATTCCCAGCGCTTCACTCGTACACCCCCCCCCCTACATTAGCATATCAATAGTGATCCCAGGTCACTATTGATATGGCAAAAAGAGTGGATATACTAGTCATACTGAATACCATACATAAAGAGATACACTCGTACGAAATTTCAACTTATTTTTATTTAAAACAATTTTTTAAACAACATATAATACATTTAATTCTGATATGAATTTTGATAAATGACATGAAACTTAGCACATTGAGCAGTCTCATATAGGCAATACATAGTGCCAAATTACAGATCAAATTTACCATTTTTCGGATAACAAAACTAGATCTACCGACTTATTTTATGTACCAAATTTCAATGCTCCGGCATAATCACACTAGGAGCTACAATTACAGCTAAGTATACACAATGACAAAATATTAGGTTAAAACCTCTCAAGAGGTTTAAAAAAACCTTAAACGGATAATTAAGGTGAAATCTCTATTTTTTATGTTTATTTCAAACAATATATCTCTCCTATATACCTATGGTATAATGGAGGAAAACCAAAAGTAATCTTAGAACAAACAGAAAAACCAAAGAGCATTTATTTTTATTTATTTTATATGTTCTCGATCAAAAAATATTATAATAACTTTAGAGCTTTTTGGACTATTATGAATTAAATAATAATATCTTTATTTAATTCTTACACAGTAAGAAATAAATTTGAATTTAATTGAAATATCAATTAAATTAATGAAGACATTAGTCCTTTTATCTAAATTATTGAGTTTAATTGTTGAAGAGCTTTCACAGGATCCTGAGCTTCTTCGGTTCTTAAAAATATTATGACCTCTTAAATAAATAAACATTTCAAGTTTATTCTTCAAAAAATTATTCAACTTAAATTATTTATTAATTATAATTTAATAGTAATAATAATTTATTAATAATTAAATTAAAAGAAAAAACAAAATTAAAAATAGAAAACAATTGATAATTTTTTATGATTTAAACACAGTATGCATTAAAAGTGCAATTTAAGGAGGAATTGATCAACAGGGTACAGGGAGTAACCTGGTGGCAGCACTGGCTGGGAAACCCATTACAAAAAAATTCATCCATAGAGTAATACTAATAGATAGACCCTATAGTATTTAACTCCAGGTTACGTGCAGGGACGTAACTGGGCGGCACTGGTGGGGAAACCATTACAAAAAACATTCATCCATAGAGTTAATACTAATAGATAGACCCTATTGGTATTAACTCCAGGTTACGTGCAGGGACGTAACCTGGTGGCAGTACTGGTTGGGGAACCATTACAAAAAAAAACCATTGATCCATAGAGATAATACTAATAGATACACCCTATTAGTATTATCTCCAGGTTACGCAGGACGTAACTGTGCAGCACTGGTTGGGAACTTACAAAAAACATTGATCATAGAGATAATACTAGATACACCCATTAGTATTATCTCCAGGTTACGTGCAGGGACGTAACCTGGTGCAGCACTGGCTGGGAACCATTACAAAAAACATTGATCCATAGAGATAATATTAATAGATACACCCTATTAGTATTATCTCCAGGTTTACTTGCAGGGACGTAACCTGGTGGCAGCACTGGCTGGGGAACCATTAAAAAACATTGATTCATAGAGATAATACTAATAGATACACCCCATTAGTATTATCTCCAGGTTACGTGCAGGGACGTAACCTGGTGGCAGCACTGGCTGGGGAACCATTACAAAAACATTGACCATTAAGAAGATTATAAAATAGATAGACATTGTTGCATTTTTGAAACATTTTAGAAGGATAGGGAGTATCTAGTCTCTCTCTAGGGAGAATATAGTAGGGGTAAGTACAATTATGACACCTTACGGAAGCTGTCACACTTCCAGATCCCTTGTCTACTCCCTTATGTACTCCATCTAAGTATTAGTCTCTTTGTGTGAATTTATCAGTTTATTATTTTCAGTTGTTCAGTTATAACTCGAAATATATGAAGAAAATTTAAAATTGTACAGAGTTGCCACCATGTTGTGTCCTTTACCCCATTACACCAATTCAACTTAATTTTATTGCTTTTGAAATTCTGAGGTTGCTAATTTTACAAAATTCACAATACAGGTACAAGATGAGACTTGAAATGTAACTTACTTATTTTTAGATTGCCTCATAAATTGCTGTATTTTCTGGCTTGATTTTGTCCTGCTGAGAATATGTTCTCCTGAACAAATAAGAAATATATTTTATTAATGTTAAACAGTTTTGGGCAGGAAAAACAAGTATATTTACTTGATGTAAAGTATTATTCCAGGGGTTTCACAATAGTACACGTCTTATAGTTACAAAAATTGTGAAAAAGAACTCGTGATGACAAATTTACATGTGTTACCAAGGATACATTTGTACATTAGTAGCATTTTTCTATTTAATAAACATTTTCTTGTCTATTACAATTATTTGTAACATTCACTTGTAAAAATTACTACCCAATTTCGAACCTAGGCAGACTGAGTTTCAAGTTCATTTTATTAATATAAAACTTAGTTTTTATCTCCAACTTTTAGTTTATTAGTAATCTAGTGCTCAATATTAGTTTGTAAAAAGTCTTTTATAAACATTTTTTCTCTTATTTTAGAAATAATTGCATTCAAAATAATTTACTGATATGAATGAAACTGGGTTTTAATAATATTTTGACACATTGTTAACAAAAACTTTTGTAGGTTACGATAAATTGTAATGATATTCGTGAAATGTTAATTTTAACACTAGTAGATACAAGTTACTTTAGTATAATACTAATATAGAAGGAGCATAGGACCGTAAACGCAATGTAATTCCAGTGATACCACGAAAGTTGGTTGACAGGTGGTCTCAAGTAGGGATACCACCCAAACAAAAAAAAACATTACTTTGTAAATGTGTTGTAAATGTCCACTAATGAAAAAGACCTTAAGTAACAAATAGAATAACTTAAAAACGCTGCTAAGTACTTAATAAAATCAGTCATAGATAGCAAAAGGGTAGGGGAATAAAAGAATCTACATTTAGTTGACAGTACTACTTTTACATAATTTTAACTAAAAACGTTAAAAATACAATTTAAAATGCTTAAAATTGTAATGCAAGGATATATATATATATAAAATATATTATATATATATATATATATATATATTATATATATATATTAGTATTTATGAATAATTGATCATAATTAATAATGGAACAATAATTCAGCAAACGGAATTAATGCCAACTTTGTTATAAAAAAATTGTAAATTGTTACGGTGGCAGCATTACTTAACGACTTTGCAGTTATCAGTTATGCACCTTCTATATATAGTATTATTCTAAGCTTTTGTACAATAGTTTGTACGATTTTTAGGGAAGATAATCAAATTTGATAAGATTTTGACACAAATATGCTCCTATCCAACTGATAATTAAAATTAATTATCAGTCAACACTTGTTCATAAGTGAAACAAATTTCTTCACAAAATGATTTTTAGAGTCATAGAGTAGACCAGTGGTTCTCAACATTTTTCACTCATTTCCCTCTTATAGATACTCAAATGTTGCATCGCCCCGCGCCCATTATTAATCAGGGATAGGGCAAGGTACACATTTGATAATGCATTTTTGTGGAAAGACTCCACAAAAGGGAGCATTCATTCCTCGTAGTAATAACTTACTTAAGTGGCGCAGAAGTAGGAAATGATTGCTGATGTCTCAATCCAGGAATTTCTTGGCCTTTCTTAAACCTTTTGCTTTCACAATAAGATCTATATCCATTCTGTATCACCATAGCGGCATGAGTCATTTGCTTGAAATATGCAAACTAAAAACAAATTGATCAATACAATTTCTGATAAAAGAATATGCTAAAAAGGTTAATAATAAATAAAATATTTTCACAACATTTTAACAACTTTTTTCAAAGTCACACACATTTTAAGATTATTTAAATTTGTTATTTACTTTTTTAATATATATAATATATATAATATATATATAATATAATATATATATAATATATATATATATATATATTATAATATATACATACATATAATTGGCTTGGTTTAATTGTTATTATTTTTTAGTAATATATATATATATATATATATATATATTATATATAATATATATACTACATATAAACTTGGCTTGGTTTAAATTTGTTATTTATTTTTTAATATATATATATATATATATAATATATATATATATATAATAATAATATATATATATTATATATATATATATATATATATATTATAATATATATAATAATATATATATATTATATATATATATATATATATATATATATATATATATATATATATATATAATATTATATATATAATTATATATATATAATAATTATATATATATATATATATATATATATATATATATATATACATATAAACTTGGCTGGTTTAAATTGTTATTTACTTTTTTAATATATATAATATATTAAACTTGGCTTGGTTCTAGCACAGAACTGGTTACAGGGAAGTTCTTTAACATATTATGGAATATAGGTATACAAGGCGACTCCCAGATAACCATGCATGGTTCTAGATTTATTCAGCCTATGCATCACTGTAACATGTTTGTTATGTCAGTTGCTTCTAGTGTCATGTTTGTGACTAATTTTATTTAATTCAGTAACATTAAGATATACATTTTAAATACAAATAGACAATAGAAGGTAATTTTTACTATCCCTCTTTTATACCGTAGGTACATAGAAAAATATTGTGTTGGCAAAAAAATTCGAAATTGGCAAGTCACCGGAATTATCCATTTCAAGTTTTTCAGACACCTCCTGAGTAGTTTTCACACATTTGTCTGTCTGTATATGTGTGTGTGTGTGTCTGTTATCATGATAGCTCCTAGTGTATTTATGCCAGAGTTGAAACTTTGTACAAAAATCAGTCTATAGGTGTCAAAGAGTCTATAGCGTGAGTGTGTCCGTTATCATTGTAGCTCCCAGTGTATTTATGCTATAGAGCTGAAACCTAGTACGGAAATCAGTCTGCAGTTATGCTATACCGAAAATCTATTTTTTATAACATCATTAACCCACAATAATGACTCAGCAAAAATTCTGAAAAATAAAAAAAAAACACGGAAATATGTGGTGATCAATTTGAGATTTGGCACGCATGTAGCTAAGACGCTACTTATGGCAGGTAAGTTTTCATTTCATTCAATTAATTTTTAATTTAATCAAGTAATCACATGTGCTTAGCATCTTGATGATGTAACTAAAAGAGTTTCAGGGTAAATTAAATTCCAATTTTTTTTAAGTCATGGATATTTTAGACACTACTGCTCATTATTACCTGATAAAATAGATAAATTAATTCAATTAAAAATAATATTACCTGCCAAATTTTTACATGAAAGTTTGATTATGACAAGGCCGCATAAAGCGTTTCAGCTACAGTCTATCGTTTAGTTTAAAAATCCCCAAGGTCATAAGTTTTTTAGAGATTGACCAATCAGAGAAGCCACTGCCAACCTCTCAATTAAAAAGTGAAAACGTCCCTACCACAATAACCTCTGCAGGGAAAAAACCTTCTTCTCGGCAATCATTCACTTCGTTTGTGAAAGCTGCTTGGCTCTCATAGCCAGTGAATATTAGCAGAGAGGCAGGATTTTTGGCACAGCAATGCATATATTGAAGGAACTAAAAGTGACAGAATTTGCTCGGCATCATGAGAAGGGTGAGAACACTGTTTCTATTGCCGACCCCTCATTTTTACATCACTTAACTACCAACATATAAGAGATAAACAAACCTGTTTATATCTACGATAACAATTTTGTATCAATACAGCAGCCTGTCTTTCCTTGTCTTGTTCGGATTGTTTTCTACCTTTGTAACTCCTGTATGCTTTCTGTATGACTTTAGCAGCTTCATAAAGTTCTCTCTGTTCCCTGTCCGAGAGTGTGAGATTTGAGAAATCCTTCTCGAACAAAGCAGAGTTTGAGGCGTGAAGGAACTCAGTGAAGTCAGCAGTAGTTGGAGGAGGCGAGGGGGTTCGAGGTAATGTGAGAGGTGAAGCCAGACAGGAACCAGGACTGAGACTAGAGCAAGGTGTACCAACATCATAGTACCTAAAAATACAACACATTAATATCTATTAATTCTAATTATCTATTAAGTATTGTGTTTGCAAAAAAAAATCCGAAACAGGAATGTCACCAGAGTTATATGTTTTAGGTGTTTTTAAGGCCTCCAAAGTTGTTGGAATCCAGGCTCTAACCATGCTCGATACTGATTTATTTTAACAGTATATTTTAACGTTAATTTTTACGTTTTATTTAAAAAAACCGTTTTTTTGTGGTCAGGGAACTCACCATACTTTCACCATCTCATTAACATATTAAAAAAAATGCTAAAAGAAATTTAAAAAATGGTTAATCATATTTAATGGTTGTGTTACCTATAGGAATGATCGAAAGTAAAATCAGGAGGGTCTAGACATGACGAAGAGCTGGATGATGGCTGATCCTCGAGTAGGAGCGGCGATTCCAGCGACATCGAATCCATGTCATCCGAGCCAACTGTCATGCACTCACTTGAACTTTCATTCTGAATAAAAAATAACACAAGAATAAAAAACAAACACATAACAACTCTAACTACCATGATTTTCAATAAAAAAAAACACTATAATTAAAAACAATGGATATATTGTCGACCAAAATAGTATAAAGAAAATATAAGAACTGACCGGTTTCGACAACTCTGATGATAAGATAAAGTTGAAAACGGTCAGTTTATAATTACTCTTTTTATACTATTGTTGTTGACAATATATCTATTGTTTTTAATTATTTTTTTTTGTTATTAAACATCATGGTAAGTATATACCACAAAATTTCCGTCAAAACAACTAATGATTAAACTCTAAAAACGCTTTCCAAAATGAAATTGATTCATGGGCTTTTGCTCTATCCTGCTAACACTGCAATAATCTCACTTTGCTCTTTTTGAAATGGATGGTTATAATAAAATCTCAAGTTATTTTACTTATTTTTTTAATAAATATCCATAAAAGTTATTGAAAGGTGATAAAATAGTGTTAAAAGTGTGTAATAAAAATTAAAACATTGATACAATACAATAAAAATACAACAATACATTATTTGACACAGTATAATTGTGTGAGAGACACCTAGGAAATGTAACAAGCAAAATGCAATGCTATATCTAGGAACTGTTTATGATTCATGCTTGTTACATTTCTTAGGTCACTCTTGCACAATTATATTGTGTCAATTATTCATGTTTTGCAACTCGTTAGTATCAAATGATATAAATAAATTATTTATTTACATCATTGTGGTTACAATTATGAAAATGTTTCACAGAGTCAAATACGAAAAAATAAAACAAATAAAATAGTAAAATTATAAATTACAATTTTCAAAGAATCCCTGAGAGTATTCCTCTAATACTAACCAAAGCTTACTATTCTAAGTAAGCTTTGGTTAGAAGATGACTTTTCATGACTTCTTTGAAACTCTCTAATTATTATATTATTTATTTATTATTTTATTATTATTTGTTTATTTATTTTTAATTATTTATTTATTTTTATTATTTTATCTATTTTATTATTATTTATTATTATTATATTATTTTTATATCATATTTATATATTTATTATATTTATATTTTTTATTAATATTTTTTAAAAATATTTATATTTAATTTTATGTAACTCATTATTCATTGTAAATACATACATTGCTTATGTACAGTTCATCTAAAAAATAGTGGCCAGCAGAATTCAAATCAATGTTTAATCAAGGCTAGATTTCATGTAATCTTAATTTATAATAATTTTATTTAAAGTTGAAAAGACTAGCAAATGTGCTTCGACTAGCAAACCATTAGTTCAATTTTGTAACTACAGTCTATTGTTTAATTTAAAAATCCCTAAGGTCATAAGCATTTTGGGGATTGACCAATCAGAGAAGCCGCTGCCAACCCCTCACATAAAAAAAGAAGAAAAAAATCCCTACCACCATAACCGCTGGAGGGAAATGACCTTCTTCCCGACAGTCGTTCACTTTGTTTGTGATTCGTCTTGTGTTAACAACATTTTGAAAACTACTTTCAAATTAATCATAAAAATGATATTATAAAATAAAAATAAACAAAAGAAATGTAAAAAAAAACATCGCCAAGAAAATACGGGTAAAATAACCGGATTTGTTTACATAGTTGTTTCCTGCTCCCTTCCTGCAGGGATTTTTTTTCTTAAGAATCAGTGGTGTATAAACTGACCTGTCAAGATTTTTAAAGAAGTGGATGGACTGTAATGTTACCAAGATATGCTAAAACCTTCAGGTCAAAGTTTTCTCTATTCCCTTATTAATACATAATTTAGTTTTTTTTTCTAAAAGCTAACTTTTAGTTTTATTTGTAGCTGAAGGATGCTCATACTTTACCAGCTAGTAAAATAATAAAACAGACCAAAAACTAAACATAATAAAATCTAATTTGTCCCACTAAAAATAAAAGTTTTATTTAATTACAGTGAAAGCAACCTTGATCCTTTCTGGCATGGCAGCAATGATCTGTTCGGCAAGGGTCAACACACGAGCATCTTGTTCACCTAGGCAAATAAAACAGCTGGCATAAGCATACAATAATATAAGCACACACCTCAGGGTTTGAAAATAAAATCAGTATAAATACATTTTTAATTGAAGATCAATTAAAGGTAAAAATTAGTAATAATCAAATAAATTGCATATTTTTAAACCACCTTAATGTAACTCCATCTTACAAAAAATTATTTGCTTTATAACAGTAGAACAGGCTTTACCGAGATATGTAGAGCTGTCAGTTGTCCAGAAACATTACTAAAAGTAATGGTTACATTACACTGGAGACAGCTGTTTTTTACTTTTCCGTACATGCAGAGTGTTTATAAAGTGTCCACCACAGATGGAGGAGATAGTACTCCTCAAGGGGAACAAAAAGTTACCTATAATATAAACCCTGATCTCCAATCGCTTTCCCAACGGTCAAATTTAATATTTTTAAACAGTATTTGGCCTCACATCATAAAATTGTTAATAGCTCTTGAACTGTTCAAGCTAGAAAAATGCAATTGGTATAGGATAGAAGTAGAAAAACTCAAATTTATTGAAATAGAATGCGACCACATTAACAATGTCACTTTAGTGATCTTTAAAACTATCTCAAGTCTACACTGCATATAATTCTTTAATTCACACCTTACTCTGATGTAGATCAAAAATATTAGTTCTCAAAAGTTAATAATACAAACATCTTACAGTATTATCTTATTTTTACATTTCCTCATTTATACCGTAGGTATAAAGGAAAAGTATTGATTGCAAAAAAATCCAAAACCGGGAGGTAATCGTATTTATCCGTTTCAGGTCTTTTTAAGACCTCCTGAGTAGTTCTCACTCCTAGTAGTAAGTGTGTGTCCGTTATCATTCTAACTCCCAATTTATGCTAGATAGTTGAAACTTTGTACAAAAAATCAGTCTACCGCTGTAGTTATGCTATTCGGAAAATTTTTTCTGACAGCAAAATTTTCTAAAAATTATAAAAACACAAAAAAATGTTGCAATCAGTTTGAGATTTACCATGCATGTAACTATGCATAATACATGCTAAATTTCATCTCATTATCAGCATTAGTTCAATTTTTATCAGATGACTTGTGTACGTTTTTTAAAAAATTGAGTAGAAATTTGGTACAAGTGTATACCTTTGTGTAATAGATAAGTACACAAAGTTTCATTTCTATACGGCAAGTACATCCATGATTTTTATTAGATAATAAAAATTCGATTTTGAAGAAGGGAGGATGAGAGTTGCGAATCCGATGTGATGAGGAAAAGTACCGAGGTACCCCGAACCCGATTTTTTAATTAAAATAAAAATGTTAGTACATTAATAACACAAAACATAACAAAAAAAAAACCCAGTGATGATAAACAAAAACATACAACAAAAACAACACTTATGTTGAGACTTGGGCCCGTATTCAAAGACGTTTTCCTAACATTTTCCTAACATTTTCCTAACTCCTAACATTCTCCTTAAGGAGAATGTTAGGAAAATGTTAGGAAACGTCTTTGAATACGGGTCTAAGTTAATTATACAGCCGAGGTGAGATTTTTATAAAGATACCTATAATATAAACCCTGATCTCCAATCGCTTTCCCAAAGGTCAAATTTAATATTTTTAAAAAGTATTCGTAACTACTAGTAAGTAACATAACTTTTCACAGTTACCAAAAGTAGTAACCAAATACCCTATTTGGAAATACTAACCAAAATAATAATAATAATAAATTTAAACTTGCAAGAGTCAATTTACTGAGAGCAGATACCATTTTGGAAAGTCTAGGAACATGCTATCCCCTTATTTTTAAAATGTTCCACCCGTTAGGCCCCTCAATACTAGTTCATATAAACTATATAGTAGTAATATGTGGGGGGAATAGTAGTAACTACCAGGCAAGTAGGCCACGTTGTTGGGCCCTTTTTGCAAGCTCCCTAAGATAATGTTCTACTCCTTTTAATTTCAAGTGTAGGTATATTTTATCTAATCTAGATAGAAGAGCCATGAGTTTCTATGGTTCCTCTCATGCTTTTTTCAAGCAATCATACATATTTTCACCGAATCTTATAGTATAGTGAAAACTAGGAACAGCACGTGCCCTCACTGTTAAACCAAACCTCCACACACTTTAAACTACAAGGCAGAAACAGTATAATATTATAATGAATCTACTATGAGGGTCCTAAATTTTGCCTATACCCATATACCCAGTTTCATTTAGGGTAAGTTTTGTCAGTGATATGGATAGGGTTACCAGGCGCACTGATTTTGGCAGGACAGTCCCGAACTATTTTACGGGTTATAATTTTGATCTCAACAAGCTATTTATGCAAGAGAGACATTTTCTTATTAGGGGGGCTATTTTTTCCACCACACCGTGGAACAGAGAGGGGGGGGTCCTAGTTGCTCTAGGGGTAATAACCCCCCTCCTCTCCCTCTGAGATTGGTTTAGCCCCCTACAAGTCATTGTAGCCTTATTCTGAACGAGGCCCGTAGCCAGACCTGGTTCAGAATGACTGGAAGGTAAAGGCAATTCACTTAACAACTTCAATGGAACTTCACTTTACAACACAATAGCAATGCCTGTTCAGGTCAATGTTCAAATCCTGGTCAGGACAGTATCTGTTTCTCTTGCTTTGACGGCACAAGGAGTGCTATAGTGTTATAACACTATACATGGGATAAACATGTAGTTTTAATTTTCCTCCGCAATCTAAATATAAAAAGTAAGGAAGTCATAAAAATGTGGTGTAAACAAAAAACAAATCAAACGACTATCAAATGCACGCCACGTGTTACATTAGATTGTTTAGAACCCCTATTGAAAAAATTACCGCCTCCTTCACACGCTCAGCATAAACTTAACACAGACAAATGTTTAAATATGGACATAGCTTTATCGTTAGCCATAATAGTTCGTTGGTTTCCTTTCAGTGATACATTCACAATATATTCTGACTGAATCATTGCTACTGCCACAATCAAACACATCAAAAAGAGATTTGTAGGTACTTTCTGAAGAAATATTTCTTGGTTATTATCTCCCTTAAGAAATATAAGTATTTTTGAATTGAAATTGAAAAAAAGAATAGTCAACACTATAGTATAACTATAGTATAATCAATGAGTCAACAATTTAATATTTAATATTAAAGACTCATTTTTTTATTTAATGTTTAAACGTATAATACAATTTTTCAAGTATTGAAATCCTTGATGTCCTTTTGATGGGTCTGAAATAAAAATAATATTTTACGACTTTGTTCTTTAAATGAACCCATATTTCCAATCAATGAAATAATAAAATAAGTAAAAAATATCTAGGGACCTTGGAAACATTCCACAAGTTCGAGTTATTGGTAATAGGAACTGCGGGTATTGTTATCAGGTATCAGCTGTACATCTGATAACAGTTTCGGTCAAAATTTGGGAATAAGTGTATTATACTTTGTTTTAAATAACGCGTTTTAAGTAACGCATCTTGGATTTGAAGATCCAAGATGAGTTTTAGGTAAAGTTTATATGAATTAACTTCATCACCAGACGGTGTATAATGTAAAGTTTATTGACTAGTTTTTAGGGGGTAAAGAAGCACTTTTCATTCCCAAGGGAGAAAAAGTTACTTTTTATCCCCTTGGGAGTAAAAAGTAACTATTTTTCCCTTGGAATAACAATTAAATTAATGAAGACTTCAGTCATTTTTTAAAAATTTATTGAAAATAAATTGACGAAGAGCTTTCGCCCAGGGATCCTGAGCTTCTTCAGTTCTTGAAATTGACAAAATGAAAATGTTTGACAAAACTGTTTATAGGACAAAACTTGATCACCGACCAGACAAAGAAAACTGTCGTATACTTAATACAGAAACACATACAGACAAAAGGAAATTTTTAGAAATGCTCTATATAAAAGCTGACAAAAACAGTATGAACAAAAAACAAGACATTAACAATCTTAGCAGTATTTATTATAATATTATCTTAAAATCTTAATTTTTCCTTTACCCTCCCTTTTTTAATTTCATTTTAAATTTATTCACTTAGTTAGATACGTGACATAAAAAAAACATTCAAAATTTAATTATTTTTCAAACTTTTTCATTTTGTCAATTTCAAGAACTGAAGAAGCTCAGGATCCCTTGGGCGAAAGCTCTTCGTCAATTTATTTTCAATAAATTTATAAAAGGTCTTCATCTTTAAAAAAAAAATCTTCATTAATTTAATTGTTATTACAATTAATAACAGTTCAAAAGCTCTAAAGTTATTTTTCCCTTGGGAATAAAAAGTGTTACCTATTATTGGGGTTAGAGCCAATTATAACCATTTTTTGGTGAGTGGTATCCTCTAAATTTATGAAGGGAGGACAGACCAAAACAATTTTTTTTTGGCTCAAAATCCATTTCAGATAAAAAGAAGTTGTTTAGAGCAATACATTTTTGAAACACTTTCCCGGGGGTGGCACCCAGAAAATTTATAAGGGAGAACAGACCAAAAAAATTGTATTGGCTCAAAATCCATTTCAGGTCTAAAGAAGTTGTTTAGAACAGTCATTTTTTAAAAATTTGTTGGGGGCAGCACCCCCAAAATTTATTAGGGGAGTACGACCCAAAGAATTGGAATAAAATACAACAAATCGTAAGAATATAACAATAATTAAATGATGTCAATGTCTGGAGATAAAATCTTGTATGCACCTTAGGAGTAATATGCTATTTTTCCTCAAAACTATTTACCCCCTTGGCTTTACCTCGAGAGTTTACCTGTGCAGAAAGCCAAGCATTTAACTCACGAGGCCAATCCGAACGATTTATGTGTTTAACTCTCGAGGTAATATTATTATTATTACCTCGAGAGTTAAACACATAAATCCTTCGGATTGGCCTCGTGAGTTAAATGCTTGGCTTTCTTCATAGAAACCAACTAACTGCTCAGGGAAATAATAATAGCATTCTTTACTCCCTTGGTGCTTAAATAACTATTAAAAGATCATAAACAAGTCGTTTATAAACACTTGTAACTTACATGAATCAGTGTTGTTTTTTTTAAACTTATCAGACGTTCCTTCTCACAATGAACAATTTACAAGAATAAATCAAATAAAAAGCCAATTAAAAAAAAAAACTATTTAAGAAACAACAGCTATTGAAAAATAACATATTTTAAAAAGGAATTTTATAAAAGTGCTTAGTATAATACAGAGTTGCATAGTACAAAAAGCACAGTGCTGTAAACTGCACAGTGTCTTAAATATTGTGTAAAACAGGCATAGTACAAATAAAATTATATAAACACACATTTAGTTTTCATATTGCATATTTAGGTTACATAAATTTTGTATACACCACTGATTAGGCTGATAGACAAACTTGGGTTAAAAAATCCTAGACAGTTATTGTTAGTACCGTGTACGGCTCCAGGGATGGCGCCACCGTAGAATTCGATGTTATGGTACGGGCCCAGGGATGGTGCCACCATCGAATTCGTGGACCTTTTAGTTAAATAGAGAAACAAGAGAAATATATTAGTAACTTATCTATACAAAGTAATACGTCCATGAAATATGATAGTGTTATCAATTTCAATAGTTTGCAGTTTTTTATGTTTTTTAGTACTATATATTCCTCTATGGTGTACACGAGTAAAAACGGGGTACCTTGGGACTTTTTCTCGAAAAGTTCATCAAATCGGATTTGCTACTCACGTCCTCCCTACCTCGGACTAGCACTGCTCATTCTCAGATAGTTAATACATCTGTTTCATATCCAGCGGTCAACCATCCAGGCACTGAACACGCTCAATGCTGCTTATCTTTTATGATTGAACAAAAATCATAGATAGACTTGTCGCATTGAAACAAAACTTAGTGTACTTATTTATTACGTAAAGGTTTACTCTTGTATCGGATTTCAAACTCAATAACATTATTTTCCAATTTTTTACGTTTTAAAAAAAGTATGGAAGTCATTCGATAAAAATTGAACTAATGCTGATAATGAGATGAAACTTGACACATATGTTAGTCATATACATAGTTACATGCTTAATCTTTATTCCATAGCATTATTTTTCCGCAATTTATGGATTTTCAAATTTTTTTGCGGGTTAATGACGAAAAAAATAAATCCCGGATAGCACAACTGCATCTATAGACTGATTTTTCTACAAAGTTTCAACTCCTATATACCATAGGTATATAGAAAAATTATTGTGTTGGCAATGAAATTCAAAACTAGGATGTCACTGGTTATCTGTTTCAGGTTTCTAAGGTCTCCCGAGTGTTTTTTTAGGTTGCCTGTGTTTGAGTGGGTTGCCTGTAAAGTTGTATGTGAGTGTGTGTGTAATAATGTGCCTGTGTAATAGTCCTGGGTGTTAAATCACACACACAATTTTAAATTGGACTAACCTCATTGATCCCTTAACACTATTTTCCCACGCTGTCAATTGATTATAACCGTGCACAGTACTATAAATAAAGAAAATTATATCGTTTTTACCAAAAACATTCACAGCACCTATAATGTTCAACCTGGTATTTTGCCACAACTGACTTCATTTGAAAACTATCGGCACATTGTATAAAAGGAAATATTGAAAGCGACAGAGAACATCTATGATTTAAAAAACTTAACAAATAATGGAAAAAAATACTGCAACCAAAATATTAAAAACCATTAAAAGTGTGTTTATAATTTAACAAAAATTTCTATCATTAACAAAAATAATTTAATCAAAAGAATCCAAAAAAAATATTAATAAAAAAATGACTTACAAACAATATGCTGAGAGTCGTCTGGAAGATGTAGCTCTGGACTGGGAGTGGCGTGCCGTGACTGCCCGTCACCTATATAGTGGATATATAGACCCATAGTACTCATATTTTATTTATTTCAACAACTCATCACTTAGTACGGAGTATAAAGGATAAGTTGGCTTTACTCAGACAACGTTAGTTCTGACTTCTCAGGGATGTTACTTTCTAAATTCAGTGTTGAAAGGTTATTATTACACAACAGAAAATAGTATATTATGTTACAAGACTGTGAAAAAGGTCTTTTTATGGTGGCGACTGTATTTACAGGCAAGGTAAGGGTAAAAAAGAGCTGAGGTAAAAAAGTCATTCCCAGACGTGTAGCAAATGCTTTTTTTCAGGCGTAGTAATAGTAAACAACTGTTCAGAAGAAAAACAGTATAATGTATGGTACACTTCTTTTGATTGCCACGTTGGCGAAAAGTTTTAATTCTGGCGGAGTATATTTACTGTCATAATCACTATCCATGATTATTAAACACTTGATAATAAATAATTAATAACTCACTTTCCGAAAATAACATAACTTTGTAAGCAAAACCATTTGATTATTTATTTGATAAAAAAGAAAAGTCTAATGATCGTAGACTAACTGGTTTCACCTCAATCATACCATACTATGTAACATTATTGACAAAAAACTTTATTATGAAATCATCACCAATATATAAAAAGAAGTTTTCTTCTAGTATGTAGTGGATGTAAGATAATTTGTCAATGCTAAATTTATTTTATTGTATATATGTAAACGCCTATTTGGCCCAAAGGCGATAAAATAAGGCGATGACAAACAAAAACAATGTGGCTGTGACAGTGTGGCCACAGGGGACAAACACTGTTATCCACAAGTTAAGCAGCTATGAACTTAAGTTCCATACTTTCTTCTAGAGGAAGTACAACCACATACACATATAGTTTGATTCATTTTCATAAAACAAATACTACATTTTTGATTCAACATCTCTGACTCTATAATGCAAATAAATACTCGAAAAATTAAATAAACCATTTTTCTCCTATTTTAAAATTATAACCTTTAGACAAGGGTTCACGAGAGTAACATCCCATTAGATCCAGCCTAACAGTTGTCAAATAGCAGTTAAGTCTTGCAGTAACAGGAGAAAAATGTACTAAAACTAACCAAATAACAGAATGAAAAGTCACTCTGAGAAATAATTATTTATTTATTTATAAGCTTTTTATTTTGACTTCACTTTAATAAAATTTTTTATAGAAAGGTCTGCTTTTAATATTAAATGAGGGATATGTTAAAGAGAAAAGAATGAAAAAACCAACAAATTGAAGGCAAAAACTGATAAAGAAATAGACAGCAAAGTAAGAGTGACTTAAAGGATCTGCTTGGCTGAGTCTTCTGGCAATGGGGGTAGAAATAGGAATCCAGCCAATTATGTCTAAGCACACTATCCACTTCAATGGATACTGAAAAAGAAGGTACCTCAGATTTTTCTCTCTGTGTTAGCTTTGCTATGCTTATCCCTACCCTATGCTTATTTGCTTACCTTTTCCATTTTATTTGGATAAAATACCATAAATCAGAGATACATTTTAAAGAATATATAGTGGTTTGATTTGTATAAATAAAATTCAAAATAATAAATAAGAATACTAATTTATCAACTGTTACCACAAGACTTCACCTGATTCGTTATTTTTTTATAATTTAACTTAAAAAAAAGTGAAATAGCAGCACTAATCAATTTAAAAGATACATTAATAAAAGCAAAAATAACTTAAAAAATTAATAAGGTCGTACAGAAGAGGCCATTTTATTATATAATGAATTTAGTAAAAATATCAATAAATTATAATAGTCCAAAAGCCAAACCTGAAAAAATGTGATTCATTTTGTTCTACTTCAAACCATTTTTTTAAATAAACCTAAAATTATGAAGAAAAAACATAGTCTGACTATCCAGAGTGGAGCCCTTCATATGATTGCGCATGCTTAAAATTTTATAAAATCGCACAAATTTCAGCTTTCTTGAAATACGTGGTACCCTGTGGGTCGGGTGCAAAACATGAAGTACATTTTTTAAAGGTGATAAAATTTAATATAAAATGAGTGTTTAATCATCTAAATCGGATGACTACAACCAAAGTTAGTAGTTATCCAATTTTGATAAAAAAACACTTGTTTTATACAAAATTTTTATTAGCTTTAAAAAATGTTCTCTTCATGCTTTGCACATGACCTACAGGGAACCACTTATTGAAAGAAAACTGGAATTTGTGCAATTTTTAATATTTTGAGCGAGCACATTTATATGAAGGGCTCCACTCTGGATAGGCAGACTATGGTTTTCCTTCAAAATTTAAGGTATATTTTAAAAAAAATGGTTTGAAGTAGCACAAAATAAGTCACATTTTTTAAGGCCAGGCTCTTGAACTATAAAGTTTATACAATGATATAAAATAATATCATATACAAACTGCCTTAAGGTGTCAGTGTACCTCTGGGGCCCTGACAATTTTGTCATTTTCCTTATTGCTTTTATATCACTTATAATAAGAGAGGAATAATATGGCGTCCTTCAGAACTTTGTCACTGGGCCCACTATGGCGTCCCTCAGGGCACTGCCACTGAGCCCATTATGGCAGGGAAACAGAACATGGCATGACATTATGTCAACTATCAACACTGATAATTGCCGAATAGTTAAACACTTTTCAGATGTAGCATATTGCATTGTACTTTTCTACGTGTCTTTTGCACAATTCTTAAAAGTCAATTAATAACATTAAGTAATAAGTAAAATACTCAATAATAAATTAAGTAAAATTATTATTTTACATGCACAGCATGATAGAGATAAAAAACCACTGCTTGTCCAACATAAATACTTCACACTATGGTAAGTATTTAACATAGTGCTCTGAACTTTCGTCTACATGCACAAATCTATTTTTGCTCCAGGTGGTTGTTTTATATAGGGTTTCAAGCAAACCAAATTTTCCATTACACTAGGCTACAATAATGATATTTATTTTACTGTTTAATATTTTACTTTCTTATCAACTATATACATGGGGACGCATTGTAACTGCAACACACATTATTTATTAAATGTCAATGTTTCAGAACCTATGGATACTAAAATTCAAAAACAGTTTGTTTCTGTATATTTGTATAGATGTATTGTTTTTAGTTTAAAGTAAAATATATACTTTTCTTTTTATTTCGATTCGTTTAAACGGTAGGTATATAGGAATGAATTGTGTTTCCCACTAACAAATCCAAAACTGGTATTTCAACTAAACTATCCATTTCAGGTGGAATTAGGACCTCCTGAGTGGTTTTACCAAGTTATCTGTCCATATGTGTGAGAGTATATTATATCATTGTAGGTCCCAGTGTATTTATGCTAGAGAGTTAAAATTTCAATCCTTGAGAAATACAAGTAAATAAGTGGTACATTCAGTGGCCAGCATTTTATAATTAATAATATAGGCACTTAACTATTAATTAGACAGCTGATTTTAAATTTTATTTAAATACTTTAGCATTCAGTTTAAAAGTTTCAAACATCTCCAGGGAAACGTACACAAATTTACGCTTTAGGGTTTTTTTATTTAGGGTTGTTTCACAAACCTAAATAGGAATTATGGAAATCTTTATGAGTAGGGAAATCTTTATGAGGACCTGCGTAGTACTCCGCTCCACTACTTAACTATAAGAACCCTGTCTTATTATAATCCTGTGTAAAAACACCACCTGGAGAAAAAGTTAATTTATATGTGTACGAAAAAGTAGTGCCATTATGGAATGAACATAGAGTGGGAATCATGGCACAGTTCTTAAAGTATCATAAAAAACCTTCTAATATTTTTAACTATAACAAGCCCTGCACCAAATTTTATACTTATAGTGCTAATGTCATATAAAATTAAAGTAAATTTTAAAACATGCTACATCTTTCCTTCTAAAAATAAGAGTGAGTAAAAATACAGACAAATCCATATTAATAATAAAAAAAGGATATTGATTCTTCTTATTTCTTCCTTTCGTCTAAATTAAATACTCCTAACACTAATAGCTGTTTTTTTTTTTAAATTTTTGTTGCTTATGCAAGTTAAAACTTATTTTTTAGGTATTTAATTAATCAGGTTATGTATACCAAAATTAAGTATAATAAAATTATGAAAAGAAAAGAAGTACATAAAAAAATAAAGATGAATGCAAATAAGTAAAATATAAAATTAGAAAAATCCAACCTTTACCCGCTGGACAACTGCTCTTTCTCTTATGGTGAATTAGACTGATATTTTTATAATGTTACTCTTTGTTTACATTAATTAAACCTTTCTTTAATAAATAGATTGTACATTAGAGATCGATAAACAAATCAAAAGAATGTCAGTTGTCGCTTTTTAAAATTAGTTTTTAATGAAACGAAACATTGGTTATGTTAATTAATTGGTTATGGTTAATTATAAGTAAAATTAGTTGGATGTGATCAATGTCAATGTTATTTACATTTAATGACCGGAAGCAGGTACTTATCCCATTATCAGGTTCGTCTTGAGAATGACGGTGTGTGTTGTGTATAGGGTGTCAGAATTTTAACCTGACTTACTAGGTAAGTAGCCGACTCTGTGGTCGAGGTCGTTCCGGCGTCAGTCGAACACGGAGGTCTGGGGTTCGCATCCCAGGTTACGCTCTCAGTTAATATAAGATTAGATTATTGTTTTAATAACTTATCGCCAACTTTAGATTACAGTTTGAGCGTAACGGTTGCCACAACCACTAGAGGTGGTTCCCGCAGGGGATATCCCTGATGGGCTGCAAGGCTCTAAACGGGTATTATTATTATTATTATATAGTAGGTAAGTATCAATGACTTTAGTGATCTAATATATATACCAATGATTAATAAAGACTCAAGGCAGTATTAAAAAATTAGAAAGATATCAGTAGGGTGTATAGTCCAAGTGCCGGACCGGAAAAAATGTGACTGATTTTGAACTACTTCAAAACAATTTTTTTAAAAAAATATACCTTAAATTATGAAGAAAAACCATAGTCTGCCTATCCAGAGTGGAGCCCTTCATATGATTACGCATGCACAAAATTTTATAAAATCGCACACATTTCAGTTTTCTTGAAATAAGTGGTTCCCTGCGGGTCAGGTGTAAAACACGAAGAGTGCATTTTTTAAAGGTGATAAAATTTTCTATAAAATGAGTGTTTAATCACCAAAATCGGATGACTACAAACGAAGTTATAGCTCTTCCAAAAACACCTAAAAATGGTTAATTTATGTAGTCAGCAAATTTCTTTAAAAAAATATTGGCTTTTTGTGCATTTTGACCATTCAACAAATGTCATAACATTAGTTGTAGTTATCCGGTTTTGATGAAAAAGCACTCGTTTTATAAAACATTTTATTAACTTTAGAAAATGTTCTCTTCATGCTTTGCACATGACCTACAGGGAACCACTTATTGCAAGAAAACTGGAATTTGTGCTATTTTTTAATATTTTGAGCGAGTGCATTTATATGAAGGGCTCCACTCTGGATAAGCAGACTATGGTTTTCCTTCATAATTTAAGGTATATTTTCAGAAAAATTTGGTTTCAAGTAGTACAAAATGAGTCACATTTTTTAGGCCTGGCTCTTGGACTAGTGGTCAAAAGGTTGTGAGAGGTATTTAAGGAACTCAATCCTGGAGAAAGCCCCAGTTAAATAAGTTTCAAAGTTCTCACTAAAGTTGCAGATACTTACCTACTAAGTCAGATTAAAATCCTGAAACCCTATACATAACACACACTGTCTTTCTCAAGACAAACCTTATGATTAAGGAAGTGCCTGCTCCCAAAATGTTGTTAATTATAAATAGCACTGTTAAATGGATTATGTCCAACTAATTTGACTCATGAAACTGACAACTAAAGATGTTCATTTGATGCAAGAAGAAAATTGGCAGCTAAATATTGTAGCGCGACCAAATACTGGATAGTTTACCCAAGTTTAAAAAGCAGTAGTACAATTTGTTTTATATATTTATAAAACGAAATATAAACTACGAAATATATACTTTTTATATATATTTAAAATAAATTATTTATTTAATTTAAAAAATGCTTATAAACTGTTAGTATTTAATCTAACCATTGGCATTTATAGCTGTCAATATTTTATTTAAGGTAAAACTTTAAATATTCAATATAACATTGGGTCAATTTTATTTAAGGAATAACTGTAAAACCTTTAAATATTTATAAAATAATTAAACTATTGACATATTTAAGCTGTAATGTAGAAATTAACTGTAAATAACTTAAAATATTCTATAACTATTGACATAATAGCTGTCAATTACTTATTTAAGGAATAAACTGTAAAAACCTTAAATATTCAATATATATTAATATATTACAGCTGTCAATTACTTTATTTAAGGAATAAACTGTAAAAACCTTTAAATATTTAATCCAACTATGAACTATATAGCTGTAAATTATTTTATTTAAGAAATAACTGTAAAACCTTTAAAATATAATAATAACATTGATATGTAGCTGTCAATTAATTTATTAAGAATAAACTGTTAAAAACTTAAATATTCATATAACTATTAACATATACCTGTCAATTATTTATTTAAGAATTAAACTGTAAAAACCTTTAAATATTCCAACTATTGACTATATAAGCTGTAAATTATTTTATTTAAGAAATAACTGTAAAAACCTTTAAATATTCATATAATATTAACAATCAGCTGTCAATTACTTTATTTAAGGAATAAACTGTAAAAACCTTTAAATATTCAATAAACTATTGACATATATAGCTGTAAATTATTTTATTTAAGAAATAAACTGTAAAAAACTTTAAAAATACAATCTAACCATTGACATATGTAGCTCACGATGTCAATTAATTCATTTGTAGGAATGACCTTTAGAAATCTTTTGGCATTTAAGGTTGCTGTAGATGAAAATGCTTCTATTTAATAAAATACAGGAATAAAAAAATATTAATTTTTTTCTATTCCCTAAAGTATACATTCTTGAGAAAAGAACCTAGAAAGATATTTAGACTATGAACTTTAGAAACGATCATTCATAAAACCACTTAACTGTTAAAAAAGCAACCGAATAAAAAACTAACATAAAACTAAACTATAATAGAAAAAAATTTGAATCCAAGTCAAAATTTAAAAAAAAAAAACAAAGAGTAACATCTAAAATTAATAAAAAAATTATATCAAAATGCATTTTTCCAAATTATTTATTTTTAAGTAAGCCATAACATTATAGACTTATGTAAAGAATGTATAAATATAATAAAAATTATAAATAATTAAAAGAGCAATTTGATAAAAGTATAAAATGCAGATTATGAAAACAAAATGCAAATAATGACTAAATAAAAATATTTAGGCAAAGAATATGAGACCAAGAAACCAATAATCTTTGTTTAATTAATAGTATTTTTTAACAAATGCTTTGGAAAGTTTAAGTATTAACCCCTAGTAAGCAATTAAATACTGCAAAGTAGTCGTGTAATCTCAAAAAAAAAATGTTTTTCAAAATTTAGGAATAAGGCAGTTTTTTGTTCAAACCCTGGTAATAACTAGTAACCCTAGTAAGTACCCCACTTATTTGGGGCCTTATATTTTATGGGGCCTATCAGTGTTCCTTTAAGGGAAAACTATTAATGCAATAAACAAATTGGTCTTTTAATCTTTATTTATTATATTTAGTGTTTTATAAATTGTATTTTTTTATTTTATACATGTATTTTCTTGTACATTTTTTTTATCTATAATTTAACTTTAGTTTGTATATGTGTAAAATTTTTTTTATTAGATTTTAATATATTGTACTTGTTATTGTTAATATATTGTTAGGTTTATTTGGTATTTGTAGCTTTTTGTATTTGTTATTGCTTTATAAGATTTTAATATTATTGTATTTGTTATTTTTGTTATATTGTTAGTTGTATTTGTTATTTGTAGCTTTTTGTATTTGTTATTGCTTTATTAGGTTTTAATATTAATGTATTTGTTATTGCTTTTTGTTACTTGTTGCTTTTTGTATTTGATATTGCCTTTTTAGATTTTAATATTATTGTATTGTTATTGCTTTTTGTTACTTGTTGCTTTTGTATTTGATATTGCCTTTTAGATTTTAATATTATTGTATTTGTTATTGTTGATATATTGTTAGTTGTTTTTGTTATTAATAGCTTTTTGTATTAAGTTATTGCTTCATTAGACTTTAATATTATTGTATTTGTTATTGCTTTTTGTTATTGTTGATATATTGTTAGTTGTTTTTGTTATTTATAGCTTTTTGTATTAAGTTATTGCTTTATTAGACTTTAATATTATTGTATTTGTTGTTGCTTTTTATACTGATGATGAACATAAATGGATGAAAGTTTGTTCTTGACTAATAATTTTCAATCTTAGAATAATACTACATATAGAAGGAGCATATGACCGTTTACACATGACATAATTCCACTGATAACACGAAAGCAGGTTGACTGGTGCCATAAGTAGGGTACCACCCTAACACAACATTATTTTAAATATGTGTCATAAATATCCATTAATGAAAGAACAATTGCAAAAACAAATAATAACTTAAACACCTGCTGAGTATTTAATAAAACCGGTCTTAGATGACAAAAGGATAGCAGAATACAAGAATCTACATTTAGTTGAAGAGGACTACTTTTAATATAATTATAAAACATTAAGCAAATTTAAAATGCTTAAAATATTGTAATGCATTGATATTTATATTAGTATTTTATGAATAATTAATAATTAATTAATAATAGATCATAATAATTCAGCAACCGGATGTATTGCCGACTTTCTTATAAGAAAAATGTATATTGTTAGAGCTCCTTCTATATATAGTATTATTTTAAGGTTTCAATAGTGAATAGAACAGTTATTTGTTTAATTGTCAATGACGTCTCTCTGCAGGAATCTATTAAAACAACAGAAAAAGATACTGCCCTGAATTGCATTAGAGCCCCTACCAGAGCAAACATTGCTGCTAAATTAAGAAGGCACGTAAAGCAAAGCCTCAGACACATCAAACACTCTGCAACCCTCACACACACTCTTAAATTAACTTCAAGAATATTATTAAAGTACGGACAAGACTTGTTTAAGTATTTCTTCAAACTCATATCAACTAAAATTTGAAAATCAATATTTTTCGAGATTACCATCAATAATATATTGTTAAAAATAAAATAAAGCAATCATTGATTTAGTTTATAAACAATAAAATAGAAAAGTTATCATTTAAAACATGAATAATTTTTTAAAGAATGAATTTAGTTCAGTAAACAAATTCTACACTTTTTAAAATAATTTTTAATACAAAATTTCTACAATAAGTATGGACAATAATGCTGACGTATAGCGTAAAATGTAATTATTTATCAAAAAATAAGCCAAAAATAAAATGTATTGAGAGTATAGTAGCTGTGTAAATCGCTAATAACTTATTTTATCATTACAATTAGATAATAATAAATGTAAGGCTGAGTTTGAAATGTATTTTACATCAAAAGAATAAAATTAGATAATTCAAAGATTTAATAGATTGGCAAAAATAGAAGCTATGCTGTCTTGATTAGTTTTGTTTCATTCACTATGTCACATAAACCTAATAGTTTAATCAATAAAGTAACACTCAAGAAGAAGAAAAAGACATTTAAGCTAGAGAAAGATACATCGGAGCCCATAATACTAAAGGCCTAAAAATAATGTAAACAAGTTTTTTTAGAATACATCTCCAGTCTCATTCTCTAAAACATAACTAACCCCCAATATTTTTAGTCTAGATCTCTAGTTTATTCCCAAAACATAACACTAACCCCTAATGTATTTAGTTTAGATCTCTAGTTTATTCCCAAAAACATAACACTAACCCCTAATGTTTTTAGTTTAGATCTCTAGTTTATTCCCAAAAACATAACACTAACCCCTAATGTATTTAGTTTAGATCTCTAGTTTATTCCCAAAAACATAACACTAACCCCTAATGTTTTTAGTTTAGATCTCTAGTTTATTCCCAAAAACATAACACTAACCCCTAATGTTTTTAGTTTAGATCTCTAGTTTATTCCCAAAAACATAACACTAACCCCTAATGTATTTAGGTTTAGATCTCTAGTTTATTCCCAAAAACATAACACTAACCCTAATGTTTTTAGTTTAGATCTCTAGTTTATTCCCAAAAACATAACACTAACCCTAATGTTTTGTTTAGATCTCTAGTTTATTCCCAAAAACATAACACTAACCCCTAATGTTTTTAGTTTAGATCTCTAGTTTATTCCAAAAACATAACACTAACCCCTAATGTTTTTAGGTTTAGATCTCTAGTTTATTCCAAAAAATGACACTAACCCCTAATGTATTTAGTTTAGATCTCTAGTTATTCCAAAAACATAACACTAACCCCTAATGTTTTAGTTTAGATCTCTGTTTATTCCCAAAAAACATAACACTAACCCCTAATGTTTTAGTTTAGATCTCTAGTTTATTCCCAAAAACATGACACTAACTCCTAATGTATTTAGTTTAGATCTCTAGTTTATTCCCAAAAACATGACACTAACTCCTAATGTATTTAGTTTAGATCTCTAGTTTATTCTCAAAAACATGACACTAACTCCTAATGTATTTAGTTTAGATCTTTAGTCTCATTCCTAAAACAAAAGAAATGAGCATTCTTTATGCTCATCTTCCCTATTTTGGATTTTCTTTGCTCTTCCTTGAAATATACAAATTACCAAATTTATACTGCAGTACGTTTTCAGACCCCCCCCCCCCCCGATGTGTTATTCATCCTTAGTAAATACATTAATTTTATTCTTAGGGGTTACCCATCCAGACACTGACCTTACACGATGCTGCTTATTGTTTTTATCCAAAACTGAATCCGCAGATTTGGATTTTTTTGCAAACAATAATATTCCAATATACCTACGGTATAAATGATAAAAACTGAATTCATGTTTTAATACTTAACGGAATACTTTTTCAATAACAAAAAAGTAGTCTTCACTGAAAGAACACCAAGATAATTTTCATTCGGTTTTTAAAAAAGAACTTACATTTCAAACAAAAGCCTTACAATATAAAATTATCTCCTAATATTGTATTTTTAAAAAATATAATTGTGCATATAATTCTGTTTAAAGAAATGCAGAATAATGTGTACTTCTAGAGTAACTTACCTTTGATTGTGTGTTTGTGTTTAATCATTTTATAACAATGCTTAGTAAATTTTGATTGTTTGTGTTTTATTATCCCTCACCTTGTCTATTAACATTCAACGGAAGGAATATAAAAATAATTATTATTGTCATTGCCTAATGTTTACTTAAAACATACACAAGACAGAAATAGTTGATAAATAATGTATATTTTTTTTTGGCCAGAAAAAGTACTCGAGATTGAGTAAGATGTAATAGAGCATCTGCATTTACATCATACAAAAATTATCTCGGTTTACTTTTATTACTTTATTTTATTTATTGTTTTACACTGATACATCTTTTAACAAAACATTCTATAGTTATATCATATATGAAGTGAAAATAATATGACACAACAATGTATAATAAAAAATGGAAGAATTATAACAATAATAACTATTCAAAAATAAACTTACAAAGAGTGAAATCCATTCTTCTGACAGGAGAGTGTAAGACTTGGTCCATGGATGGATCGAAACATGGACTGCTGACTGGTAAAGACATACTTCTATCAAACCTAGCATAAGTAATTATCAAGCATAAACATGGTATGGCAATTTGATTGCACTTATTATAGAGGAAAGCACGTTTTTAATGGCATAAAGTAGTTAATTTCAGCACACATAATAATTTTAAGGAAATCTCTTATGGGAGGATATGTTTGTTTTATCTAGTGAAAAGGTTTATTAAAGAAGACGTCCAAATATAGTTGAAAAACAACTACCGAGCTTTCAACCAGGGATCCTGGTCGTCATCAGAGTAAATAGATTTATTAAAACATAAACAACAAGACTTTAAACATTAAACTAAATAAACCAACAAATATAAAATAATGTAAGAGAAAACAATAAAAGATAAGACAATTGAATAATTTACAAAAGTGAAAAACTAAAGACATGAACAATAAAATAAGTACAAAACACATAAATAAATAAATAAATGCCCGTTTTAGGGCCTTTCGGCCCATCAGGGTATTCACCCTGCGGAAACCACCTCAGGTGGGTAGCATCTACTACACTCTAAGAATTAATTAAAGTTGGCGAAATCTTTTTAATACAAATACTATTCATAAAATCTTAGAGCATAGCCCGGGCTGCGAACCCCGGACCTCCGGTGCCGAAATCGAACGCCTTTACGATCACGGCCACGGAGGCAGACTACAAAACACATAAAAATCAAAAATTGAAATATTGCTTAATATATTTAAGTATGTTAGAATACATGTTACTTAAATTTCTCGTATCTTGTTTCTTATTCATTGAATTTTTATCAGTTTGTATATACAGCATTTCTAAAGTAAGCCTTTTTTTATAATTTTTTTCTGCGTGGAGAATAGAACATTTATTATTATCAATATTGTGATTTTGAGATATCATGTGCTGAGCTACTGCGGAAATAGGGTGATTATTATCAGTGTCAATATTATGTTGCCTCAATCTTTTTCTAAATAATTGAGAAGTTTGGCCAGTAAAAGTCTTTGGGCAATTTTGGCAAGGTATCTGATAAACAAGACTTGATCGAGATTTAGCTGGCACAGGATCTTGTTTTTCAACTATATTTGAACTGCTGTCTTCTTTTACAAATCTTTTCACTAGTTATTTTTTTACAGTCCATTAATACCTCTTTTTGTTTATTTGTTTTATGTATAGGTTTACAGAGTGTTAAGCGATGTATGTAAGAAATTAAAATAGACGTTTCTAAACAAGAAACCGGAACTCATTAAGTTTTTAGGATTAACTCTTGATAACCGACTCACCTGGAGACCACACATAGACAACCCAACTGCAAATATATCTTCATACATATACCTATTTAGGAAATTTAAACATAGAGTATCTGAAGAGACCATGGTAACAGTGTACAAATCAGTTGTACAAAGCAGACTTAGTTGTGGCATTATTATGTGGGGCCATACAAACACTAATCAACTTCTGCTTGTACAAAAAAACATAATTAAAATCATACTGGGGTTAAAACCAGATGCTAAATGTGCTCCAGAATTAAAAAAACTGAGCATCATGACTGTTGTAAACCTTTTTATCTATTGCTCTCTTATCCATACAAAGACTGCCTATTAAAGGTATTAAAAAGTATATTAAGGAGTTCCTCACTGAACACTCTTACTATACTCACCAAGAGTTCGTGAATAGAATTAAAATAAAATGAACAAACTTAGTTCAATTAGTTAATTTCATCTTTTATATTTTAAATAAGAATTCTTTATATTAATTTATTTTTAGATGGTTGTTTGTACAAATTTGTATGGTGTAATGTATGTGTACCTCGTTAAATGTAATATTTAGTTAAGTTAAAATTGTGACATTATTCTATGGTTCTACAATTGTAAAACATAATGAAAATAAAGCTCTTATAATTATTATTATTAAACATAATTTGAAACAAATTAAGGTACCCCTTTGTTATTCCAATTCCTAACCGTTTTGATGCTATTTTGCATTTTGTGGACTTTTCATGTATCACTACCTTTTTTTATAAATCCGTCATATCAACTAGTAATGTAATTTTTAGAACCACAAATTTAGTATTGTTGGAAAGCTAATTGAATTTCCTGCAAATTATTTTAATATTCCATGAAATATCTCAAAACTCTTAGGCCTGTATTCAAAGACATTTTCCTTACCTAAACCTAACATTTTCCTTAAGGGCTCCTTAAGGAACTCTTAAGGCTTCCTTAAGGAGACCTAACATTTTCCTAACCTAAACTGAAAACCTAACATTTTCCTTAAGGGCTCTTTAAGGAAAATGTCTTTGAATGCGGACCTAAGTCATAGATATAAAATAGGGGGTACATCGGAACTTTTCCTAATCACATTGGATCGCTATGCTCATCCTCCCTACTTCAGACTCGCTTCACTTGTCCTCAGAATATGCAAGTCATCAAATGTATACTGCAACACTTTTTTGGACTCGCTTTGCTCATCCGCAGATAGATCAGATACATAATGTATACCTATACATAAAAGAAATATATTCTCCCATAAGAATCGATGAAACAGATGGTTCTTATTCCTTATAAAATCCCGTTAGGCTATTTCATGGGACACATTGTAAAGAGCAAATTTAAACTGATTTAAAGAACAATGTTGTTGATAAAGTGTATAGTTTAATACAATAAAAGTAAAATGGAAATACCTTGATAATTTATGATTAGATTTGTTATTGCGAAGGAGATGAGTTGACTTAAGGGAAGACAAATTATCTAGGGAAGACTGCAGTTGTATGCCACTGTCCACAGATGGCCTCTTGCTCAGACCGCCTGAGCCCACTGCAAACAAAATTAACACCATTAAATAAAATTTGTTTTACAGTATAAAAAAAGGTTATAATTAGTTGACAGTTTGAGAAAATATTAGGAAGGAGCCAATGAGGTTAGTCCTGGATGTTAAACCACCCCGACAATTTTATATTAGGTGCCGATCTCATTGGTTTCTCAACACTACTTTTTTAATAACTGTTATACTATAATACATTAATATTAAAAATACACCTGTATATTCACACCCTTAGCACAGAACTTTTCACCACTTTATTAGATTTTCTACCCTTTTCATCACCACTTTATTAGATTTTCTGCGCATTTCATCACAACTTTATTAGGGTTTCTACGCATTTTATCACCACTTTATTAGATTTTCTACGCATTTCATCACCACTTTATTAGATTTTCTACGCATTTCATTGTGACTTATTAGATTTTTTAAGCTTTTCATTGCCACTTTATTAGAATTTTTAAGCTTTTCATTGCCACTTTATTAGATTTTTTAAGCTTTCATTGCCACTTATTAATTTTAAGCTTTTCATTGCCACTTTATTAGATTTTTTAAGCTTTCATTGCCAGCTTTTCATTGCCACTTCACTTTATTTTTTAAGCTTTTATTGCCACTTTATTAGATTTTTTAAGCTTTCATTGCCACTTTGGACTTGCATCACTTGACCTCAAAATACCGAAACCACCTAATTTATATTAGAATATGTATTCAGACTCGCTTCACTCATCCTCAGACAGTATAAACATCTGTTTCTCCCAGCAGTTGCCAATTCATCTACCGACCTCGTACAATGATTAACCAACAAAACATAAGTGATTCCAAAAACCAAAAAAATACTAGCTGTATTAAATGAAACATTATACTTATTAATTTCATAAGGAAATACACTCATGCTTATTTTATCTCAATAGGATGATTCTTCAATTTTTGTTAATTTCCTGCACTGTCGAACAGCATCATCAGTGCCAGGGAGAAGCATTCTTTCTTTTACTATGCTTCTCATGATGCTGTTATCAACTTTAACAGTCATTCATCAGTGTTCTTTCTTACTATGCTTCTCAATGATGGCCAACTTTAACACATTCTGCCAGGGAGAAGCATTCTTTTTTTTTTACTATGCTTCTCATGATGGCTGTTATCAACTTTTAACACCCATTCATCAGGTGCCAGGGAGAAGCATTCTTCTTTTACTATGCTTTCTCATAATGGCGTTATCAACTTTTAAACACCCATTCATCAGTGCCAGGGAGAGCATTCTTTTTTTACTATGCTTCTCATTGATGGCTGTTATCAACTTTTAACAGTCATTCATCAGTGCAGGGAGAAGCATACTTTCTTTTTACTATGCTTCTCATGATGGCTGTTATCAACTTTAACACCCATTCATCAGTGCCAGGGAGAAGCATTCTTTTTTTTACTATGCTCTCATGATGGCTGTTATCAACTTTTAACAGTCATTCATCAGTGCCAGGGAGAAGCATTCTTTTTTTTTTACTATGCTCTCATGATGGCTGTTATCAACTTTAACAGTCATTTATCAGCCAGGGAGAAGCATTCTTTCTTTTTACTATGCTTCTCATGATGCTGTTATCAACTTTTAACAGTCATTCATCAGTGCCAGGGAGAAGCATCTTTTTTTTTTACTATGCTTCTCATGATGGCTGTTATCAACTTTAAACCCATTCATCAGTGCCAGGAGAAGCATCTTTCTTTACTATGCTTCTCATGATGGCTTTATCAACTTTTAACACCCATTCATCAGCCAGTGAGAAGCATTCTTCTTTTTACTATGCTTCTCATGACTGTTATCAACTTTTAACACCCCATTCATCAGTGCAGTGAAGGAAGCATTCTTTCTTTTTACTATGTTCTCATGATGGCTTTTCAACTTTAACACCCATTCATCAGTGCCAGTGAAAAGCATCTTCTTTTACTATGCTTCTCATGATGGCTGTTATCAACTTTTAACACCCATTCATCAGTGCCAGTGAGAAGCATTCTTTCTTTTTACTATGCTTCTCATGATGGCTGTTATCAACTTTTAACACACCCATTCATCAGTGCCAGTGAACATTCTTTCTTTTTACATGCTTCTCATGATGGCTGTATCAACTTTTAACACCATTCATCGTGCAGTGAGAAGCATTCTTTCTTTTTACTATGCTTCTCATGATGGCTGTTATCAACTTTTAACACCCATTCATCAGTGCCAGGGAGAAGCATTCTTTCTTTTTACTATGCTTCTCATGATGGCTGTTATCAACTTTTAACACCCATTCATCGTGCCAGGGAGAAGCATTCTTTCTTTTTACTATGCTTCTCATGATGGCTGTTATCACTTTTAACAGTCATTCATCAGTGCCAGGGAGAAGCATTCTTTTTTTTTACTATGCTTCTCATGATGGCTGTTATCAACTTTTAACACCCATTCATCAGTGCCAGTGAGAAGCATTCTTTCTTTTTACTATGCTTCTCATGATGGCTGTTATCAACTTTTAACACCCATTCATCAGTGCCAGTGAGAAGCATTCTTTCTTTTTACTATGCTTCTCATGATGGCTGTTATCAACTTTTAACACCCATTCATCAGTGCCAGGGGAGAAGCATTCTTTTTTTTTACTATGCTTCTCATGATGGCTGTTATCCAACTTTTAACACCCATTCATCAGTGCCAGGGAGAAGCATTTTCTTTTTACTATGCTTCTCATGATGGCTGTTATCAACTTTAACATCTTCATCAGTGCCAGGGAGAAGCATTCTTTTTTTTTTACTATGCTTCTCATGATGGCTGTTATCACTTTTAACACCATTTCATCAGTGCCAGGGAGAGCATTCTTTCTTTTTACTATGCTTCTCATGATGGCTGTTATCAACTTTTAACACACATTCATCATCAGTGCCAGGAGAAGCATTCTTTTTTTTACTATGCTTCTCATGATGGCTGTTATCAACTTTTAACACCCATTCATCAGTGCCAGTGAGAAGCATTCTTTCTTTTACTATGCTTCTCATGATGGCTGTTATCAACTTTAACACCCCATTCATCAGTGCCAGGGAGAAGCAATTCTTCTTTTGACTATGCTTCTCATGATGGCTGTTATCAACTTTAACACCCATTCATCAGTGCCAGGAAGCATTTTTCTTTTTACTATGCTTCTCATGATGGCTGTTATCAACTTTTAACAGTCATTCATCAGTGCCAGGGAGAAGCATTCTTTTTTTTTTTTACTATGCTTTCTCCATGATGGCTGTTGCAAACTGTTAACAGCCATCATCAGTGCCAGGGAGAAGCATTCTTTCTTTTTACTATGCTTCTCATGATGGCTGTTATCAACCTTTTAACAGTCATTCATCAGTGCCAGGGAGAAGCATTCTTTTCTTTTTACTATGCTTCTCATGATGGCTGTTATTCAACTTTTAACACCCATTCATCAGTGCCAGTGAGAAGCATTCTTTCTTTTTACTATGCTTCTCATGATGGCTGTTAAACTTTAACCACCCATTCATTAGTGCCGTGAGAAGCATTCTTTCTTTTTACTATGCTTCTCATGATGGCTGATTATCAACTTTTTAACACCCTATTCATCAGTGCCAGGAAGAAGCATTCTTTTTTTACTATGCTTTCATGATGGCTGTCTATGTGCTTCTTATGCTTCTCATGATGGCTTTATCAACCTTTAACAGCCCATTCATCAGTGCCAGTGAGAAGCATTCTTTCTTTTACTATGCTTCTCATGATGGCTGTTATCAACTTTAACAGCCATTATCAGTGCAGTGAGAAGCATTCTTTCTTTTACTATAATGGCTGTTATCAACTTTTACACCCATTCAGTGCCATGCTTCTCATGATGGCTGTTATCAACTTTTAACACCCATTCATCAGTGCCAGGGAGAAGCATTCTTTCTTTTTACTTGCTTCTCATGATGGCTTTTCAACTTTTAACACCCATTCATCAGTGCCAGGAGAAGCATTCTTTTTTTTACTATGCTTCTCATGATGGCTGTTATCAACTTTTAACACCCATTCATCATGCCAGGAGAAGCATTCTTTTTTTATATGCTTCTCATTGATGGCTGTTATCAACCTTTAACAGCCATCATCAGTGCAGGAGAAGCATTCTTCTTTTTTACTATGCTTCTCATGATGGCTGTTATCAACTTTTAACACCATTCATCAGTGCCAGG
Source organism: Microvelia longipes (assembly GCA_018340805.1). Classification (NCBI taxonomy): domain Eukaryota; kingdom Metazoa; phylum Arthropoda; class Insecta; order Hemiptera; family Veliidae; genus Microvelia; species Microvelia longipes. The sequence goes on along the minus strand of JACMZG010001913.1, from coordinate 13,667,686 downwards.
GAGAAGCATTCTTTTTTTTACTATGCTTCTCATGATGGCTGTTATCAACCTTTAACAGCCATCATCAGTGCCAGTGAGAAGCATTCTTTTTTTTTTACTTTGCTTCTTATGATGGGTGTTATCAATGTTTAACACCTATTCATCAGTGCCAGGGAGAAGCATTCTTTTTTTTTTACTTTGCTTCTTATGATGGCAGTGAGTTCTTAGATGATGGTGTTATTTTAACACCCATTACAGCTTTGCTTATGATGGTGTGTGTGCCAGGGAGAAGCTTCTTTTTTTTTAAATATTCTTTTTTCCATTTGCTTCTCATGATGGCTGTATCAACCTGCCATATCAGTGTCATTCCTTCTTATGTCAATAGGCATTCTTTTTTTTTACTTGCTTCTTATGATGGGTGTTATCAATGTTTAACTATTTCATCAGTGCCATTCTTTTTTTTACTTTGCTTCTTATGATGGGTGTATCTGTAACACCTAATCAGGCCAGGGAGAAGCATTCTTTTTTTTTTATTTGATGATGGGTGTTATCATGTTTAACCCTATTCATCAGTGCCAGAGAGAAAAATTATTTCTTTTTATTATGCTACAGATGATGGCTGTTACTATATTTTACTATTTATTTATTTAAATAAAATATTACACAGATAGACTTTTGGTTTTATCTAAGTTATAATGTGACAGTAATAATTGATACTCACAGCTGGTCTGACCAGGAGAGGAGTGCCTGCTGGTCTTAGAATGATCTTCAATCATTAGAGCATGAAGCTCCACAGATGAATTATTCCTAAAATTTAAAATTTGTTGATAAATAGGTAAAAATGGTTAAATGATATGATAAATTATACAAAGTATTGAAGAATCAGCTATTATCACGTCCTGTAGGATGGTTATAAAATTTTCATGAGACCATTCTAGAAAAATATGATATAACCCGTAACCACAAATAAAACGTTAGTTACAGCCAACCATAAAGTTATATTACTTGAGGAGGTATAGCCTACCTCAAAACATTGAGAGGCCTAAACTCATTATTTTGAGACTCTCAGAGGCTTTGTGTAAACTTATTGAAACCTCTTCCAAGAGTGGGTTAAAATTATAATAAATCAAGCATTTATTATATTTCTGTAATTTTTTGCAATTTTTATTAATATTTAAACCTACAACTACATAAGTTTATTTAATTATTTTAATAGTCAAAAGTGGGCCAGGTTGCCTTTCTGATTAGTACGTTACTACTGTGGATTACTTATAAATCAATCAACAAATTCCGTCTTTTCCACAAGAATATCTATATTAAAATCTCTTTAATATAGTTAAGGGCTTGGAGCAGACTGCTTCAAGCCCTTAACGGAAATTTTGGACAACATATAGAGACTCACCTTTCCGGCACAGTTGATGGTAAAAGCCGAAAGCCGGCTCTGCAATTTAAATATAGATATTCTTGTAGAAAAGACGGAATTTGTTGTTTGACCTTTCTGATGTTTCAAAATTCAACCAATAGGAATATCTCTATGCTGCCAACTATAGTAAGATTTTGTTAGACTAAAAGAGCTCAAAAAATATATATACAATACTGTTACCTGTGAATTTGAGTTGGATGAATAAATATACTCTGCTCGGATGAGCTGTTGAGAGACTCAAGAGAATCATGACTGGCAATATTATTTAAACTGCTCCTTATTTCTGAAATAATTTTATATATCTTACATTTCTTACTTAGTCCCAGTAAGTATGATTTAGGAACTCCCACTAGTAAGTTACACAAGGTTATCTAGTGCCATCACTTAGTCCCAGTAAGTATGATTTAGGAACTCCCACTAGTAAGTTACACAAGGTTATCTAGTACAATCACTTAGTCCCAGTAAGTATGATTTAGAATCTCCCACTAGTAAGTTACACAAGGTTATCTAGTGCCATCCTTAGTCCCAGTAAGTATAATTTAGGAACCCCCACTAGTAAGTTACACAAGGTTATCTAGTACCATCACTTAGTCCCAGTCAGTATGATTTAGGATCTCCCACTAGTAAGTAACACAAGGTTATCTAGTACCATCCTTAGTCCCAGTAAGTATGATTTAGGATCTCCCACTAGTAAGTTACACAAGGTTATCTAGTACCATCACTTAGTCCCAGTCAGTATGATTTAGGATCTCCCACTAGTAAGTAACACAAGGTTATCTAGTGCCATCCTTAGTCCCAGTAAGTATGATTTAGGATCTCCCACTAGTAAGTTACACAAGGTTATCTAGTGCCATCACTTAGTCCCAGTAAGTATGATTTAGGAACCCTTTATGTCTTTGGAAGTAAATGGTAATACAGATGAAATTATAGGTTTTCGTCCCATATAATTAGTGAAATTTAAGTAGAGTGTTATTAATTTTTTTCTTTATTTCCTTTATGATTTACTATTGGCAGAGAAATTAAAGAAAAAAAATCTTAACCAAATTAGATTAATTGTATTTTTTTAAACTGAATATAGTATATTATGCTACTAGGCAGCAAAATGGAATTTTGCAGACGAGTTTTATAAATTTGCCCCCGAACCGAAGGCGAGGGTGGGCTATGGAAATTACCTGTAGAGGCGTAAGCCGAGGCAGGTATTTAACCCATATGACAGACGAGGCGAAGCCGAGGCTGGCAAATGGCGAATTACCTGCAGAGGCGTAAGCCGAGGCAGGTAATTAATTGCACGAGTCTGCAATGTTTCCTTTGCTGCATAGTAGCATACACTATTTTATCTACTAACGGCAGAAAAAATACACAAGAGATTATTTTAAATACTTGCTGCGAGATTTTACAGGCAGTAAAGACTGCTTTGAAGTAGATGCAACGCTGACAATATCAGGTGGAGGGTGGTCCAATAACTCGTCAATGTCAACAATGTTTGTATCTTTATTCACTTCACTGTTGTTCTCACTCATGTTTTAGTAACTTAACTTTAGTTTTTGATAACGTTCTATTTTTGTAACTTTATATACTTAAAACTAAATATAACAACATGAAATACAAAATCTGACGACTTAAACATTAAAAATCTGTCGATTCATAAATAGCTGGTAAATAATTTAATTTAATGCCAAAATTATTAGTGTTGCCAATTTGTTTCCAAAACATTATATATTATTAGATAAACAAATGTTAACATTTAATAATAATATCGTAATTTTAAGTAACAATAAAGAAAGTTACATACTAGAAACAAGCTAGAATAAATCATAGTTTACAAAATAAAACAATACCGAAATTCACGCAATAATTTGTAAAATAATAACCTCCGCTCATTCATTTTCCCGCCTAGGGAGTTTTGACTTGTTTCCCATGTTATTTAAATGAGACATAACTCCCTAGTACATTTTTCATTACCAAAACATTTTGCGTACTGTTTTGAAACATTTTGCGTACTGTTTTAAAATATTTCCCGTATTGTTTGACAGTGTAGGTAAAATGACATTTTGCAGCTTAAAAACAGTCCAGTAATGGCTAATTTTGCTGCCGTGAGTAGATAAAATATATTTTACAATTCAATTGGGGTTAAGAAGCCTATAGTGAAAGTGCCATGTCCACCAGTTTGCCACATGGCATGGCCCAAGAAACCCCCCAAAAAGAAGTAATTTAGACATGATAGGTGCAACTTTTATTATTTTATTTATTATATATTTAGACTTATTTCATGCTTTTACTCTTATTTTTTACTCATTTAATATTATTGTTAATACTGTTAAGGCACTGATGATGATCACTGAGAGTAAAACCTTGCTCCTAAATGTATTAATAATTATAGGAATTGAAATAAAAGTCTCTCCACAATAACTTGTTATATTTAACGAAGTAGACATTCAGTCTTACAGACCAAAATCGGTGTCTGAAACAACAAAGTATAATGAAAAAAGGACAGAACACTCAAAAAAAAAAAAAAAAAAAAAATGACAATTAAATTACTAAAGAAGGTGAAAAGGTCGGTAAATAAATACAAGTAAGTTAATTACCGGTGAAAAAAGAAAAAAGTCAGACAAGTATTTGTCAGGAAGTAAATATTATAGTAGGACAGAGTCCTGTAGGTGACTGAAGGTATCCTATATACATTAGCTACAGTCTCTTGCAGTAGAGAGATAGCCCCACTCTCTACTAATTTATATTAACCTCCTTGACAAATGATTGTCTGACTTCCTTCTTTTTCATTGGTAATTAATTTACTTGTATTTATTTACCACCTTTACCTTCTTTAGTAATTTAATTATGTCATTTGGTTTTTAGCTTTTATTTTATTTTTTTTTGTCTTTAATTATACTTTATTTGTTTCAGACACTGATGATGGTCTTTAAGCCCAAAAGTGATCTTTTTAAATATAACAAGTGATTGTGGAAAGACAATAAAATTATTAATTTTATCATACATATATTGTGTAAAGGCAATAATTGTTTGAATTTGATACTTACCAGTTTGAAGAACCTGAATGGATCTATTAGAGTGTCCTAACTTGTTAAGAATTTGTTGAGCTAGAGCTATATAACCAGCTGATGAAGCCACTTCAATACAAGACTTGCCGTTCTTGTTAGCGATATTAGCTGCTGTTGATTCCCACTCCAGCAGCAGCAAGGCAGTTTCACTCTTACCTTGACCGCAAGCTCTCATCTGAATAATTCAATCATTTTATTATATTAGTGTTTTTTTAGCAAGTTTTAAATTAAAAAATTACACCGATGAGGTATGTCCAACAGAAGGAATGTTAGTGGGGATATTATTTTTGTTTGTTAGTTTATTGCTTTATTTCACTATACAATACAATATTTACAAGTTAAATACACTAAATTATATTAATATATAAAAAAGAAGAATAAAGAAAAAAGAATAAAATTAAAGTAATATAAGCAAAGAATAATGATATAAACTAGTGAAATCCCACAAGGCCGAGACCGTGCGTGTGGAAGCCAATTTTGAAAAAATTAAATGTTTGGTTATGTAAGGTCAAATAAAATATATATAACAATTAAAAGTAATGAAAATCATCTAAAAAGCAGTAAAAAATTAAATTTGCTTAACAATCTTAATTTGGCTTCTGATTCCACATATATATAAATAAATAAATTCCTATGAAAATCTTGATATGTGGTATATTTAGCAAGCCTAAAGGAGTCACCCGTGGTGTAGTGGTTAAGGTATGCAGCCATACACATGAATGAATGGACTTAAAACTTCCAAGATTTATTTAGTCACGGGTTCAATCCCAGCATGGGCCTCTGGGATTTTTATCCACGTCCTTCAGAAGGGACGTACAGCCGGTGGTCTCGAGCCTGTGCATTGTCAGGTACTCGTTAAAGATCCTTTACCCTAAATTAAACTGATAGGCAAAATTTGGGACCCTCATTGTAGATTCATTATAATACTATAGTGTGTCTGCCTTGTAGTTTAAAGTGTATGGAGGTTTGGTTTAACAGCGAAGGCACGTTTTGTTCCTAGTTTTCACTAGAAGAGTCAGTGAAAATATGTATGATTGCTTGAAAAAAGCATGAGAGGTACCATAGTAATTTACGGCTCTTCTGTCTAGATTAGATGAAATATACCTACACTTTAAATTAAAAGGAGTAGAACACTATCTCAGGGAGCTGGCAAAAAGGGCCCAACAACGTGACCTACTTGCCTGGTAGTTACTGCCACTCTCCCCATATTACTACTACTAGCAAGCCTAAAACTCTCTTAATAATGAAAATAAGAGTGGGGGATCAGAAATTCTTTGATTGATAAAATTAGTAGATCAGTCTGCTTTAAGTCTAAACAGAGATGTTGGACATGTAAAACTCACCCCTCTGGTATATTTCACATCTCTACTTTAATTTATTACTTTGTCATCTTATTAAATTATGTTATGTTCTCTTATGTTTCAACATCTTCGTTTCTTTTTAACTTTTTTTTAACCATTAACTTTATTTGGGGTGGCCTAATTAGGTGCTCCTACCATTACTTCATTTTAAATAAAAAAAACTTTATGTTTTATTTTAACTAAATTGCATTTTGATTTTTTTGACAAAAATTCAACTTAAATTATTAAGAAATAGACAGCTGAACAAAGGTAACGTAGGTCACCTCATGGAGAAGGTTTCGAGTTCCCTCCACAAATCATTTTCCAAACATCCTATCCTTCACTATGGGATTTTTCATATAAACTAACGTATATCAATGGAAAATTATATTTAAGAGTTTATTTCTTTCAAAATCATTATAAAAACATAAAATTTAACTAAAAAACATAAAATTTTGCCTTAAATACTAAACAAATTTAAATGAATTAACTTTTTTCAACTCCCCCATGTAGTTACAGTATTGTTTTGAAAATAAAAGCCTCACAATAGTCTTTATCACCCACTCAGTGCAACCAACTTCAAAAATTTACAACAGTTGACTATCATAATTTATTACTGTAAATCAACTTGAATAAATTATGGAAAGGAATTAGTTTAAAAAATTACCAAAGGCGTATATCCATCTAGATCTTGCCTAAGACCATCTGTTTCAAATGTAAGGACTGGATTAGGATTTGCCGACTTCCATTGAATCAATGCACAAATTAATCTACATAAAAATTAAAAGAACATATTAGATAAGTGTCGACAATTCTTAACACCATTAGTTTGCTTTATGCCTTATTCAGTTCTTTCGAGCTATCTGTTTCATTTTTAAAAGCCTGTTATTTTTATGTCTACGATTGTATTTCAGGTTTAATTTTAAGCCACCCTAAAAACATGTTTATTCATAAAGACATATTCCTAGAGAGAGCATACCCTCTCAATACATTGGACCACTCCAAACATTTTGAGCGCTTCCCCCAGAGTGTCTTTAAGGTTAAAATAAAGTCATAAATAATAAAATAAAGTGTTAAAATAAACATTATTCAACCAATTTAATTCAAATGTTCAAGTCTTTAAGATATTGTATAAATAAAGACGTGTACAGAATCTCAAGTCAAAAAGTTAATTAGTTTTTTCTTAATTAACTATTTTAGTGAGGTCTTATATCTTTTGAACATCTAAAAAAAGAAGAAATTTTCACTAAAAATACTAAAAAAAATGTTTACACAATTTTAAACATCAGATAGCTTCATTGCCTTTCTGTCAGAGGCTGCAGGATCATAAAGTTTATTCCCTATCTAACATTATATTTCATCAAATAACTCATATCTAAATCTATATTTAATCTATCTTTTGCTATATAATTATAACTCAAGGAGTCTAATACTATTAGAGGGAGTACAGAACCCGATTAACACAGTGAAAACGGGTCTGGAAGTGAGACAGTTTCCATAGGTGCCGTAACTGTACTTACCCCTACTATAGTCTCCCTAGAGAGAGACTAGATACTCCCCCACCCCTCTACAACTCCTATTATACCATGCACTCTACTAACGGCAGACATTTTTCAGTGATGCCACATTAAACCACTTTATTGAACACTAACAATTAAAGAATACATGCAATATATAATAATTCAAACTTATTTTAAATCCATTTTACTTGATTTAAAACAAAATAGTTGAAAAATAATGTAATATTTATGTGAAATTGTAATTATTAGGAAAAATAAAAAAATGACGTCACTAATGTACCGCTACAGCACCTAGCTACCCAAGGAATGATATGAGCTGTTGTATCCTCCCTCTAATAGTATTAGTCTCTTTGTTATAACTATAGTATCTCCCACATACTAAATAATTTTTCTATCAACTCCTGTCAGAGTGCAATCAATGGATTGTTTCTCTTACCAGACTTCTCAAACTATGAAACTACACTAATTCTAATACTTGTAACAATAATTGCTGTGGTATTACTCAATATAAATGTCAATTTAAAACATGTACTTCATATGTAGTTGAACTGAAGAAAAAAGGGATATATTGAATAATTCAATACTTCTTACCTGCCATAGCCAAGACAAGCAGATAGATGTAGCAAAGTCATTCCTCTGTATTTGTCAGACCAATCAGATAAATTTGTACTATCTTTCCATCTCTTGTACATAATTTCTTCCACAAAACTAACTAATTTATCCTCCAGTCCACCCCCTCTTTCCAACTAAACAAGAACATAATTTATAAATCTTACATTATAATAATAATAATAATAATGCCCGTTTTAGGGCCTTTCTGCCCTTCAGGATATTCGCCCTGCGGGAACCACCTCGGGTGGGTCACATCTACTATGCTCAAAGTAAAGCTAAAGTTGGCGAAATCTTTTTACATCAAATTATATTCATAAAAACTGAGAGCATAGCCTGGGCTGTGAACCCCTCAGCGGACCTCCGGTGCCGAAATCCAGTACTATACGACCGCGGCTACAGAGGCAGATATAAATCTTACATTACTATTGAAATTTAATTCATTATTAAAGTCATTTTGAGAGGGGAGATGGAAGGAGAAGAGAAAGACTACTCAATCTCAAAAAACACGGAAACAAACATAACACAATCGCGCATAGCTTTTATGCAACTGGGTACCTTTAAAGAATATAATAGTCATATAATATCAGAAGGTAAAAGAGAGAGTCAGACAGAAGGTTGGAGTAAACTTGGTGCTGGGATCTAGTGGCAGCTCTGAAACTAACTCTCTTTACCATAACATTATTTTCACTTTTCTAAGTTAGTATCACAAAATAATTTTGTTTTGATTACTCTTATAACGACATGATTAGCTAATTAAAATAGGTTATTATTATATAATTATTTTATAAAGCAAATATTTGTATTTATCAGTTTTGTGCCAAAAGTAGTTAGCTGAAAATAAGACGACAGAGGCGCACTCTTGTTGGCATGGTTAACTAAGAAATTACACGCTACAGTCTATCGTTTAGTTTAAAAAACCCCAAGGTCATAAGTATTTTGGGATTGACCAATCAGAGAAGCCGCTGCCAACCTCTCAATAAAAATAAAATCCCTACCACAATAACTGCTGTAGGGAAAAAACCTTCTAACCGGCAATTGTTCACTTTGTTTGTGGTTCTTCTTTTGATAACATCGTTTTGAAAACTACTTTCATTTAATCTTAAATTATATTTTAAAATAAAACTGCACAAAAGAAATGTAGAAAAACATCGCCAATAAAATACGGGTAAAATAACCTGATTTGTTTACATAGTTTTTTCCCGCTCCCTTCTTGCAGGGATTTTTTTTCTTAAGAATCAGTGGTGTCTAAACTGACCTGTCAATATTTTTAAACTAAACGATAGATTGTAGCGCTCCTGTTAACTGGCAGTAACTGCAGTACTCATTCACATAAAATGAATACCATATGGAAATATAATAATTCAAAATAAGAAGTTGAAATACTTACAAAATCAATAGGTTCTTGCTTAATATCTACTTTCTGAGCAAGAGCATCCATCCTATGAAGCAGAGTGTACCGAAGCAGAGATTCAGAGGGAGGCCACTGCGGATTGTTCTCTTCATCTCTACTTTGAACCCTGTCCGTCTCTCTCCTTGTGTTCTCATTACTATTCTTATCTTTATCTACTTTATACTCAAACATAACAGAGTTTGAAATAACGAAACCTTCACAAGCCACTTGCACGCTTACAAATCCAACTTCATGAGCTACAACAAACACATTAACCATTAGAATTTGAAAGAAAATATAAATTAACATGGGGTTTTTGATTGAGTTTGCAATAAATATCCAAAACCAAAATTTTAATTAATTAGTTCTTGTCTGTATGCGTATGTGTGCGTCTGTAATCATAGTATATTCCAGTGTGTTCATCCTCTTAGAGAGTTAAAGCTGGCACAAAAATCAAGCTTTAGGTCTAGTTGTGCTTTCAAAAATAGTATATAATGTTAAAAAACTGTGTAGATAATTTTTTTACCGTAGCGACTATACTTTCTATCGAGCAAATCAAGCCAGTAAAAGAACCAGAGTTAAAAAAGCCATTCCCAGTTGTGTAGGATATGCTATTTTTTTCGGGCGTAGTAATAGTAAACAACAATTTAGATGAAAAACAGTATCATGTACAATAATGTGGATACAATAATTTTATTCTCTAGAAGAAAATATATGTATAGTACCTGGACAGAAGCATCGTAAAACTCCACTCTGAACCAGAGTAGTGGGTACAGGTACTGAATCAAACAGAATGGTGTAAGGTGATGAATTTGAGTACCAGGGACCAGTCACTAGTACTTTAACCCCTCCCTGCAAACATAGACAGTAAAGACAGTGATAGTAATTAGAGATAGGTGATCACATTGTTGGGCCTTTTTTGTTAACTACATAGATGATAGCGTCTACCACCTTATGAGTCCTAGTGCAGGCATTTTGCGTCTAATCCACAAAGAAGACATGGTTTTACTAAAAGTTTCCGTAGCTTTAACATGATTTAGCCAGACAAAGATTTTTCTCCTCGAAATCATAAGGCAGAAACATACATAGTTACATACATCACACACACACACACACTTTCTACATACTTTACTTGTGTGCTAGTCTATTCGTTAGTTGTGTGGTCTTACCGGTTAATTAAATAATTAAGACCTTCTTGAGGCGTTATAGTTCTGTTATATTATATGTCAGGTCATGTTGTTTTCTACCTCATTGTTAGAGGGAATATTACTGCAATGGTACAATTTTGTTGTTACTAAGTTTTAAGTTAAGTAGTTTTTAGTTTTATACCCTTTAAGTTATGTAATATCTAATTCATCTTACACATTAAGATTCTTTATACTTACTCGCCATTATTTTATCACTAGGTTGCGAACTTTCTTTTTACTAAATCTATTTACTGTGTTAATAGCATGTAATACAATATGTGAAGCATGCTGTACAACTAGCAAAAAACACACACACACACAGATATATATATATATATATATATATATATATATATATATATATATTATATATATATATATATATAATTTATATATATTATTATAACGGGGTGGATTTGATACCGTAATTAAAAAATACCTTAATCTAATTGGATAAGGTGAATAAATAAAAATACTAAGATAAAGATTTTAAAAAGGTGGATCGACCATGTGTCTATTTGAAATAAAACTGATTACTAAATTATTATGATTATTAATAACATTACATTATATTGAAATTAAATAATATTTTAATTACACTAGTTTAACTTGGTATACAACTTAAATGTGGGTTAAATTGACTCACATCTTGTCCAGAATCTATAAGATTGTCACTAGACAGCAGGGGGACTAACTATAGTCTAGCGCAACGATATATATATATATATATATATATATATATATATATATATATTGTATGGCTCTAAATTTTGCCTAAACCCAGGTTCATTTAGAGTAAATAATCTTTTACGAGTAGCTGACATCTCTCAGTCTTGGATTTCCATCTCAATTTGCATCAAAATTACTGGCTTAACGTCCCTTTCAAATGGTGGCAGGGTGAAAAGATTTCCATGGCTCGAAAGAAAATCCTTGATCAAACCCAGACAAGGAATACTGTGGACCAATAGAAAACTGGTCCGGATTTATAATAGAGAGTATAGGGGAGCAACAGTAACATCATCTCTTGGCTGACATGATTTGGGTAACCCTAAGGTACATAAAAAGTTGTAAAATAAATGCTTTAAATAAAATAAATTAACTTTTTTAAAGTTATCTCAATTTGCATTAAAATTACTATAGATGGGTAATGGTTACCAAAAAAATTATGGGGAGTTTTAACTTGCATAAAATGTTACAAAGGGGGAGGTCAAGATGATTCCCCCCCACCCATATTTTATGGATTTAATGTGAATGAACCAATGGGCTTTATTTAACCAAAACTCATTGGTTCCTCAACACTATTTTCCCACGCTGTCAACTGATTTTAACCGTGCTTTTAACTGATTTTTGTCATACTATACAAAAATATATAGGGAGCAGATTTGTGCAATAATCAAATAAAGTGGTTACCTCCGTATAAGCCCAGTCAGGTGAGAAATCAGTGATGTTAGCAGTTCCTTCTCTATATCCCATACAGTTGGTAGAATTGTCCTTTTCTGTTTCCATTGATTCTCTACTATCACTGGCTCGAACTTCATTTCCATTGCTGCCACCTTTATAAAAAAATAAAATAATATTTATTTATAATCCAGTGAAAACAGAAAAAATCCATACTATCACAGTCATAATTAAATTACTAATCAAAAAATTAAATTTATCTCTAGACAGTGTATAATGTTTATTATACACAAAAGTTTATTGACTAGTTTTTAGGGAGTAAAGAAGCATTTTTCACTCTCAAGGAAGAAAAAGTGTTTCCTATGATTGGGTTATTAAAGCCAATTTTTTAGGGGAGTGACCACCTCTCTAAATTTACACCGGTGACCGATCAATTTTTGTAATTTTACCATAGGTGGCACCCCCAAAATTTAAGGGGAACCGACAAAAAAAAAAAAATATTCACTCAAAATCTGTTTTAGGTCAAAAGAAGTTGTTTTTTTTTTTTTGGTGGCTGCCCTCTAAATTTATAAGGGAGTCCAACCCGAATAAATTAGAATAAAATACAAAACATGTTAAAATAAAATCAACATCAGAAGATAAAATCTTGTATGCACCTTGGGAGTAAGATGCTATTTTCCCCTCACAATTTAACATGAATCTGGGGAAAAAAGTACATGGAAAAAAAAAACAGGAAAAAAGTACACAGAAAAAAAACACACTGAAAAAAAATCAAGAAAAAAATACACAAACTTTTAAGCATATAATTATAGTAAAACGGGCTTTCAACCACATAAAGATTTATTCACAAATATAGTATAAAGCGTATGATGATAGTAAAGCCGGCTTTCTACCAAATAAAGGTTATCCTCAGTACAGGTGAGAAGAAATTTATTTTTCTTTTTGAGTCTAGAAGATATTACATTTGAGACTGAATGTCTCATTATATGCTTAAAACTATATTTTTGGATACACGTTTATTTGAATCCTTATAAGAGGAATCCACTGGTGCTAACTCTTATAATCTGATAAATGACTTACTCGGATGAGAGTTGTGATTGTGGTCCAAGGTATCCAACTCAGGAAACTCGGAAAGCATATCGAAAGCATCCAAGTTGACTAAAACATCGTCATCATGTTGTATCGAACTCACATCAATGAAATCTATCTCTTCTAAACCTGACAAAACATTCCCACTGCTTGGTGTCTTCTCTGCACTGTTACTTGTTCCTCCGAGCCTAAATATAAACCAACATTGAAATAATTATAAAAATGAATAAAATAAAAAAAATAAAATAATTAGTGAAAGAATGGAGGACACTAGTAGAAGTAGTATTATAGGGCAAGTAGACTCTTTTCACCAACTTCCTCAGGGATGCAACAAATTTCAATTCAATTTCACTTAAAAAATACAAAATATATACATAAATAAAATACAAAAATAATATAAAAAAAAAAAATAAAATATAATATATATAATAAAATAAAAATAATATGTATAAAATAAAATACAAAATATAATATATATATAAAATAAAATACAAATATAAATATATAAAATATAAATTAAAAATAAAATACAAAATATAATATATACAACATAAAAATATAATACATACAAAAATAAAAAATACAAAATATAATACAATAAAAATAAAATCAAAATATATATTACAAAAATAAAAATAAACTATAATATATACAGAAATAAAATACAAAATAAAAATACAAAATATAATATGTACAAAAATAAAATCACTAGTAAAAAAATTTTTTTAATTAGCACTAAACCATAATCATAAAAGGCAATGCTACAAAGTCTATTTAGACCTGAGCCTGGAGTATGATATGATAAATTAAAAATAGAGGTTATGGGCCAGATTAAATTGGAAAAAAATAACTAACAAAAAAGAACGTAATGATAAATTAACATAAAAAAACTAATTAAGTAAAATTAAAGGATATTAATTCACAAATGTACCTATAAGGGAATACAAAAAAAATAAAGGTCAAATAAAAGGGAATTCATTGAGATTCATAATCTGTTAAATGACTTTGTTACTATAGAACAACGGCTATTGAGCGATTTTATAAAATACCTGTTGTTATGAGGAGGCATATTAGCAGACAAGGTTTGTTGAATATCCTCCTGACTTAGATCCAGAGTTTGATAGAAGGCCTTATTATCCTGATGCTGCACAACATGTTTGTCACCGTGCTGTTGAGTAACGACCATGGTTGTTTGCTGCGACTGTGACTGCATCTGAGTCTGATGCTGTGTTTGTTGGATTTGCGACTGGACTCGCTTCACTTCAAATTTGATGGTTTCTTTGATATCTCTGGCTTCGGTTAGTTCTCGTGTTATTCTCTCGTGATGAGTTGAAACTCCACTTCCACTACTCTCCATCTAAAATATAATCAAAAATATGTTTCCATACTATTTCTTCTTGGCTCAACAGTAAAATTTACTATAAGTATAAAAATACTATATGTAGGAAAAGTATTGTTTGCAAAAAAATCCTAAACGGATCTCACCAGAATTATCCATTTTAGGTCTTTTTAAGGCCTCCTAAGTGGTTTTCACAAATTTGTCTCTTTGTATGTGTGTGTGTGTCTGTTATCATTATAGCTCCCAGTGTATTTATGCTAGAGAAATGAAATTTTGTACAAAAACCAGTCTACCGCTGTAGTTGTGCTATTCGGAAAATATTTTTTTATGTCATCAACCCCTCTATAATGACTGCAGAAATTTCAAAAAATCATAAAACCCCAAAAAAAATTATGCGATCGGATTGAGATTTGGCAAGCATGTAGCCATATATAAAGCTAACATATGTGCTAAGTTACATCTAATTATCAGCATTAGTTCAATTTTTATCAAATGACTTGTGTACATTTTTTAAATAATTGTAAAAAATCAGATAATGATCCAACTGAGTTGATATTCGGTACAAGTTTAAACCATAACGTAATAAATTAGTACACCAAGTTTCGTTTCAATATGACAAATCTATGATTTTTGTTGGATCATAAAAGTTAAGCAGCATCAAGCATCATCAGTGCTTAGATGGATGACCCCTGAGAACTTAAAATAATACTATATATAGAAGGAGCACTACTGATAACACGAAAGGTGGTTGACTGGTGGACTTAAGTAATGCTGCCACCCTAACAATATACAATTTTCTAAAAAAAAAGTTGGCAATACCTCTGGTTGCTGAATTATTATGTTCTATTATAAATTAATGATTGATTATTCGTAAAATACTAACATAAATATCGGTGTACTACAACATTTAAAGCATTTTAAATTGTAGTTTAACGTATTTATTAAAATTATATTAAAAGTAGTCCTCGTCAACTAAATGTAGATTCTTGTATTCCGCCACCCGTTTGCCATCTAAGACCAGTTTTATTAAATACTCAGCAGGTGTTTTAAGTTATAATATTTGTTCTTTACGGCCTTTCTTCATTAATGGATATTTTTGACACATATTTAAAATAATGTTTTGTTGTTAGGGTGGTACCACTACTTAAGTGCACCAGTCAACCGGCTTTCGTGTTATCAGTGGAATTACATTGTGTTTACGGTCCTGTGCTCCTTCTATATATAGTATTATTCTAAGCCTGATAATGAAAGGGATGTATTTATTATCTGAGTACAAGCGAAGCAAATCCGATGAGGCGTTACAGTATAAATTCGACAAACTGTATATTCTGAGGACAAGCCAAGTAAGTCCGAAGTAGGGAGAATGAACGTAGCGAATCCAATGTGATAAGGAAAAGTTCCAGAATGTTAGATTACTTATTTGATAAATAAATAAAATTCTTATGGTCGTAGGGATTCTAAAACGATTAGAACTGGTCTCTTAAGTAAAGTTAAGAGACTTTCTGGTTCTAAGTAAAGTTACTGGCAAAGAACTTACAGTCTATTGTTTAGTTTAAAAATCTTGACAGGTCAGTTTAGACACCACTGATTCGTAAGAAAAAAAATCCCTGCAAGAAAGGAGCGGGAAAAAACTATGTAAA
>JACMZG010001913.1:13614213-13646713 GCA_018340805.1 Microvelia longipes | reverse complement strand
ATTTGACAGAATGGGAAAGTAATGCGAGTGAGCCAATGAGGTTGGTTCTGGTTGTAAAAAACGCCCACAATTTCATATGAGGCAAACTTCATTTGTTCAACAAAACCTCTTAGGATTCATAACTTAAACAAAACCTCCCTACTTAGGTAAATCTTCGGTATACGGTGCACCCTGTTATAATAAATAAATATATCAATACTATATATTGATATATTTTTAGTTACGCGACACGTAAACGAGAACTGAGCACTTAAAAGGTAAGCAGCGTCGTTAAATTATTAATTATAATTAAAACATTAAAAAAACCAAACAAGAAATAAATGAAAACATTAACAACAAAAATATAATAAAAATCCTGAAAATAACAAACACAAAAATACGTCAAAAATACGCGTCACATAAAATTAGATGTGGTGTATCATCGATTATTCTTATGAAAACATAGTTAAAACATTATAAAAACATAAAAAGAAATATGAAAATAGTTATACACCATTTTACAACAAATAAATAAAAACACAAACAACAAAAAAACATTTAAAAAAATAATAAAATATCTAAACGTAAAAGAAAAGGCATATATCGATTATTCCTACGTCATATCTCTAAACTAAAAATATATCGATATATAGTATTGATAGCAGGGTGCACCGTATACCGAAGTTCAGCCTACTTATTAATTATATATTTATGCCATAATACATCTTCAGACTCGCTTTGCTCGTCCTCACTAAGTAAATAATCCATTTCAATCCAAGCGGTCGCCCATCTAGACACTGACCAAGCTTGATGATGCTTAACTTTTATGACCCAACAAAAATCATAGATATACTTATCCTATAAAAAGAAACTTAGTGCACTTATTTATTTTGTGAAAGTGTACACTTGTACCGAATTTCAACTCAATTAGTAAACATATACAAGTCATATGATAAAAAGTAAACTAATACTGATAATAAGATGAAACTTGGCACATTTGTTAGTTTTATACTTAGCTACATGGGTGTTAAACCTCAATCTGAACGCTGAATTATTCTGCATATCATGAATTTTTGAAATTTTTGTGTCAAAAAAGCCAAGTCATTATTGCGGGTTAATGACGTCATAAAAACAATATTTTCTGAATAGCACAGCTGCATGTGTAGATAGATTTTCATTGATTTTCGGACTAAGTTTCAACTCTTTAGCATAAATACACTAGGAGCTACAATGGTAACACACTCACACTCACACATACAAGCAACTTTGTGTAAACCACTCAGGTTTTAAAAACACCGGAGAATGATAATTCCAATGACATCCTGGTATCGGATTTTTTCCTAACACAGTACTTTTCCTGTATACCTCAAAAAATATAAAAATGATAATGATAAAAAATAGTCAATAGTCTATAGACTATGGTTAAAAATCTTTTGAAATTTAAAAATACAAATAATAAAAAGAACCTTTTGAAAGTATACTATTACTTCATTCACAAGCGGGGTTTGGCAGGGGGTTCACCCCCCCCCCTCCTCGGCAGTTGTTGTGTAAACGGGATTAAACACGTAGTTCAACCCAGTGATCCAAAAATGACCCAGAAAGACATTTTTTATTGGAGTAGAGTCTAAACTATAGGTTAAAAAATACTGTGTAAACAGTTGGGGTTGAACCCCCTGCCGTGTGAACAAAGTATAAGTATACCATACCAAATAAGTAATTAAAATTTAATTCAAAATTTAAAAAAAAATCACTTCATGTAATAACATTAAATCTAAAATACCTTCAAACCTTCGGGATGGTTGTATTATCATAAAACACTAAATTTGAAGACTGTAGTAACACTTTCATGGCCGAACTCTATTCAAGAATGATTAATAAAAATAATCCAAAATTCAAGTCTGAATAGGGGCACAAGTATGAGGCCTAGGTGATAATAGTTAACACATAAGCCTACCACCCAGAAAGTCCTGGTTCAATCCTGGTTAAGGCCTCAAGTTTTTTTAGGGGATTAAAATCTTTAGATATACCATCCTTTCAAAGGGATATAAAACCATTGGTTCCGAGCCTGTGCGATGTCAGGTACTCATTAAAGATCCCAAACCTTAGATGTACCAGGGTTTAGTCAAAATTTAGGACCCTTAATTGCAGCTTAAATAATCTTTTTTTTAATATAAGCTTATATAAAAGCTTATTTGCGATTCAACCACTAAAGAAATATATAACAAAGGGTGATCATCATTATTCACGATTCAACCACTAAAGAAATATATAACAAAGGGTGATCATCATTATTCACGATTCAACCTAAGAACATAATAAAGGGTGATCATCTTTTCGCGATTCACGGGTTCATTCATTTTATATGGTTTTCTTAGTGTATTCATTCCTGACAATTTATCCTTTTAATGGATCTTTTCAGTATTTTCATAAAGTATTCACATTTTTCCAAGCAATATCTTGATATACCGATACCCAACTAATTGATCTCCGCCATGAATATGTTACTAGAGTTATTGGAATTCTTCTTACACATACACATAGGCTTGAGCTGAGAAATAAGTTCTTCCTTCGTCCATTGCTTCTTATCGGCACAGAGTGATAACGTTGGTGATACAAGTTTATTATCATCTGGGTACGGTACATTTAAATAGTGTACAAGCACAATGTCCGGGTTCTATAACACATAACATAACAATGATAGAAAAAAATACTTATCAGTAAAAATATGAAAACTTTGGTCCTTTTTTTAAAAAAAAAACATCTTCATATGAACAGTGTTTCACCTGTTAAACAGGTGATAATATATAATATATATATATATATATATATATATTATATATTATATATATTATATATATTATAGTAGGCAGCAGTAGAGTGTTCACTTTACAGCATCAAAATGTCGATAAAGATAGATTTAATAGCTAAGGCAATTAAAACATTTACCTTTCGTATTGGTTATTATTATACACTTCACATGCGTGTTAATTAACATTTAATTACATAACATTTATGTCTGCCGGCTGCAAAACTTTACTTTACAGCCACTACACAAATTTATGAGTAAAGTAAAATATCTATTTTATTTTATTCACAGCGTACCGAAAAAAATAGTATATGCAACAAGGCTGTAAAGTAGTTTTATTGCTTTAGAAATTAATTATTGATTCACTTCGCTTGTCCATAATCAAATCTCATTTTACAGCCTAGTCACATAATTTACTATTTCTTAAATAGTTCTTTAATATTTAATTCTAAGCTGAAGGCAACAGTAGACTAAACAAATTTACAGAGGAGGCAAAGCCGAAGCTGTAAATAGAAATATACATTATTTGACTGACAAGGCTAAACCAAGTCGGACAAGTAATGAACAATTTTCAATTATAAATATTTTTCATAGCCTGCTATTGCTTAGGCAATAAAGTATAAAAAGAAAACTTAACAGCAAGAAATTAAATCTTGAGCAAGGACGCAAGAATTTCATAGGAATTGAATAATCAGCTACCATCGATACTTGCTGTTGGGTATAAATTTCCCTTACGTTATCAATGCCATCATCAGGAGGTGGGGCAACATTCCTGTATTTTAGGTTTCCCTATTATTTACCAAATTCAGTGACTTGTATCAAATTATATTAAGGCCCGTACTCAAAGACGTTTTCCTTATCTAAACCTAACACTTTCCTTAAGGAGCCCTTAAGGAAAATGTTAGGTTTTCAGATTAGGTAAGGAAAATGTTAGGTCTCCTTAAGGAACCCTTAAGGAAAATGTTAGGTTTAGGTAAGGAAAATGTCTTTGAATACAGGCCTAAATGGTTGCATCAATGCAGGACGGATTTGAGCCTCGATTAAGACCCTCCAAAACATAAAGAAAGACCTTTTACCTGATCAAAAACATTTGATTTTAATTTTACCGTTTTTTTCAAATTTTGCTGACTTACCAAACATAAAGAAGTTAAATACATGAAGAAATTAAAATAAACCTTTATTTCAGCAAAGTTTCAAGTAAATATGGCTCAAGTTCATAAAAATAAAAATTAGAATTACCTGAAGAAGCCAATAACATCGTCTGTGAAAGGTTGGAAGGATTGCAGAATGAACATAACAGCCATAGATGCACTGCAACAATCAAGTAATAATTTCATTCATTATAAAATTGTAAATCAGAATGATTAAGAACTCTTATAAACATGGGCGTAAGCCTTAAGTTTATATAAATTTTTTTAAAGAAAAATACAATCACCGAGGCAGTGGCTAATAGTCTTTGATCCAATTTACAATAATTAATGAAAGAAAAGAAGTCTCTCCACAAAATCAAACTTTATTGGCAAAGCGCTTTCAACCTAACTAGAGGACATCATCAGTGCAAAACCATTGAGATGTAAAGAACAAGAGAAGTGAGTCTATGTTTTTCTATTAGATATGAGAGTCAGACTGGACTTCTTTTCTTTCATTAATTATAATAGACTCCATTCATGCTCACTCTAAGGAAACAATTTAGAATAATTTAGCACAACAAAAAATATAATCAACTATATTCTAAACTACAATATTAATTAGCAATGCAGCCCCAACAATAATGCTGGTTTTCTGTTTAGTTAGTTACAAAATATACCAACCTATTATTCTATATAATAATTCTATAGTACACACATTTATAATCAGCTGACAGTAGGGGTAAAATGCAAGGGGGCCAATGATTTTAGTCCTGGACGTTAAACCACACCCACAATTTTATATCAGGCAAACCTCATTGGTTTGTCAACATTATTTTCCCACTTTGTCAACTGATTACAACCGAGTGCTACATTATAGGTATTATACAATTATTTAATATATTTACACTCCTCCACACCTACTAAGTACCAACTAAGTAAGTACTAACTAACTAAGTACAAGGAAAAGTATTTTGTTCACCCTAAGAATCCAAAACTGAGGGTTCATCATACTTAATCCTTTAAGGCATTTTAATGAAGTTCTAAGTGGTTTTTGTCACAATTGAAATTGTAACCTCCACCTTAAAAGGCTTTACATGGTAAGAAACAAAACTTGTAACCTCCACCTTAAGAGCCTTGCCCGGTAAGAAATTTAACTTGTAACCTCCACCTTAATGTATTTATAAGGACTAAAAATGCAAGTCCAAAATAGTGAGATTGAGTGAAACGAATCTGATGTTTTAAGGAAAATTTTTGAGGTATCTTGTACCCAATTTTCTTTCTATGTAGATTTAGAAGCGGAGTGTAAGGATCACATTTTTCCCCTCTAAAAAAGAGGGGAAATACCAACTTTTCCCTTGTTTTGAGGTAAAGTATTTCAGAGCCTTTATATTAACACCAAATAATCAGATAACCCGAAAATTTATCACGTATTAGTAAGAGTTTATCATTAATTAATTCACATAAAAAAACTAAATAAAATGAAGATAAATAAAACAAAAATTATTAAACACATATTTGCCTTA
This sequence comes from Microvelia longipes, assembly GCA_018340805.1. Lineage (NCBI taxonomy): Eukaryota > Metazoa > Arthropoda > Insecta > Hemiptera > Veliidae > Microvelia > Microvelia longipes. Next base: position 13,641,275 of record JACMZG010001913.1, on the reverse strand, counting down.
TTAAAAAAAGCTGACAGGAAATAAATTGGGAAATATAACTCATCCATTCTTAAAAGTTACAAAAATTGAAAAATATAAAATTAAAAAGTTAAAATTTTATCTATATATTAACACTTTTTAAAAAACGGAAGGTGGAAAATGTTAAACATACTTTATTTTAATACATGCATTTTTTAATAAAATAAAGGGCAAAAATTATTACTCTAAGGTGTAAGTAGGGGAATTAGATGGGAAACATGAGGAGAGGGGGGGCTGTCTAAACTCACTTTTAATTAATTTTGGTAACATCGGATGCTTGGGAAACTTGAATAAAGAGCTAGCTTTAGTTCATTTATTTTAACATTTTTTATTTAGTTATTTTTATTATTTATTTTAAGAGGATTTTTTATTAAAAAAAGTAAATAATTATAATCTTTTTTAGTGAATTTCCAAAGGAAAAATTAGCTAATGAGGTTAGGGTTATGTTCATGATAATTTAAACATAACTAAAGTAATACATAAACCAAGTAGGGAAACTCCTATAATAACCTATGTAAAAAAATCAGACATGCATCATCAGCTGATAGCTGGCTCAAAAATAAAAATGTCACTAAAATTAGAATAACTCCGTATGAGCGTTCAGGGATTTATATTTTATGTGTTTAATTTTATTGGCAACACTGATAATATAAGGTGAGCTTTACTTTTAAAGTTGATAAATTACTAATAAAAAAGAATATTTGAATGAAAAAACTTATCACTCGCAAAAATATAAACAATCAAGTTGCGCAAACCAAAAAAAAATGGAATAAATTAGCCGTATGTTTTTAGTAATTTTGATAAACCTGGTATTTAAAGAATCACTTAAAACTCTACTGGATGTGACAAAAAAAATATAAACTATTTCTTACACAAATTATTAACTTTTATAATAATTTTTATAATAATTTATAATAATTTTATACAAAAATGAACAAAGAAATACAATAAAATTAAATGTTGAGTGCTGAAAATAAGGTAAAACAAGATGGCTGCGCCCATGGGAAACTCCCAGGTGGGCAAAATGTGTACTACATACCATGTCTGACAGAAATCACATTTGTTTCCCTATTTGGTTTATATACAGGGTGTTTCATATAAAGTGTCCACCAGAAAAGGAGGTGATAGTACTTCTCAAAAGGAACAAAAGACGTCCTATTATATAAACCCCAATCTCCAACCGTTTTCCCACAATGTCAAATTTAATATTTTAAAAAAATATTTGACCACACATCATAAAATTGTTAATGGGGTTTTTACTGTTCAAGCTAGAAAGGCGAAATTGGTCTCATTAGAAAGCTGAGTAAATGTCCTAAAGGACAAACTACTAACTATGTCAAATATTTTAGAACTACTGCCCAAAATTTTGCATGAAACATGATTTTTTGAAAAAAATGAATTTTATGGAATTTTTATAGTAGGGCATTAGAGGAAGTAAGAGATGGGCAAAAGTTCAGCCAAGAACGGAAAAAACTTGTCTAATGATTGCCCTTTAAGAAAATTTAAGTATTTTTATACATTTAATAGTCAAAAATGTAAGCTATTGTTGCTTGAAGTTGCAAAAACTGATCATTTTTGTCCTATAAAAGTGAAAATAATGTGTTATTTTAACAAAATATTTTATTTTCGAAAGTAATTTAATAAAACGATTTTTAGATACTAGAAGGTAAAATTAACCTATTTTATTCTTACACATTTTTCTCTAAAACAACCCTTTCCTCTTGCTTTAGAGATTTTTAATTATTTTATGTACCATGTAATTAACATTGTAGACATATGCAAAAATGCCAAAAAATATAAGTTTTTCCAAATTCTAGGAAAAATGACTTAAAATTTTGACTATTGAATGTATAAAAATATTTAAATTTTCTTAAAGGGCAATCATTAGACAAGTTTTTTCCGTTCTTGGCTGAACTTTTGCCCATCTCTTACTTCCTCTAATGCCCTACTATAAAAATTCCATAAAATTCATTTTTTTCAAAAAATCATGTTTCATGCAAAATTTTGGGCAGTAGTTCTAAAATATTTGACATAGTTAGTAGTTTGTCCTTTAGGACATTTACTCGGCTTTCTAATGAGACCAATTTCGCCTTTCTAGCTTGAACAGTTAAAACCCTATTAACAATTTTATGATGTGAGGTCAATTATTTTTTAAAAATATTAAATTTGACCTTGTGGGAAAACGGTTGGAGATCGGGGTTTATATTATAGGACTTCTTTTGTTCCTTTTGAGGTGTACTATCACCTCCTTTTCTGGTGGACACTTAATATGAAACACCCTGTATAACTTTAACCATAACCAATACAATGAAAGATTTACCTCTGTGCCCTGTACTTTGAGCTTCATATGATCCTCTCTGGTGGTTTTACCATCCTTCCTCTTTTTCCAACAGTATCCGTCTCTTCTGTACCGAACTTTCTTCCTGCTATACAGCAACATCGAACCGCTCTTTGGCCTAAAACAAAGAATTGTAGCATTAAATTTTACTCATCCAATAAATACATTACATCCGAATATATTATTATATATGACACTATATCCTGAAATTCCAACATAGAATCGTTTATGGAGAAATCAAAGATATTGGGTGATACAAATAACAATATAAATCAATGTTTATATCATTCGATACTACCAAGTTTTGCAAAACTTGAATAGATGACCCAATAAAATTGTGCGAGAGACACCAAGGAAATATAACAGGCAAAATGCAATGCTACATTTGGGAACTGCTCCATCATTCGACATTCATCATCATTCATGACTCGACGTAATGTCAAGTGACCCACTCTGTTTTGTTACGTCTAAAACTCATAAGGGCACCAACAGAGCCTAAACACACTCTTTCTTTCAATTTCAATTAAAATTCCGAAGAATAAAATGTGAAGTATTTACCTGAGACAAGCGGTGCTCTCTTACCGCCATCATGCTTGGCAAGCAAAACATATATAATTTAATACTACCTAGTTTTGCAAATCATTAATAGTTGACAAAATATAAATGTGCGAGAGACACCTAGGAAATGTAACAAGCAAAATGCAATGCTAGACATAGCGATTATATAGTGTCAACTATTCATGTGTTGCAAAACTCGGTAGAATCAAATGATATAGTTTATATTCATAGCTTGTGATCGATTTATTATAACTATATGATAGCTTTTCATTCAAATCTCTTATCATAAGCGAAGGAAGCATGAAATAAACACCAGGTTAAAGAGATATTAACATTTCTATGAAGACAAGGGGAAAAATCTGGTACGGGGTACCTCGGAACTTTTCCTCATTACATCGGATTCGCTACGCTCATCCTCCCTGCTTCAGATTCGCTTCGCTCGTCCTCAGTAATTCAGTTCCCCAAATTTATACTGCAGCATGCCTTCGGACTCGTTTCACTCGTCTTCAGATAGTAAATGCATACATCATTATAATAATCTATAATTCTCAGCGGTCACCCATACAGCACTGACCACGCTCAATGCTCCTTAATTTTTATGATCCAACAAAAATCATTGATATACTTGTACCGAATTTCAACTCAATCCGACCATTTTCCAATTTTTTAAAAAAACATACACAAGTCATTCAATAAAAATTGAACTAATGCTGATGATGGGATGAAACTTAGCACATATAGTAGCCTAATACATAGTCACATGCGTGCCAAATCTCAATTTGATCGGATTATTTTTCCGGGTTTTATGATTTTTCGACATTTCTGCTGAAACCTCCCGAGTGGTTTTAACAAAGTTGTCTGTCTGTATGTATGTATTTGGGTGTCTATATCATTGTAGCTCCCTGCGTATTTATGCTAGAGAGTTGAAACATGGTCTAGTTGGTCTAAAATCAATCTTTAGGTCTCGTAGTGATATACGAGAAAGAACTTCTATATGAAAATTCAAAAGGGAAAGGGAAATTTCAAAAGTCCATAAAACGCGGAAAAAGGTTTTAATCGATTTTAGATATGGCACGCATGTAGTCATATATAAGGCCAACATTGGTTCTAAGTTTCATGTCACTATCAGCATTAGTTCAATTTTTATCATATAACATGAAAACATTTTTTAAAAAATGCAAAAATATACAATTGAATTAAAATTTGGTAAAATTATTTAATCCCTTTTCGTATTAAATAAGCATAAATTTCGTTTCAATACGTCAAGTATGTGTGGCTGGTTTTGTTGGATGATAAAAGTTTAGCAGCATCGAGCGAGGTCAGTATCTGGATGAGTGACCACTGGGAATAAAACGGATGTTGTAACAATCTGAGGACGAGGGAAGCGAGTCCAACATAATGAAGATAAGCATAGCGAATCCAATGTTGTTAAAAAATTACGAGATACTCCGAACCCGTTTTTTACTCGTAAAACCATAAATATAATTACTAAGTATTTGCTGCAAAATACATTACCATACAAGTAATGTATTTCTTGTAATGTATCATTCTAATGTATTTAAGTAATGTATTTCTTGTAATGTATATAAGTAATGTATCATTCTAATGTATTCAAGCAAAACTGGTTAAGAAAACGTCAAACATATTTCATAAAATTACAATATAGTTTTAAGGCATGCATTTTGTCTTTCATTTTTATAAGTTTTAATAATACATACATCAGTATTATTATCATTTAAAAATATAAATAGATGTGCTCACGTTATGAAGTTATATATATCAAGAATAAGGGATTCATAAAATGAAATCGAGAATTTTAATATCACTTTAAATATAAAATGAGACATCTTATAAATTAAACATTTGCGAATCTTTTAAATTGTTATGTGACATAATCCAAAAAAACTAAATAACAGATTTTAAAAAATAACTGGTAAAACTAAGTTTTTTAACACAAAATAATAAAAATGGTTGGATAAAATAAAGAGCTATAGTAGAGGTTTTTGCTATTGTATAGAACATAACCAAATATATAATATAAAACTATTAACTTACAGAAAAATTAATAAAAACAATTTTTACAAAACAATATATTATGACCCAAAAGTTATTTAAAAATTTTAAGGGTTGTTTAAATCTTAAAAGCATTACATCCACCCCATGGGATCTCTCCATCCCATCTACCAATCATCTCTCCACCCTTCTCGACCCCTCTATCAAAATATGATTCTAGCCCCTATTTTTTTTCTAAACCCCTGCCAATATGTATTTTAGAAAACTTTTTATTAAACCCTTTATTTTATTTTGGCCCATCCTCTTTTTAAAATATATGAAAGGATTGTTTTGGAAAAACATTTCCCAGACCTTTTAAACAACTATATATTCATATATTATATTTATTTTAGCCGTCTCTGTGGTCGAGGTCGTTAAGGCGTCAGTTATTAAACTAACCTTTGACACCACGGAGGTCTCGGGTTCGCATCCCAGGTTACGCTCTCAGTTAATATAAGATTATTGTTCAAATAACTTATCGCCAACTTTAGATTACACTTTGAGCCTTACGGTTGCCACAACCACTGGAGGTTGTTCCCGCAGGGGTTATCCCTGATGGGCCGCAAGGCTCTAAACGGGTATTATTATTATTATATTTTATTTTGGCCCATCCTCTTTTTAATATGAAAGGATTGTTTTGGAAAAACATTTACCAGACCTTTTAAACAACTATATATTCATATATTATTTGATATCACCGAGTTTTTCAAAACATAACCAAATATATGAATAGTTTTAACATAAACAATAAAATATTTCGAGAAACGCCAAGAAATCCAGGAAACAAAATGCATTAAAAACATCTGAAAACTGGTCCATCGGTCATGTCAAGTCCCACTCCATTTCGTTACCTCTAACTTATCTGGCCGCCGATAGAACTTAACTCGCAAAAAATCTTTTGTGTCAACAAAGCATTTATTTTAATAGTGGTGGAAAACAGAGTAAAAGAAGTACAAAAAAATCGGGTACGGGGTACCTCAGAACTTTTCCTCATTACATTGGATTCGCTACGCTCATCCTCTCTGCTTCGGACTTGCTTTGTTCATCCTCAGAAATACAGTTTGCCAAATTTATACTGCAACATGCCTTCGGACTCGTTTCACTTGTCTTCAGATAGTAAATACATCCGTATCATTCTCAGCGGTCACCCATACTGCATTGACCACGCTCAATGCTTCTTAGTTTTATGATTCAACAAAAATCATGGAAACGAAACTTAGATCCTCGACACCGATTTTACACCGTGTAGACGGGGGTTCAATTCGGTGTTGAACACTCATATCGACACAGATAGTTTGTAGGTTAAAACTTGATAGTGTGTTGTCTATTTCCGAAACTTTATTAGTAAAATAAACTTACTATCCAGCTAAAATTTAAGTCGTTTAAACACTGCTTATGATCTGTTGTTCCTGGCCGCATTTGCCTCGTTTAATATAAACACTAATTCTGCAGTACACTGTCAGAGCAATTATAATTATAAATTAACGCACACAAAATAAGGAAAGAATAGTTCATGTTTTAAAAATATTCAAGTACTAAGTAGAACACAAAACCGAAACGAAAAATTGCAAATCATGTTGATTTAGAAGGATGGCCAACCTACACAAACTAAATATCCCGTAAGAATATTATATCTTTATTTAGATTTTAAGTTATTATTTAGAATTATTGTACTTGATCTTTATTAGTTCTACTTTGCATAGAGATATTATTACTAGGGCCATAGAGATATATACTAGAGGGAGCATAGCCTATCTTAATACATTGAGAGGCCTGAAACATTTTTAGTGGGGCTCTCAGGGGCTCTGCGTAACCTCATTGAAACCTTCTCCAAGAGGGAGTTAAAGTTAAAATTAATCAATTGTTTTGGGCTTCCCGCAGATTGTTTGTGTTTTGATTTGTATTTTAAACATTCTACTATATAACTTACTGTTTTTTTTTTGTTGTTTATTTGATGAAAATTATAATCGAATGTGGTACGGTTACTTTTTCGATGTTTCAAAATAATTCAACCAATAGGGCCCCTCTAGTAATATATCTCTATGACTAGGGCCCTATGACTTATTACATTCAATAAAAATTTAAATATTTCTGATAATGAGATGAAACATGGCAATTATGTTAGTATTATACATAGTCACATGCGTGCCAAATCTGAATTTGATCAGATTATTTTTCCGGGTTTTGTGATTTTTCGACATTTCTGCTGAGTCATTATTGCAGGTTAATCGTAATAAAAATATTTTCCTAATAGCCCAACTACAGCGGTAGACTGATTTTTGTACAAAATTTCAACTAGTCGAAAAATATCATCTTCCGAGCAGCACAAACAGACTTATGTTCTGATTTTTGTGCAGAAGTGTCAACTCTCTAGCATAAACACAGCGGGAGTCATGCGTGACACAGACACACACTCAAATACACAAACGGACACAGACGCACACTCAAATACTTAAACAGACACAGACTCAAATACATACTCACACACAGACGCACACTCAAACACATACTCACACAAAGACACAGAGTGTGTTAGGTTTAAATGCAAATCTATACGTTTTGGATTTATATGGTGAACGCAGTAATTTTCCTTATACCTACGGTAGTAGGTGAGGAAAAGTAAAAAAGAGGCCGCTACGCCACGCCAGCGCTAGAAACGTGGGGTGACCATGTGACCACTACGTCACGCCAGCACTAAAGCTGTGCGGTCCCAAGCCTCGATTTGGGTACGAGGTACCTCGGAACTTTTCCAGCGCTAGAGACGCGGGGTGACCATGTGGCCACTATGCCACGCCAGCACTAAAGGCCGCTGTGCGGCCCCAAGCCTTCATGCGGGGCGAAAAACAACTATGTAGCCGCTACGCCACGCCAGCGCTAGAGGCTGGTGTGCGGTTCAACGCGTCCATGTGGGGCGAACAACTACCATGTAGCCGCTACGCCACGCCAGCGCTATAGGCTGCTGTGCGGTTCAACGCCTTCATATAGGGCGAACAACTACCATGTGGCAGCTACGGGGCCACATGGTTGTCCCATGACAAATCGTCATATTACTAGTTTATATAAATGGCATACTACCAAGATATAAGCGAATTTTTAAGTGTATTAGTGAAAAAACAAAATTTGTTTAAATCATGGCAAATAATAGTATTCAGATGGAATTGGTACATTGAAAGTCATGCCCATTTTAATGTAATTACAATTTTAATGGTCTCTAAAATTTGCTGTAAATTCCGGCCTAATTTGTAAATTTAAAAAACGGGACACAGTTATTTAATCAATGAAATTAAGTAATTAGTAATTAATATCTTCTATTTATCCCTAAAAAACATTTTTGACACTAAACTATAAAAATAAACTCTTTTAAAGATTAAAGAATAGAAGAGAAATAAAAAAGATGGAAAATCAACTCAGACTGAGATAGAAGTCGACCAAAAGGGCAGGGGGAGGAGGGATGCAAAACAAAATTATTAAGTGTTTGGCACAAAATTTAATGTTGATGGTTTTATTATATCCCTCTATGTATTTTATTCGCTTTATATTTATTATACTTTTAAAAATAATACATTAACTCTTCAGGGGTTTATTTAGTGGTTTCATACATTTTTTATATCAAATACATTTAATGAAAAAAAAAAATTAAAAAGAGTGTAACAAACAAATATGAAAATGTATGAAGCACATTACATTTTATAAAGAACTGTTGCTTTTTAGCGAATTTTCATTAGAAAATTAAGATTATGAGGTTGTTCGAATGGGTGGGGGAGTAATCGATTCCGGTTGGCCTCCTGATCCCAGGGAACGCACACTCATACCGTGTTTTAGTGAATTTCCAAAAGAAAAAATAAGCTTTTTTTACTTAATTTCCATTCATTTTTTTTTTACTTAATTTCCATTTATTTTTTTTACTTAATTTCCATTTATTTTGTTTACTTGATTTCCAAAGGAAAAATAAGCTTTTTTTACTTAATTTCCATTTATTTTTTTAATTGATTTCTAAAGGAAAAATAAGCTTGTTTTTACTTAATTTCCATTTATTTATTTTTACTTGATTTCCAAAGGAAAAATAAGCCTTCTTTACTTAATTTCCATTCATTTTCTTACTTGATTTCCAAAGGAAAAATAAGCTTTTTTACTTAATTTCCATTTATTTATTTTAACTTGATTTCCAAAGGAAAAATAAGCTTTTTTATTTAATAATTTTTCCTTTGAAAATAATAACCTATTGAGCTTGAAGTACAGGTGTTTTTTAAAAAAACTAAAACTAAACTTGATATGTGGCGAGATTTTAAGGAGATCACAAAGCCCATGTTGAGGTTAATCTATGAAGCCATTAACCCAACCTTATAACGTCTAAAAGTTTTAACATTTTGAGACGGTGTGGCCCGAGAAACCGAAGCGGCCGTATTTGAAATAAATTCTCGCGAGGCCTGGTGCGTAATCCTTAAGCCTGGCGAATTTCCTTTGAAATGCGTGCTTTTCTGATTTACAATTTATATCTTGCTCACATGTCCTGCTCATGAGCAGCAGTACTACAATTAAACACAAGTAATATACAGTGAACATAAGAAGTATTACTTAATTGTTTCGTTCCTTTCAAGACTCGCAGCCGGGTGTCTTGATTTGTAGTCCGCCACCTTAACCTCTCGACTACCATGGAAGAAGTAGATTTATTAATTAATTTATTTAATAACTTAACTTTTATTAATAACTCTCAGTACTTAAGGTGTACGCTCTCAGTACTATATTTCAAATTCTTACGATTTTAAATAATAATTTTCATTGTTTTGAACAATGTTTTGAAGTGTTTTCTGGTTATTTTACCAGGTTAGTTGGTTTTTTTAAGTTGCATAAACTGGTTTTACTAGATTCTTAATCTAAAAAACAAAAACAGTCCTTTAAAAGACCAAAATAGTTTTCCTTTTTTTCGACACTTTAGTTAATTTTCAGTAGTCGTATCGACTTCGGAACAGTTTTATCCAATTAAGCGCCCGAATAAAACATAAATGTTTTTCTTGAAAAAAACATTTATTTACAGACTTTATTCCCAGCGAAAAAATTTAACCTTGAATTTTTATGTTTCCCCAACTTCATAAGCTTATTTTTACTTCTAAAATTCGCTAAAAATATACATAAATTGAAACAAACTTTTGGCCATGGTCCGAGATTCGCATCAGCGAATTTTTTTCAAAGGAAATTCGCTAAGCGACGTCACAAAATATTTTTATACGAATCACGTCTGCTTAAATATTGCATAAATTCATTTTATATTACTTACAAATAAATATAAAACTAATGAATATTTAAATAAAAATAAATAAATACAGAGGAAAAGCGACTAAACAATAATAATTAACACAGTTATACTAAGACCAAGAATGGCATATGATTACAAAAAAAATCTATTTTTATTTTTAGTAAAAACATTTTTACCATAGTGTGAAAGGGAAACATGTTTTTGTTTTCTTATTAGTATTATATTTATTATTTCTAAACTTTCACACAAAACGAGAAAGAGAAGGAACAACAATGTAACATTAATATATCATTATATGGTTGAGTGTGTTGATAGTTGCACTTAACCCTAAAAATGAAAACCCATAAGAAAACTTATTTTTCTTTCTTTTACTTTCTTTCATCTTGAACTATACGACCCTTTTTATACAAGTTACGGTCCTATGGAGGAAGAAAATAATCAATTCCATAAAACACACAGTGCAGCTACAAGTTTATTGTTTAGATAGCAAAAAACAAAATAACAATAAGTTGATTCCGTTAGTAAAATAAGTTAAAACACATAGTGTAGCAAGTTTATTGTTAAGATAGCATAAACAATAAATTGATTCCGTAAGTAAAATAAGTTAAAACACATAGTGTTGCTACAAGTGTATTGTATAAATAGCATAAACAAAATAACAATGAGTTGATTTCGTAAGTAAAATAAGTTAAAACACATAGTGTAGCTACAAGTTTATTGTTTAAATAGCAAAAAACAAAATAACAATGAGTTGATTCCGTAAGTAAAATAAGTTAAAACACATAGTTTAGCTACAAGTTTATTGTTTAAATAGCATTTTTAACACATTTTATAGAATTATCCAACAACAATTATGATTGCTACAAGTATTAGAGTTAATAGTAATAGTAGAGTAATAGTTTCAGTGGCTTGAGAGGCTTTGCAGAGAAACAATCCAGTGATCACACTCAGGCGGGAGTAATTAAAATTAGTAAACATAGTGGTAAATAAATATAAATAAATTTTAAAGAAACCTAATAATAATAATAATAATAAGATGTATAAAATATAATAATAGTTAAAAAAAATAGATAACTCAAATAATAATATTATTAACAAAATGAAAAAGTAAGGTAGGGAGCTTGAAAGAGCAGGAAAAAAAAAGAAAAAGAAAATTTAATAGTAAAAATAAAACCTAAATAGCCTGCAGCCTTTAACAGGTATGGACTTAAGAAGAGGCATCTTAAAGCCTTAGACTTATTAGCTGGTGGAGGTTACAATACCTTCAGGGGAGGTCATAGCAGGTTTCATTGATTTCTGGGCCACTACCGCCACTGACAGGATTGTCCAGAAGGGTTTCAAAGGAAAGGAGTTGTACTAGATAATTAGGATGATTAATAAGGGATTCATGGAATTTTTGATAACGGGATTTGGAGAGTTCCCTGTCAAATGGGACATTGAGGTCATTATGGATGGTAAGGAAACATAAAATGGAGCATTGGTGATTTTTCTTAGGATTTTTGGCTGAAGGCTTTGGAGGCGTTCAAAGCCTCATAAGCCCAGGCGGGTTTTTTGGTCAACATTGTACAATCTAATCTTCTTGCTCAGTGATAATTTTGACCTATGGTATAAAAGAAGAAGCAGGATCTTGTATAGTCTTGTAACGTCAGTACGTTTAATTTTTGTGGGTAGCTGCCAGTTTAATCGTCTATCAAGGTTAAGGTCGTGATATCGGACGGAGGATGATAGAGGAATAGGAACTTAATTGAGGGTGACTGAAAGACAAGTATCAATACGAAGAGCGAAAATGACATCAACACGTTTCTGTCCATTGATTTTAATCCTCAATTACTTCAAAGCTCAAAAAAAGGAGGAGGTAGTTTTGGGTGATATGAGAAGCAATTATGTGGTTTTCGTGAACTGAAAGGATAGCTTTATCATTGGCTAAGGTTCAAGGATTGTAGATAAATGATCTGGAATATCATGAGTGTAAATAGAATACAGGACTGGTCCTAAAATACTGTCTTGAGGGACCCTGCTTAAAAATAACGATGATCCATAACTGACCCGAAAGTATCTATTTCAAGAAAGGACATTGGGATAAAGAAGTAAGTAAAAGGAATGACGCCTTTCCAAAGTAAGCCAGCATGCCAAACTCTATCAAAGACCTGAGCATCGTCAAGAAAGACCGCTGAACAGTACTTCTTTGTCTCAAGGTAGGAGAAAATGGCATTGTAGGATAGTGGAATGGTTGGATCTGAATCCAATTGATGGTTAGGAAGATATTGATTGAGTATAGGGAGCAATCGATGAAGTAGGAGCTTTTCAAGGACTTTACCCATTACGAGTAGGAGACTTAAAGGTCGGTAGGATCAAGGAAGATGAGCTGGTTTGGAACTTTTTGTACTAAGTTGCAAGTATAGGACTGAATTGCAAGTATAGGTTAATAGCAAAACAACAAAATAATAATAAGTTGAGTCAAGTAAAATAAATTGACAGCTCATTAAATTCTATAAATTCAACAATCAGTTTTTTAAGACGGTGACAGATATCAAAATAAAATTTAGTTGATCCATTCGCCACTTAAAGAGATACATTTGTATCAAATTTTAAGTAAATTGATGAAATCATCAACATTTGTTTAATCATTAACATTCCGAGCAACAAAACTTGTCCCGTAGTTGTTGACCTATGTTTGACATAATCTTTTGTGACAAGTTTCAATTCTCAAGCATAAAAACAACGTAACCTATGCGTGACACAGTCAAACAGTATAGAGTAGATGACTGTGAAAAACATTATTTTTAATTAAATTTTAATATGTTGGCACTAGTGCTTTCTTCTTTTGTAATTCCTTAGCGCAAATAATCACTGAAATATTACTTTGGTTAATTTTAATTTCTTTATTAACATTGTTTTAGTAAAATTATTAAAGAACAAATTTCCCGTAAAAATTAATATTAAAAATATTGTTATTTATTATTGAAATGTTGCCATTGTACTTTAAAAATAGTATATAATGGAAATAAAATGTATTTTTTTATTTATTTAAACCCCAATCCCTAAGTTAATTCGTCAAAAGATGGAGAGCCTATAAGAGAAAATACTTTCTATTTTCATTTATAACGAGAAAGGATAGTGACAAGTCATATAAAATAAATAGGAAAGGAAAAGATTGAAAACAATACCAAGGGTGCTTCTACATTTTCAAGACAAAATTTAACAAAAAGATAAGAAGAGGGGAAATGGACAATCAAATAAATAGAACCTAGTTTTGTTTTCGGACCAGATGATATCAGATTAAGTTTGATAAGATAGAATATGGCAGGGGATGTGCGAACTAGAACATGGCAAGGAATGTGTGAACCAGGCTAAGAGAAGACTTAACTGGACAGAGGAATCACAAACCTTAAGTAGAATTCATGAAAAAGAGCCTTGTCTTATGTTATATTTTTTTTATTTATAGTTATTTTTTATTTATATTATAGTTTGTTTAAAATGGCTAATACCTAGTAACATACATAGTAACATATTAATAAATCAATAATGAGTAAAATCTAAGGTCATTTTGGAATACTTAGAAGTTATACTTTGTCGTTATTAAGATTAGAAATATTTATATTTCAGTTAATTATTACTGGTTTGCACTAATAATCCAGAAGCGAGATGTAAATGAAAATAATTTCTGGCGCGGTGGTCCGCATGTTCGGGCGAATTTCCTTTGGATGCGTGTTTCCGTGCTTTTACATTATATAAGTTTACAACTAGTAAATAATAATTCGGCGCGGTGGTCCGCTGTCGGGCGAATTTCATTAAGAATGCGTGTTTCCGTGCTAAACATAACACCATTTCTTGCTTATGCAAGAACCATGCCATTGCGTGGTTCCGGTTCATGCTTAGAACCTAAGCAGTTACTCAATTGTCAAGCACTGCCCGTAACTCTTTTGTCTGTATTTTCCAAAGGAAAATCCGCATAATCTCCAGTTGTTGTACAAACTATGCCTCTAAAATTAGAATACGCACTATTATTTGCACTAGTTTAAAGATTAGTTACTTATCTTTAAAGCTTAGTCAGTTATCTTTAAAGGTTTTAGCGCATTTCCTTTGGAAATACAGACAAAAATGAGTTACGAGCAGTGCTTGACAATTGAGTAACTGCTTAGGTTCTAAAGCATAAACCGAACCACGCAATGGGCATGGTTCTTGCATAAGCAGAAATGGTTGTTTAATGTTTAGCACGAAACACGCATTCTAATGAAATTCGCCCGACAGCGGACCACCCGCGCCGGAATTATTTATTTACTAGTTGTAAACTTATATAATGTAAAAAGCACGGAAACACGCATCCAAAGGAAATTCGCCGACATGCGAACCACCGCGCCAGAATTATTTTAAGTTTGTAAACTTATATTAGGTTAAAAAAACGATAAAAAAATTATTGTCCCTACTAGGATTTGAACCCAGGTACTCTGGGTTTGAAGCTCGCATCCAAAGGAAATTCGCCCGACATGCGGACCACCGCGCCAGAATTATTTTCTAGTTGTAAACTTATATTTAGTAAAAAAAAAAAAATAAAAAATTATCGACCCTTCCAGGATGTGAACCCAGGTACCTGAGTTTGAGTGGTCGTATTGACTTCCGGACCACTGGCATTCAACTCAGAGGCCCAAAAACATTGAAAACGACACCCTACTCGAAATTTAATTTTCAACGACCGTAATTTTTGGTTCTATAATTTTGTGTTTTTTTTCGACTTTTGGTAACTTAGAGTTTCGTATCGACTTCGGACCGGTTTCATTCGATTCAGCGTCTCAAAAAACAATAAATATTTGACCTTTTTCGCGGCAAAAAAATATGAACCCTGAATTTGCTGATTTTTTGAAAATTTCGCTGACTCAGCAAACCGGGTTAATGACGTCACAAAATTGTTTTCAATAGGGTTCGTGTCCCCCGAAGGTGATTTTTGCACCAAGTTTGGTTAAAAAATATTAATCCGTTCGAAAGATAGAGTGTTTACAAGAAGGTCAAAATACATATATAATATACAGGGTGTTCATATAAAGTGTCCACCAAAAAGGAGTGATAGTACTCCTCAAAAGGAACAAAAAATGTCCTATAATATAAACCCCGATCTCCAACCGTTTTCCCACAAGGTCAATTTAATATTTCAAAAAAATATTGACCTCACATCATAAAATTGTTAATAGGGATTTAACTATTCAAGCTAGAAAGGCGAAATCAGTATCATTAGAAAGCTGAGTAAATTTCCTAAAGGACAAACTACTAAACCATTGTCAATATTTTGGAACTACTGCCCAAACTTTGCATAAACATGATTTTTTAAAAAAAACTGAATTTTATGAAATTTTTGTAGTAGGCATTATAGAAGTAAGAGATGAGCAAAAGTTCAGCCAAGAACGGAAAAAACTTCTCTTTATGCCCTTTAAGAAAAATTAAATAATTTTATACATTCAATAGTCCAAAATTTTAAGCCATTCTTCCTAGAAGTTGCAAAAACTGATATTTTTTTTTTGGCATTTTGCATATGTCTCAATGTTAATTACATGGTAATAAATATTAAAAATCTCAAAAGCAAGGGAAAAGAGTGTTTTAGAGAAAAATGTGCAAGAATAAAATAGGTTTATTTTCCTTCTAGAGTCTAAAAAATCGTATTATTAAATTATTTTCGAAAATAATTTTTTTTATTAAAAATAACACATTATTCACTTTTATACGACAAAAATGATCAGTTTTGCAACTTCTAGCAACAATAGCTTACATTTTTGTCTATTGAATGTATGAAAAATTTACATTTTCTTAAAGTCAGTCATAAGAGATTTTTTCCGTTCTTGGCTGAACTTTTGCTCATCTCTACTTCCTCTAATGCCCTTACTACAAAAATTCCATAAAATTTCATTTTTTTAAAATCATGTTTCATGCAAAATTTTGGGCAGTAGTTCCAAAATATTTGACATGGTTAGTAGTTTGTCTAGGAAATTTACTCAGCTTTCTAATGCCCAATTTCGTCTTTCTAGCTTGAATAGTTAAATCCCCTATTAACAATTTTTTATGATGTGAGGTCAAATATTTTTTTGAAATATTAAAATTTGACCTTGTGGAAAACGTTGGAGATCGGGTTTATATTATAGGACATTTTTTGTCCTTTCGAGGAGTACTATCACCTCTTTTTCGTGGTGACACTTTATATGAAACACCCTGTATATATATAATATATATATTTATATATATATATATATATATATATATATATATATATATATATATATATATATATATATATATATATATATTATATATATAATATATATATATATATATATATATATATATATATATAATAGTCTCGCGAAAATTTTTTTCGTCATTAGGGACCTCTGAAACGGATTTGGTGTGTCCGAGGTTCAAATTCCGCCATGACGCCTATCCCATTAGCGAATTTTTTTCCCAAAGGAAATTCGCTAAAAAAGCATAAACCTGAGAAAAAACTTAATTGATCTGCAAGAAATAAAGCAGATTTCTTTGAAATCTGCATTCAAAAGACTCTCCCACCATACGCACCACCGCGAAAGAATTATTTAAAAGTTATGAACTTAAAGAGTGAAAATGTATGTATATATATATATATATATATATATATTATATATATATTATATTGTGTGTGTGTGTGTGTGTGTGTGTGTGTGTGTGTGTGAGTGTGTGTGTGTTTGTGTAACCCTATTTTTTAGTGATGAAGGACCTTTAAAACAGCCTTTTGTCACATAACCGATTTTTTGTTCACAACCATATACTAAAAAAATATTTGCAAACTTGTTTTGCAAATCCACTTTATTAATTTATTTTATACTATATATGTTTATTATTTTCAAAGGTCTATTACACTCTAATGTTAAGTAAAGCTATAAGCCATGTTATTACACCAAGGATATTGCTTAAAAATTTAAAATACGTGGGGTTACAAAAGTCAACAATAAAACGAAAACTCAAATGAAAATATGATGCTTAAGAAATATATAAAGTTATATTACAAACCTAATCTTAACTTCCTTCGACTGCCAATCCATATGTCTTTCGAATGTGATAAGAATGGCTGCGATTTCCTGAAAAAGAATAAATATTTTAGACTTTCTTATCACAATTAAATCAGGAAAGGAAAAAATAATTTTTCCTTATCTCAGTAAAGGAATAAATAATTAAATATGACTAGAATGTTGACTAATTTTTAGAGCTTTTGAACAGTTATGATTTGTAATAAATAAATAAATGAATGCCCGTTTTAGGGCCTTTCGGCCCATCAGGGTATTCACCCTGCGGGAACCACCATAAATCTACTACACTCTAAGAATTAATTAAAGTTGGCGAAATCTTTTTAATACAAATACTATTCATAAAATCTTAGAGCATAGCACGGGCTGCGAACCCCGGACCTCCGGTGCCGAAATCGAACGCCTTTACGATCACGGCCACGGAAGCAGATCGATATTAATTGTAATATCAATTGAATTAAATGAAGACTTTATTTCCTTTACCCTTTTTTTAATTTAATTTTAAATTTATTTACTTAGTTAGACACGGGACATAAAAACATTTACAATTTTATTAATTATCAAACTTTCTCTTTTTTGTCATTTTTAAGAACTGAAGAAGCTCAGGATCCCTAAGCTCTTCGTCAATTTATTTTCAATAAATTTTAATAAGGACTGAAGCCTTCAATTAATTCAATTTATATTAGAATGTTTACTAGTCTAAAATTAGAAAACGTAAAAAATAACAGCATAAAACGCTAAATTCCTATCAGTTGCCTGAGGAAACAAATTCATAATTATTGCAAGAATTAGACCCCTTTTTATATATAAACTACTCTGTGGAGCAATCCAATAGATCAATTGATAGGTTCTGCACTAAATAGTATATAAATAAATTTATATACTAATAAATACTAGACGTTGTAGCGAGCCATTTGGTTAACACTTATATTAGTTGTTTCAGCTCGCAGTGAGATGGGGATATACAATTCCACTTCCCCCACCTCGTCAACTACAAGGTCTTTCTATTCTACCCCTTCAGATTTTACAGTTCTTCCCTTATTATACCTCGTAAAGCATTATTTATTTTAATTAAGACCGTAATTGATTAATAAATTGATATTAAATTTTAAGATTCATATTAATAAATTAATCATCGTGTTTGTCTAATTCTTCAATTTTTGTGTGTTAATGTGTTTTTTGTATCTTCATGTATAGAGTTAATAAATTTAAAGTAATTTAATTGTTTAGAACTCAAGTCAATTGTTTTCTTCTTTCTCTATTTTATTGTATTTTATTTTAAATTAAACAGTACTTCATAATATATTATAATTCTATGTCTGATGACTTCTATCGTTATATCTCTATTATTTTACTTTGAATCAATAAATTAAGACACAGCTTGATTTCTTGAAGAATAAATCAAAATATTTTTAAAAAAGTAGGTGCAAGAGATTAAGCATTTAAAAAAAGAATAATTTGATATTAGATTAGCGGTCATAAATTGTATAATGATAAGAAATATCCATTCTATAGAGACGAGCCCCTCTCGCTTATTGGTTGCAGGAGACGCAAGAGTATTACTCCCCACCTCTCTCACTAGATATACTCAATTACCTACCTACACAGTAATATACACTTTACTAGAAGTGTTAACCAAATGGCTCGCTACAACGTCTAGTCTAATAAATAGTATATAAATAAATTTATATACTATACGAGAGAAAACTTTGAGCCGCATCCAGCCGTATATGTGTTGGAGTTTCTAGGCATTTAATAACTGCCTAATAGACTGATAATAGCATTTAATAGACTGATAATACCCTGGATGCGGCAGAAAGTTAACTCTGGAGTAAATTTGTTTTTTTGAGGTAGTACGTAATTGAACACTTTATTGGACCGTTTTTAGGATGAGAAGCCAATCATTATTGTTATAGGAGGTTATTTAGTACTTTTCACCTCCGAGGACAATAATGAATGTACAAAAAAAACTTCTAGGACGTAAAAGTAATTCATATATTGCCGCCATTACTGTAATGTAGCGTGTTAAAAAAGAACCTTCATGTGTAAAACATTCATGGGGTTTCTTTAAAAACGTTCATTTTGTTTCTGCTTTTGTTCGTAGACTATTTTTTTTCGTTTTTAAAAGGTGTTCTATTTTTTTTTTTTTTTTTTTTTTTTTATTAGTTCCTTTATTTAAATAAATAAATAATCACAAAATCAAAAAATATAGAAAGGTTAACCCACATAATAGGAAGAAAACTCCAGTGCTATGTGGGTATACAATTTTTGTGTGTTTATTTGTAAAGCTTTTACATTTTTGAGTAAAAGATAATATGGAGTAAATTGGACGTTTTTTTTTTCAATAAAGTATATAGCGCAGTTTATTTAATGAGTGCTACCTAAAAAAAATAGTGTATGCCATAAGGCTGAGAATGTCTTTATGTCTTGGCAATTTTTCCCGACTCGCTTCGCTCGTCGGTAAATCTAATTGCCGTGACATAAAGACACACTTCTCAGCCTTATGGCATAAATAACTATTATATACCATTAAGTGGAGAGACCAATCATTTATATTTTACCTTTTTAATTATATCAGTCGCCTTTAATAAATAAAAAGAATGTGTCGACATTTTATGTTTTCTTAAGAATTAATAAATATTTCAACTTTAGCAATTCACAGTCATTTTCATAAACACTGAATTCGTAACACGTAGCCATATTTCAAAATGTCGAGACTTGAAAATATAAATTTACCTAAAAAAAAAATAAACAAAATCCATTCATCAGAAATGCCTAGTCACGCTGCTCGAAGAAGAATGTTTGTGCCATCACAAAAAAAACCAGACAAGGGTAAAAATGAATAAAAATAAAACGTAATCGTAATGATTGATAATCATCCGATGTGAGGGGTGAGCCATGGTTTCCATATCTTAACCAGGTTTTATACAGTGAATACAGATCGTTCAAGCGCCATGGGAAATCACTGGTACATTTAGTCTTAAGAAGTTACCTATAAGCTAGGATAACCTTAAGCCTCTCACGTCAACCGAGTTTGTCAGCAAAGGTTCATTTTTTTGGCAAAAGACCCTCTTCAAAAAAAATCCCCCTCTACGTCTTTTGATAGATGTGTTGAATGTAAAAAATAGTAGAGAAAGAAAAGGGTGAAAAGGAGAGAGGAGTAATAGCTAACTACAATAATTATATGTAAAAAGAAGACTATCAGTGTCATAGTATAAAAACGATATGAATACCTAAGTAAAGGATGTTACAATTCATTATTAATTAAAAATTAGTTCACTATAGACAAGGCTTTTTTAGCTGCTTCTAACAATGTTTTATCTTTCACAAAAGATTTTTATCCAATGACTAAAAAAATCAAAATTTCTTTTAATCTGTTTAATAAAATGTAAAAAAAGCTCTAAAGATAAGGAACGCTATAAAAATCCATCTTTATTTAATCTTATCACCGCAAAAAAAGTTATTAACTATCTTATTAATTAATTAAATATTATTTCCTAAACCAACAACAAGAAAAAAGGTAAAAAAGTTTAATTTTTTAAAACAAGAATTAACTAGAAAAAAGTGGCATCTCTAAGAAAAAGCTGGGGCGACGATACCGTGAGGGGTCGAGTCTGGGGCTCCCCGGAGACCCGTTGAGAAGACCTATTAATCTGGACTGGGGGAGAAAAAAGAAAACATTTTAAAGGCTTTTCTTCTTTTTAAGCTCGGGGACTTTTTTCCTTGAAGTTATTTTGTCTTTTAAGAATCTTGAATACATTGTTTTTCCTCGTAATAACCTCTTTTTACATCTTTCTTTCTCCCCAACATATTTAAGAAAGAAAGTTTGTCATGGGTATAAATGTAAACCCCCAGCTAAGGATGAGAAAAACATCTTTCTTTTAAATAAAGAAAAATCAAGAAGGTCTTTTCGTGTCTTTGCTTTTTTCTCTTAGCTTATTTAGGGATTTATTTTCTTTTTTCCATTCCTTTTAAAATGTCAAACTTGACCCTAAAAAAATGTATTTTTATAATTTTTAACCTGTTACATTTCATTTGACAAACAAAACAAACTCTCTTCTTGTATTTAGAAACAAAAATAGCTTTCTCATAATGTTCCGTTTTATAAAAATAAATATAAGGTTTTGGATAAAGCACGAAGAATATATTAAATCGATCAAATCAGTAAGATATTTCAAAGAATGAGGGAAATAAAAAAAGTTGCGATGCAAAATATTTAAAAAAAATAATTTGCCAGAAAATTAGTATACTAAACAATTACTAATGAACTTAGTAGCAGAAGTAATAAGGTGGGGAGGCAAAGCTAGCCCCGATTTCTTAGCCCATACCACCTCTATCAAGAGTATCTTTGAACGGTTGATACATGGGAGGAATCTCTCTAACAAAAAGAATAAATCTCCTCTTTATGCAAGAGGCCAACGCCAAATATGCGGGTACGCAGAGAAGCATAGGCCTCATACTCTGCAAGCAGGTGAAAGGCTGTCTCCTCATAGTGCCCCACACATGGGACAGTGAGCCTCTGATTTTACTGAATGTATCAAGATGTTCAACTGACAGTGACCGGTCAAAACATTAACTAGTATCCTAGGCAACGCTTGCTGAGGTTAATTATAATACGACACACGGCTAAAATCAATTGACAGCCCGCCAAAATCGCAATGCTTTCAACTCTCTTTTTTTAACCAAAAAATCCCCTTTTTAACAAAAATCCCTTTTTTTAACAACAAAAAAATCCTACTCTGGCAACTGTAAGTCAGGTTATGTTTGAATTTTATTATTTTTATTTGATATCGTATTTTTTTATTTTTTAAAAAATTATTACTTACTTTTAAGTAGGAATATTGTTGTATCTTATAAATTTATCAACTAAGTGTTGCTTTAAATTTGTTCGGAAGTATGAATTAAGTGGAGTTAAAGTTTTAATTACGTAATGACAATAGACATAATAGTTCTATGATAAAAGTTAGACGATTTAAATAGTAAGCTATAATTACTCTTTTCCAAAACAAATTGCTTTTTTTGTGTCAAGTTTGTATAATTGAAAGCGTATTGTTTCATATTATAAAAATAATATGACACAATGCATTCATGACTTAAAAAAGTCAAGACTGTCCAAGAATGTCCATGCGTCAAATACAGGCACTCAGATCATATAACAAAGCAATAATTTGATGAATTGAACAGATTAGAATGAAACGAAACAAAACGAATCAATATGCACAGTGAAGGAAATAAAAGCGACGCGAGGTTACAAATATTTAACACCAGTGTTGCCTTTTTATGATTTTATTAACAAAAAAGGTATTTTTTTTATACCGAGGTTGTCATGAGGTGGAGGGGGAAGGAGCGGGGTCGGTTTGAACCAATAGAATTTTTTCCCTCTCAGATTTTTGGCGCGCTGTCAATTGATTTTAGCCGTGTGTCGTATTATAGAAAATTTGTATTTTTTTTAAGTTGGCTCTGTAATGAACATATTTCCTTGTCTGCAATCAATAAAGGCATGCCAGCTGAGTTTTATGGTGTTCATTAACCAGCCAACCAAGAGTGTCTTAGCATCTAAAACTGCCAACCAAGAGTGTCTTAGCATCTAAAACTAAGAGGGGAAGAACAGGTTCTGGTCCAGCGAGTTTATCTGCTTCCTCATTACGTAAAACAGTAATTCCTCCTTAAGTTCAACAGTTTTACTTTCTGCCAACAGAGACAGAGCTTTGTATTTTGAGCAAGGGGGCAGAGGAGCTACTAGGAATGGAATTAAGGGCTTTAATTGCAGCCTAACTATCAACACAGATTATAATGAATTTCTCATTACCTTCTTGCACTACTAAAAGGGGCGCAACAATCAAGGTAGCGTAGACCTCTACTTGGAAGACCATAAGAGTTAAAGTTCTACTAAACATTTATAAAAATGTAGACCCCTGAACCAGCGAAGGCTTGAAACGAACTTGTCGGGAATTTTAGCTTAGGGAGTTCATAACATGGACATGAAGGCAAGCTAAACCTTCGTCGTTCAAATAAACGGATTATCGCTCCTATGAGTAACGATAAGAATAACTGCCCAATGAGTCAAAAAAAGAATATAATTGTTTAAAAATGCTTCATTTTTAAAACATTTTTTGTGCAATTAAAGTGTTTTGAGTCTAACAAGATCTCAAAGCTCTTTATAACTATCTTTTTATAACCAAAGCTCTTTCACGACCTGGCATTGAAAAGTTTACAACCAATCTAAAACTTATACCTAAACCCAACAGGTTTTGAGGTCTATAAAATGCTATAATAAACCAACAACACAGAACGCCAAAACATGATTTCTGAGAGGTTAAAACAAATCAAAAATAGTTTCGAACGTCATTAATATTCCACAAAACTTTAAAAAAATACATCATTTCATTAAGGTTTCAGATTTAACCATAAACATTTCAAAACCGAACTACATTTACTAGAGAAACGAGAATGAAATTATGATTTATGTATCGAAATGGAAATAGATTCCCAAAACCGAATCATTTATCTAAAATATTTAGGAAATATATATACTTTTATTTGATAAAAAAATTCGAAGGGAAGGAATTGATCAGACAAATCGGGAATTAAATCACTTAGGGTAAAAAGGATAAATATCATTCAATTTTTAAGTGGTACTTTCAGAGCTGGATTAAAAAAACGTCTAAAATATTCCTTCAATTTTTTTTAAATGTAAAAAATGTTAGAGTAGATAAAATCAATCTTTTACTTTGACCCAGTTATGTTTTTATAGGATGTATGTTATTAATAGTTTCGATATTTAGATAAATTTTTATAACAGAAGCCAATAATAGAGTTCAAGCCAGTCGATACGTATAGTACATAATTTTAAATTTTTTAAACAAAATTTGCAATTTAATTTAGAGAATTGCGAACAAAATTTTTCTTTTAAGTCAAATATTAAGGAAAAGCTACAGTCAACAAGTGCATAGGCCATCAAGTGAAAACAGAAAAATCCAATCAAGAGACATTACACAAATATCAGGAATGAGACCTAGCAAGAAGAAATACGGAGTATTAAATTTTTTCTTTTCCTCATTTATACCATAGGTATATAGGAAAAGTATTGTTTGCAAAACAATTTGAAACCGGAATGTCACCCGAATTTTATAGGTGTTTTAAGGCCTCCTTAAAAAAAAATATAAATGTAAATATCTTTTTATGTATGTTTATGTGTATGTATGTATTGTAGTTTTAATGGTTATAATGTATTTTTTAAATTATATGTTGTAGAAACTTTTATATTATTTAAGGTTTCTTATAATATACCATAAGTATTATATAATGTTAGAAAAATTGTGCTTTCATTAATCAATTATAGTGTTGCTTTATGTTTCTGTTGTATTGTTTATTATGTTTTAAGCATCTATATGTAATAAGCA
Source organism: Microvelia longipes (assembly GCA_018340805.1). Lineage (NCBI taxonomy): Eukaryota > Metazoa > Arthropoda > Insecta > Hemiptera > Veliidae > Microvelia > Microvelia longipes. The sequence goes on along the minus strand of JACMZG010001913.1, from coordinate 13,616,609 downwards.
CATAAAATTATTATAAATTAAAGTTTAAGTTATATCGTGTTTTAGTTTTTTTTATATTTATTAAGTTATATAAGTTAGTACTTATATTTGTAATAACTTTTTAGTAATATTTAATAGTAATAATGTTAGTAACTTAATTTAAAAAAAAATAAGATGTACCATCCAAGCTCTCTTAGAGAGCATACCACGGCTGATGGCCGATTTTGCATGTAAATTCAAACGCTTTTGTCTTTATAAAATTTGTATAAAAGGTATTTTAAATATGCAAATAAATGGTTTATTTATTTATTTATTTATATATTTAAGGCCTCCTAAGCGGTTTTCACAAAGTCTGTCTTTATGTGTTTGTTATCATCGTAGCTCCCAGTGCTACGATGCTAAAGAGTTGAGAAAAACTTTGTTGAAAAATCATTCTTTAGGTGTAGTTGTAGTTCGGAAGTATATCCTTGATTTTTGTTGGATCATAAAAGTTAAGCAGAATCGAGTGTGATCAGTACCTGAATGGTTGACCGCTGTTAAAGAAACGAATATATTTATTATATGGTGCAGCATCAGATGTTTCAGTTTAACAACTTGTATATTCTGAGGAAAATCGAAGCAGAAAGGCGAGCGTAGCAAATCTGACGTGAGAAGGAAAAGTACCCAGATACGCAATACCCTTGCGTCCTTTGGCGCTGCCTTAGGACGAAACTTTAACTTGAGCTGTAAAACTTACTTTCATCCCTTGTTGCATAAATAACTATACTTTTCCTCATTTATACCATAGGTATATAGGAGAAGTAATATTGCAAAACAATTAGAAACCGGAATGTCACCCGAATTTTATAGGTGTTTTAAGGCCTCCTAAGCGGTTTTCACAAAGATGTCTGTCTTTATGTGTGTGTTATCATCGTAGCTCCCAGTGCATTTATGCTAGAGAGTTGAAACTTTGTAGAAAAATCAGTCTTTAGGTGTAGTTGTAGTTCGGAAGTATATCCTTGATTTTTGTTGGATCATAAAAGTTATGCAGAATCGAGTGTGATCAGTACCTGGATGGTTGACCGCTGGTAATAAAACGGAATTTATTATATGGTGCAGTATCTGGTGTTTCAGTTTAACAACTTGTATATTCTGAGGACAATCGAAGCAGAAAGGCGAGCGTAGCAAATCTGACGTGAGAAGGAAAAGTACTCATATTTTACATTTCAGGAGTAGTGGGGTTAATTACAAATCAATGAAATATTTGTCAAATGTTTGCCTAATTTGTTTCCATACTTAAAAAAATCTGAATGTCTATTATAATAAGCTCAAAGGTAAGCTAATTTATTTCGCATTTGGAAGGGTATGGTCTAGTTTAGGGTGGTCTATATTATGTACAGTAGGGTTTGGGTCGTTGAAAGGTCATATCTCGTTTATTTTAAAGGTTGGCCTCCCTCACCTAATTCTCAGCTAATCAAATTCTATTTTTAATAATTTACTTGATTTCTATTACTGAATAAATAAATCTATTTATTTGTGAAATAAATGAGTTGTGATAAATATATGAATGATGCATGTAAAATTACGAATAAGATTAAAATTAGAATTTAAGATGATACGGGTTTTTTTGATTTTACCATATAAATAGCATATTGTAATTTAAATCAGCCTTAGCTTTGGTTGTATTGTTTATGTAGTTGTTAGTATGTCCAAAATATACTACTCCATATAATTTACAGGATGGACCAAATGTCCCCCTTTTCTCAAATTTAGGACTAATAGATACAAATCTATCAAATTTAGATATTAGGATGAGACTCAGGGCTTTGCCAATAAAGTTTTTATTATATTTTTTTGAGAGACTTTTATATATATATATATATATATATATATATATATCCACCACCCCCCTCCACCTTCTAACGCCCCTTTAGAACCTAATAATAATCGGGAAGTTCTTAACTTATCTTCTAAAAATCTGAATGAACCCCAAATTTCTGTTTTATCGAAAGGACTTACCTTTTCACCTACTCCTCGTTTTAATCAGATCGACCTTGTTGCTGACACACTTAAATTTGCTCGCTCTCTTCGCTGGAAGTATTATTGGAAAAATAACCCCGATGTGACTTCTACTAACAAGATACATAGTTCATTAGTGCCTTTCAAACCTGCTTCTATTAATGAACCTCCTCCGTTAGACCAAAACCATCCTCTAGAACGTTATTTAATGTCTGTTATTGACCAAGTTTCGGATTCCAATTTTCCAAACTCTCTTAACTCTACACCTAACCTCTCACCTCAAGAATTTCAAGCCATTAAGTCTCTACGTAATGATTCTGATATCATTATTTTACCTGCTGACAAAGGATCTACTACAGTCGTTATGGACTACAAAGACTATTCTAACGAAGCCCACCGACAGCTTTCTGATAACAACT
>JACMZG010001913.1:13531347-13613213 GCA_018340805.1 Microvelia longipes | reverse complement strand
GGTAAAAATGAATAAAAATAAAACGTAATCGTAATGAATTGATAATCATCCGATTGTGAGGGGTGAGCCATGGTTTCCATATCTTAACCAGGTTTTAATACAGTGAATACAGATCGTTCAAAGCGCCATGGGAAATCACTGGTACATTTAGTCTTAAGAAGTTACCTATAAGCTAGGATAACCTTAAGCCTCTCACGTCAACCGAGTTTGTCAGCAAAGGTTCATTTTTTTGGCAAAAGACCCTCTTCAAAAAAATTCCCCCTCTACGTCTTTTGATAGATGTGTTGAATGTAAAAAATAGTAGAGAAAGAAAAGGGTGAAAAGGAGAGAGGATAATAGCTAACTACAATAATTATATGTAAAAAGAAGACTCAGTGTCATAGTATAAAAACGATATGAATACCTAAGTAAAGGATGTTACAATTCATTATTAATTAAAAATTAGTTCACTATAGACAAGGCTTTTTTAGCTGCTTCTAACAATGTTTTATCTTTCACAAAAGATTTTTATCCAATGACTAAAAAAATCAAAATTTCTTTTAATCTGTTTAATAAAATGTAAAAAAAGCTCTAAAGATAAGGAACGCTATAAAAATCCATCTTTATTTAATCTTATCACCGCAAAAAAAGTTATTAACTATCTTATTAATTAATTAAATATTATTTCCTAAACCAACAACAAGAAAAAAGGTAAAAAAGTTTAATTTTTAAAACAAGAATTAACTAGAAAAAAGTGGCATCTAAGAAAAAGCTGGGCGACGATACCGTGAGGGTCGAGTCTGGGGCTCCCGGAGACCCGTTGAGAAGACCTATTAATCTGGACTGGGGGAGAAAAAAGAAAACATTTTAAAGGCTTTTCTTCTTTTAGCTCGGGGACTTTTTCCTTGAAGTTATTTTGTCTTTTAAGAATCTTGAATACATTGTTTTTCCTCGTAATAACCTCTTTTTACATCTTTCTTTCTCCCCAACATATTTAAGAAAGAAAGTTTGTCATGGTATAAATGTAAACCCCAGCTAAGGATGAGAAAAACATCTTTCTTTTAAATAAAGAAAAATCAAGAAGGTCTTTTCGTGTCTTTGCTTTTTTCTCTTAGCTTATTTAGGGATTTATTTTCTTTTTTCCATTCCTTTTAAAATGTCAAACTTGACCCTAAAAAAATGTATTTTTATAATTTTTAACCTGTTACATTTCATTTGACAAACAAAACAAACTCTTTGTATTTAGAAACAAAAATAGCTTTCTCATAATGTTCCGTTTTATAAAAATAAATATAAGGTTTTGGATAAAGCACGAAGAATATATTAAATCGATCAAATCAGTAAGATATTTCAAAGAATGAGGGAAATAAAAAAAGTTGCGATGCAAAATATTTAAAAAAAATAATTTGCCAGAAAATTAGTATACTAAACAATTACTAATGAACTTAGTAGCAGAAGTAATAAGGTGGGGAGGCAAAGCTAGCCCCGATTTCTTAGCCCATACCTCTATCAAGAGTATCTTTGAACGGTTGATACATGGGAGGAATCTCTCTAACAAAAGAATAAATCTCCTCTTTATGCAAGAGGCCAACGCCAAATATGCGGGTACGCAGAGAAGCATAGGCCTCATACTCTGCAAGCAGGTGAAAGGCTGTCTCCTCATAGTGCCCACACATGGGACAGTGAGCCTCTGAGATTTTACTGAATGTATCAAGATGTTCAACTGACAGTGACCGGTCAAAACATTAACTAGTATCCTAGGCAACGCTTGCTGAGGTTAATTATAATACGACACACGGCTAAAATCAATTGACAGCCCGCCAAAATCGCAATGCTTTCAACTCTCTTTTTTTAACAAAAAAATCCCTTTTTTTAACAAAAAAATCCCTTTTTTTAACAAACAAAAAAATTCCCTACTCTGGCAACACTGTAAGTCAGGTTATGTTTTGAATTTTATTATTTATTTTTATTTGATATCGTATTTTTTTATTTTTTAAAAATTATTTACTTACTTTTTAAGTAGGAATATTGTTGTATCTTATAAATTTATCAACTAAGTGTTGCTTTAAATTTGTTCGGAAGTATGAATTAAGTGGAGTTAAAGTTTTAATTACGTAATGACAATAGACATAATAGTTCTATGATAAAAGTTAGACGATTTAAATAGTAAGCTATAATTACTCTTTTCCAAAACAAATTGCTTTTTTTGTGTCAAGTTTGTATAATTGAAAGCGTATTGTTTCATATTATAAAAATAATATGACACAATGCATTCATGACTTAAAAAAGTCAAGACTGTCCAAGAATGTCCATGCGTCAAATACAGGCACTCAGATCATATAACAAAGCAATAATTTGATGAATTGAACAGATTAGAATGAAACGAAACAAAACGAATCAATATGCACAGTGAAGGAAATAAAGCGACGCGAGGTTACAATATTTAACACCAGTGTTGCCTTTTTATGATTTTATTAACAAAAAAGGTATTTTTTTTTACCGAGGTTGTCATGAGTGGAGGGGGAGGAGGCGGGTTTGAACCAATAGAATTTTTCCCTCTCAGATTTTGGGCGCGCTGTCAATTGATTTAGCCGTGTGTCGTATTATAGAAAATTTGTATTTTTTTTAAGTTGGCTCTGTAATGAACATATTTCCTTGTCTGCAATCAATAAAGGCATGCCAGCTGAGTTTTATGGTGTTCATTAACCAGCCAACCAAGAGTGTCTTAGCATCTAAAACTGCCAACCAAGAGTGTCTTAGCATCTAAAACTAAAGGGGAAGAACAGGTTCTGTCCAGCGAGTTTATATCTGCTTCCTCATTACGTAAAACAGTAATTCCTCCTTAAGTTCAACAGTTTTACTTTCTGCCAACAGAGACAGAGCTTTGTATTTTGAGCAAGGGGGCAGAGGAGCTACTAGGAATGGAATTAAGGGCTTTAATTGCAGCCTAACTATCAACACAGATTATAATGAATTTCTCATTACCTTCTTGCACTACTAAAAGGGGCGCAACAATCAAGGTAGCGTAGACCTCTACTTGGAAGACCATAAGAGTTAAAGTTCTACTAAACATTTATAAAAATGTAGACCCCTGAACCAGCGAAGGCTTGAAACGAACTTGTCGGGAATTTTAGCTTAGGGAGTTCATAACATGGACATGAAGGCAAGCTAAACCTTCGTCGTTCAAATAAACGGATTATCGCTCCTATGAGTAACGATAAGAATAACTGCCCAATGAGTCAAAAAAAGAATATAATTGTTTAAAAATGCTTCATTTTTAAAACATTTTTTGTGCAATTAAAGTGTTTTGAGTCTAACAAGATCTCAAAGCTCTTTATAACTATCTTTTATAACCCAAAGCTCTTTCACGACCTGGCATTGAAAAGTTTACAACCAATCTAAAACTTATACCTAAACCCAACAGGTTTTGAGGTCTATAAAATGCTATAATAAACCAACAACACAGAACGCCAAAACATGATTTCTGAGAGGTTAAAACAAATCAAAAATAGTTTCGAACGTCATTAATATTCCACAAAACTTTAAAAAAATACATCATTTCATTAAGGTTTCAGATTTAACCATAAACATTTCAAAACCGAACTACATTTACTAGAGAAACGAGAATGAAATTATGATTTATGTATCGAAATGGAAATAGATTCCCAAAACCGAATCATTTATCTATTATTAAAATATTTAGGAAATATATATACTTTTATTTGATAAAAAAAAGTTCGAAGGGAAGGAATTGATTTTCAGACAAATCGGGAATTAAATGCACTTAGGGGTAAAAAGGATAAATATCATTCAATTTTTAAGTGGTACTTTCAGAGCTGGATTAAAAAAACGTCTAAATATTCCTCAATTTTTTTTAAATGTAAAAATGTTAGAGTAGATAAAATCAATCTTTTACTTTGACCCAGTTATGTTTTTATAGGATGTATGTTATTAATAGTTTCGATATTTAGATAAATTTTTATAACAGAAGCCAATAATAGAGTTCAAGCCCAGTCTGATACGTATAGTACATAATTTTAAATTTTTTAAACAAAATTTGCAATTTAATTTAGAGAATTGCGAACAAAATTTTTCTTTTAAGTCAAATATTAAGGAAAGCTACAGTCAACAAAGTGCATAGGCCATCAAGTGAAACAGAAAAATCCAATCAAGAGACATTACACAAATATCAGGAATGAGACCTAGCAAGAAGAAATACGGAGTATTAAATTTTTCTTTTCCTCATTTATACCATAGGTATATAGGAAAGTATTGTTTGCAAACAATTTGAAACCGGAATGTCACCCGAATTTTATAGGTGTTTTAAGGCCTCCTTAAAAAAAAATATAAATGTAAATATCTTTTTATGTATGTTTATGTGTATGTATGTATTTGTAGGTTTTTTAATGGTTATATAAGCATGTATTTTTTAAATTATATGTTGTAGAAACTTTTATATTATTTAAGGTTCTTATAATACCATAAAGTATTTATTATAATGTTAGGAAAAATTGTGCTTTCATTAATCATTATATGTTGCTTTATGTTTTCTGTTGTATTGTTGTATTATTGTTTTAAGCATCTTATATGTAATAAGCACATAAAAGATTATTATAAATTAAAGTTTAAGTTATATCGTTGTTTTAGTTTTTTTTTTATATTTTATTAAGTTATATAAGTTAGTACTTATATTTGTAATAACTACTTTTTAGTAATATTTTAATAGTAATAAATGTTTAGTAACTTAAATTTAAAAAAAAATAAGATGTACCATCCAAGCTCTCTTAGAGAGCATACCACGGCTGATGGCCGATTTTGCATGTAAATTCAAACGCTTTTGTCTTTATAAAATTTTGTATAAAAGGTATTTTAAATATGCAAATAAATGGTTTATTTTTTATTATTTATTTATTTAAGGCTCCTAAGCGGTTTTCACAAAGTCTGTCTTTATGTGTTGTTATCATCGTAGCTCCCAGTGCTACGATGCTAAGAGTTGAGAAAACTTTGTTGAAAAATCATTCTTTAGGTGTAGTTGTAGTTCGGAAGTATATCCTTGATTTTTGTTGGATCATAAAAGTTAAGCAGAATCGAGTGTGATCAGTACCTGAATGGTTGACCGCTGTTAAAGAACGAATATATTTATTATATGGTGCAGCATCAGATGTTTTCAGTTTAACAACTTGTATATTCTGAGGAAAATCGAAGCAGAAAGGCGAGCGTAGCAAATCTGACGTGAGAAGGAAAAGTACCCAGATACGCAATACCTTGCGTCCTTTGCGCTGCCTTAGGACGAAACTTTAACTTGAGCTGTAAAACTTACTTTCATCCCTTGTTGCATAAATATACTATTTTCCTCATTTATACCATAGGTATATAGGAGAAGTAATATTGCAAAACAATTAGAAACCGGAATGTCACCCGAATTTTATAGGTGTTTTAAGGCCTCCTAAGCGGTTTTCACAAAGATGTCTGTCTTTATGTGTGTGTTATCATCGTAGCTCCCAGTGCATTTATGCTAGAGAGTTGAAACTTTGTAGAAAAATCAGTCTTTAGGTGTAGTTGTAGTTCGAAGTATATCCTTTGATTTTTGTTGGATCATAAAAGTTATGCAGAATCGAGTGTGATCAGTACCTGGATGTTGACCGCTGGTAATAAAAGGAATTTATTATATGGTGCAGTATCTGGTGTTTCAGTTTAACAACTTGTATATTCTGAGGACAATCGAAGCAGAAAGGCGAGCGTAGCAAATCTGACGTGAGAAGGAAAAGTACTCATATTTTACATTTCAGGAGTAGTGGGGTTAATTACAAATCAATGAAATATTTGTCAAATGTTTGCCTAATTTGTTTCCATACTTAAAAAAATCTGAATGTCTATTATAATAAGCTCAAAGGTAAGCTATTTATTTCGCATTTGGAAGGTATGGTCTAGTTTAGGGTGGTCTATATTATGTACAGTAGGGTTTGGTCGTTGAAAGGTCATATCTCGTTATTTAAAGGTTGGCCTCCTCACCTAATTCTCACTAATCAAATTCTATTTTTAATAATTTACTTGATTTATTACTGAATAAATAAATTATTTATTTGTGAAAATAAATGAGTTGTGATAAATATATGAATGATGCATGTAAATTACGAATAAGATAAAATTAGAAATTTAAGATGATCGGGTTTTTTGATTTTTATACATATAAATGCATATTGTAATTTAAATCAGCCTTAGCTTTGGTTTATTGTTTATGTAGTTGTAGTATGTCCAAATAACTATACCATATAATTTACAGGATGGACAAAATGTCCCCTTTTCTCAAATTTAGGACTAATAGATACAAATCTATCAATTTAGATATTAGGATGAGACTCAGGGCTTTGCCAATAAAGTTTTTATTATATTTTTTTTGAGAGACTTTTAAATATATATATTATATATATATATATATATATACCACCACCCTCCACCTTCTAACGCCCCTTTAGAACCTAATAATAATCGGGAAGTTCTTACTTATCTTCTAAAAATCTGAATGAACCCAAATTTCTGTTTTATCGAAAGGACTTACCTTTTCACCTACTCCTCGTTTTAATCAGATCGACCTTGTTGCTGACAACTTAAATTTGCTCGCTCTCTTCGCTGGAAGTATTATTTGGAAAATAACCCGATGTGACTTCTACTAACAAGATACATAGTTCATTAGTGCCTTTCAAACCTGCTTCTATTAATGAACCTCCTCCGTTAGACCAAAACCATCCTCTAGAACGTTATTTAATGTCTGTTATTGACCAAGTTTCGGATTCCAATTTTCCAAACTCTCTTAACTCTACACCTAACCTCTCACCTCAAGAATTTCAAGCCATTAAGTCTCTACGTAATGATTCTGATATCATTATTTTACCTGCTGACAAAGGATCTACTACAGTCGTTTGGACTACAAAGACTATTCTAACGAAGCCCACCGACAGCTTTCTGATAACAACTTTTATAAGCTGCTCGATCATGATATTACTCCTGAAATTAGTAAAAAACCTTAAACATTTTATTAAACATAATGCAGTATCGGAGCATATGTCTGAGGAAACCGTTGAACTTCTTCTACCTTAACCCTAGGACACCACATTTTTATATGTTACCCAAAATACACAAGAATGGAAATCCTGGACGTCCTATAATTTCTTCTGTTGCTAGTATAACTGAGCCCAGCTCATCTTTAGTTGATCACTCGCTTCAACCCATAGTTAAAAATCTTCCTTCCTACATCCGTGACACTAACGACTTTCTCGATTTTCTTAATTCGGTTCCTACGCCTCTACCTCCTCATACTATTTAGTTACTATGATGTTTCTTCTATACACTAACATTCCTCACGACGAAGGACTGGCTGCGCTCAGAATTTATTTAGATCAAAGACCCCTTCCTCATGAACAATCTACTGATTTTCTCTGCGAACTTACTAAATTCATTCTTACAAATAATGTTTTCGTTTTGAGGATGACTTTTACTTACAAATTAAAGGTACGGCGATGGGTTCTAAATTCTCTCCGTCTTACAGTAACCTCTTTATGGGAAAACTTGAAGAAGATTTCCTATCAAGACAACCATCCAAACCTCTTCACTGGCGCCGTTTTATAGATGATATTTTCATGATTTGGACGCACGCCTGAGCTATTAGCATCTTTTCTTTCAGACCTCAACACCTGGTACAGTGTGAAGTTTACATGGTCTTCTTCTGATAGCTCTGCTACTTTCCTTGATGTGGATATTAACCTCTCTAAGGGTTCTCTCCAAACTTCAGTACATATCAAGCCCACAAATCATCAACAATACCTTCATTACTATTCCTGTCATCCTTATCACACAAAACAATCCCTTCCATATTCTCTTTCAGTTAGAGGCAAAAGAATCTGTTCTGATCGAGAGGGACTTGATAAATTTAATCAAAATTTATCTCAGGCCCTCGTACGACGCGGATATCCTGAACCTCTAATTGATAAACAACTTAATAAACCTATATATCCCCGTCCTCCCCCTGATAATACCATCAATAATTCCAGAACTAATTTAACCACACCTTTTTTCCCTGGTCTTCACAAATTAAACAACGTCCTTAGAACTTCCTTCCCTATCCTGGAAAACTCCCCTCTCACACGTGACCTACTTCCTAAACCTCCGTCGGTTGCCTTTCGTCGTCCTCCTAACCTCCGTAACCTTTTTGTCCACACCAAACCTCCTTCTTCCTATTCTAATAATAACAACCTCCTGGTATACATCCCTGTAATAGACGTGTCCCCAACCTTGAAAACCTGCCCTATTCTTAATCCTTCTACCTCGTTCACCAGTCCTGTTACTAATATATCATACCCCATAACTTCTTCCACTACGTGCACTTCTTCCAATTTAGTCTATGTTTTAGAGTGCACTCAATGTAACGCTTTTTATATTGGTGAAACTAAAACCCTCCTTTCCCTACGCATGAACAAACCATCGTAATTCGGTTTAATCACAAACCCTGTCACTCTTCCTGTTGCCATACATGCTAGGTATCATAACAGTGATTTTAATTCTTGTTTTACTGTCCGCCCACTTCGTCTCCTCCTACCGGTACCTCTGATTGTGACAGAAGGAATATGGAGCTCGCTTACAATATGTAACGAAATCTCGACTTCCTCCTGGTATCAATCAGAGATAGTAGCTTCCCCCCCTTTTTTTTAGGAGTATTTGTATTTCGATTTTTTATTGTATTTTATTTTATTTATTTTTTCTTATTAGTTTTTTTTTTTTTTTATTTTACTCTGTTATTTTTTCCTTTTATTAAAATCTTCATTTACATTTATATACTTTTAGTTTTAATTATTATATTTTATATTTTTCCCGTACCCTCCTATTACGTGTAGCACGCGTCTGTATCGTTCGATAGTAACGAAAGCATTCGGTAGTGTATAGTTTTACCACCACACCGCGCTGCAGTCTCACTACTTTTGGAACGCACATCAACCCTTTTCAACCTCCAGTACGTGCTACACTCCTGACGAAGCCGCACGGCGAAAGCTCGAGTAACATCCTTCTTCTATATTTTTAACCATCTGTAAGTTATTTTAATTGTTATATATATATATATAATATATATATATATATATATATATATATAATATAATATATATATATATATAATATATATATATATAGAACTCCTCAAAAGGAACAAAAAATGTCTTATAATATAAACCCCGATCTCTAACCGTTTTCCCACAAGGTCAAATTTAATATTTCAAAAAAATATTTGACCTCACATCATGAAATTGTTAATAGGGATTTAACTATTTAAGCTAGAAAGGCGAAATTTGTATAATTAGATAGCTGAGTAAATTTTCTAAAGGACAAACTACTAACTATGTCAAATATTTTGAACTACTGCCAACATTTTGAAAAACATGATTTTTTTAAAAAAAATGAATTTTATGGAATTTTTGTAGTAAGCATTAGAGGAAGTAAGAGATGAGCAAAAGTTCAGCCAAGAACGGAAAAACTTTTCTTATGATTGCCCTTTAAGAAAAGTTAAATAATTTTATACATCCAATAGTCAAAATTTTAAGCCATTCTTCCTAGAAGTTGGAAAAACTGATATTTTTAGGCATTTTTGCATACGTCTACAATGTTAATTACATGTAATAACATAAATTAAAATCTCTAAGCAAGAGAAAAGAGTGATTTTAGAGAAAAATGTGTAAGTATAAAATAGGTTTATTTTACCTTCTAGAGTCTAAAAATCATATTATTAAATTATTTTCGAAAATATTTTTTTTTATTAAAATAACACATTATTTTCACTTTTATACGACAAAAATGATCAGTTTTTGCAACTTCAAGCAACAATATAGCTTACATTTTTGACTATTGAATGTAAAATATTTAAATTTTCTTAAAGGGCAGTCATAAGAGAAGTTTTTTCCGTTCTTGGCTGAACTTTTGCTCATCTCTTACTTCCTCTATGCCTACTTTCAAAATTCCATAAAATTCATTTTTTTTAAAAAATCATGTTTCATGCAAAATTTTGGGCAGTAGTTTCAAAATATTTGACATAGTTAGTAGTTTGTCCTTTAGAAAATTACTCGCTTTCTAATGATACAAATTTCGCCTTTCTAGCTTGAATAGTTAAATCCTATTAACAATTTCATGATGTTGAGTCAAATATTTTTTTGAAATTTAAATTTGACCTTGTGGGAAAACGGTTGGAGATCGGAGTTTATATTAGGGACATTTTTTGTTCCTTTTGAGGAGGTACTAACACCTCCTTTTCTGGTGGACACTTTATATGAAACACCCTTATATATATATTATATTATATATATATATATATATATTATATATATATATATATATATATATATATATATATATATATATATATATATATATATATATATATATATATATATATATTATATATATATATAAAGTTTCATGGTACGAAACATGGTTTAGGTCTTGGTCCGAGGTTCGACTTCCGCCACCACGCCTTTCCCATTATCGAATTTTATCTAAAAGAAATTCGCTTAAAACGAATACAAATATTAACTTTATTAAAGTTAAGAAACAAATACGTAATAATTCATTTAGATAAAATGTTTTCTAACTATAAGGTCAGAAAATGAGAGATTCGTTAATAATTACAAATACCTATAATTCATAGAGCTACTTGACACCACAAGGGGATTCGTGAAACATGAGGTTAAAGCAAATGAAGATAAAACTTTCTCGATCATCATACTAGCTCTTCTATGAAACTATCCATAAAAGACTCATATCAACAAAATACTAAGATGAGAGAGTCAAAGTGGTGACTAAGGGGTAAAGTTTTCGATGGGAGATCCAGAGATCAAGTGATCGAATCTAGCCAGGAATATTCTCCCCTCACCGTGCACTTAAGGTAGGTCTTGAACTCAAGTCTAGTGACCGGAATTGAGTTGCTATTTAAGAAGCCTATAGTAAAGAATATTGTTGTAAAGATCTATATTTAGTTTTCTGGTTTATAAGTAATATTTTATGTTGGCTACACTGAAATACAGCATGTTTCAATATATAGTCGTTATGTCTACCTCCGAGTGTCTTTACTAATAAATCCTTTTATATCCTTGCAATCTTACAATAAATATATCCTGAAACATATCAGAAATTAGGATACAATTATAGTTAATGGCATTTATTAAGATTTTCTTCTAATCTAATGGTGGTACCGGTGATCTAATGGTTAGCACGTACGCCTCGCACCCAGACAGTGCTGGTTCAATCCAGATTTTTTTTTTAAATTTCCGGAGAAAATAATTTCCTAGGTACTTAGATCTCGTATGTGGGTCCATTGTACCTGGAATGGACAAGTACCAATCAATCCCGATTGGTGCTTCTAGAATTTTCATACACGGGATAGAAATTCCTCAAACGGAAGACCCTTCGAAAGGGACGTTAAGCCTGTGGTTCTGAGCCTGCGCGATGTTAAGCACTCGAAAAATATCCCTAACCCAAAATTAACCTGATTTTAGGTAAAATTTAGGACCCTCAATAGTAGTTTATATTACATATTACATGTTAAAATATAAAAATGTTTCTGCAGTATGGTTTTAAGAACAGGAAAGGCTAGTTTGGCACTAGGGCACGTGTTGTTTTTAGAGAAAGCTATAGAAACTTATAGAGAAGCCACAGCTCTTCTGTGAATATGACACAAAATTCATGCACTACCATTCATAAGGTAGAACACTACCTTCTATCTAAGGTATATAGCAAAAAGGCCCAACAACGTGGCCTACTTGCTAGGTGATCTATCACCTCTCCGTCATTACAATCACTCTCCTCTAATCAATAAAAACACACATATCGACAGAAAACTTTGTAAAAACCAATCAGGAGGTCTTAGTAGGCTGAAACTGATAATTTAGTAGTTTCAACTCCTAAGTTACATACAAAATCATACCTCCAGACGTGGATGTTATATTCATATTTGCATACTTTTTGGTGTACTTTTTTTTATTTTAATTTTTTTTTCAGTCAGACCCCCTTAATAAAATTTGGGAGCAAACAATTTTTTTTGCTCTTAAACATCTTCTTTTGACATGAAATAAATTTTGAGTCTGTAAAAAACATCCCCCCCCACACCCCATATATATTTTTAGGATCCCGTCCACGGGAAAGTGTAACAAAAATTGATCGGTCCGCTTCATAAATTTAGAGAAAACCACTCCCAAAAAATGGATATAATTGGCTCTAACCCCAATAATTGAAAAGACCTTCTACCGTGGGAATGAAAAGTGCTTCAATACTTCCTAAAAACTAGTCACTAAACTTGACATTACACACTGTCTGGAAATAAAAAAAAAATGTAAAAGCTAACAATTATAAAGTCCAATGAATAACGTCAACAATTTTATCTATAAATGACTACAAATTTAAAAATCAATAAATCACAAATCACATAAAATTATGTTCACAATAAAGTTTTAATAAAAACTTAAAGAAACCCCGTAACAAAATTACAATTATAGGTTTGACTTTTCTTCAAAATTAATCCCTAAAACCATAATACTCAATTTTAAAACCTCAACGATTCAAAATTACATGCTTTCGTAATATAAAAACAGTAAAAAGATTAAAAATCAATTAAAGATTAGAAAAAAACTTATTTATTTTAATTAACAAAGTCATTAAACAATAATAATAACATTATTTTTATAACCCTAATAAAATCATTTAATTTTTTCTTTCTTTTTTCAGCAAATTAAAGCTCTATTTAGATCATAATAACCTTAAAAGTAATTGTATATATTTTGTATTTTTTCATGTTTTTTTTTTCTTTTTCCTAAACTAAGTTGTTTGTTTATTTTACCCTATCCTATCTAAAAATTATTTTAAACAGCCCTTTCTAAATATTAGTATGCAAAGGAGTTTTAAACGAAATAAAAATTACTCTGTGATTTTTTTTATTTTATTTAAATTACTCACGCAAATGCGTGCTGAAATTATATTAAATATTTTTTTCCTAAACTGTTACTATTAATGTAAATTTAGATGACTTTTCTTAAAGACATCATTAGTGGAAAGTTATTTAAAATAAACTTTTATAATAATAGATAAATAATTATTTAGTATCTTAATTTTTCCGTTGAGTATGGTTATTTGAAAGAAAGCAAAACCATCCAACTTTGACAAATATACATGCAAATTGTTACATCTAAAATTTATTATGTGTAAAACTTTTTTTTTTTTTTTTTTTTTTTTTTAGTTAACCCTATCTAAAAAGCATTTATTTTATCACATGCCCCATTTAAAATATTACATGTGTTATTAGATAAACACTTCTAAAAGGACGTGAATTTTAAATATTGACTTTTTAAATATATAGTCATGCAAAAAAAAAGAGTAATTCATATATATATATAATATATATACATATATATATATACATATACATATATACATATATATATATATATATATATACATTATATATATATATATATATATATATATATATATATATATATATATATTATATATATATATATATATATATATATATATATACATACACATTACACATACATATATATTATACATATATACACATATACACATACATACACATACATATATACACACATACACACACATATATATACATTATATATATATATTATATATATATATATTTAATGCATAATTAATTAAATATGTTGGATTATATTAATTAATATAACTTTTTATAAAATATATAATAAAATAACAATGTGTATTAAATATAAATGAATATAAATTAATGAGTAATAAATAATAATAAGTAATTAATGAAATAGAATAATTGAAAGGGATATAAATATTGAATCGATAGATGGTGGTATTTAATGAAAATAAAATATTTTATTTGAATAAATCAAAATCAATGGAATTTATGAATTTAGAAAATAGTGGGAAAATTTCTGTGAAAATGGATAAATTTGTTGGAGACCAAATCTTTCCTTGTGTCATAACGTCTAGCATTAGTGTTCTCCTTTCTTTCTCAAACAGAGAACATTGAAATATAAGATGGGTCCAAGTTTGCGGAGACGTTTTGTCACAAGGACAGGATGGGTCTGGGATAATTTTAAATCTATGAAGATATGACTTATTAGATCCATGTCCGGAAAGAGCCTGAGTTAATTTGTAAGTTATCTTTAGGTCAATACGTCTCCTTGAAACAACAGTGGGGAAAAAATTCTTGGTCCATGAGCCATTATCAGAAGAACTCCACATTTCTTCCCATTTGTTAAAAAGAATAATTTTGGTCTCAAACTTTAGTGTGGACTTAGGGATAGCAAGATAAGAGATTGTTTGAGAGCTTGAAGCTGCATCTTTAGCTAGTGAATCGGCTTTTTCATTTCCTTCTATTCCGGAGTGACCTTTAATCCATTTTAGTTTAATTTGAACATTTCTATCTAAAAGTTGAAGAAGGAGGCGTCTGCAAGATTCAGCTAAAGGGAAGTGACAGTCTTGATTTTTGATGCAGCTTATTGACACTTGACTGTCAGTGATAATGATGATTGGTTTAACTGTAGTTTCGTTTAGGAGCCAAGAAAGTGATTTTTCGATGGCTTAATGCTGCTCCAACGCCACTTTCTTGTTTACTGCCATCTGTGTAAATTTCTAAAGAATCTAATAAGTCATAATCTACATCATCAGTAAAAGCCGAAGTTGGATAATGTGCAGGATGAATCCATTGTGACTGGGGGGTAGGTTTGTCGTACATCAATTCATTAGACAAGTTGGAAGTCAACGAGTATACTTGGGCTACAAGATCAATCTCATATTCTATTGGCAGTAAATCTGCCAATAAAATAGCAGCTTCGTATGAGATTGTTCTATAGCCTTTAATCATTCTTAGGGCTATTAACCTTTGAACTCTTTTAAATTTAATTACGTTATATTTTTTGAACATAGCTTCTTGCCAAACTGGCGCTGCATATGTGAGTAAAGGTATAATAGCTCCTTGATAGATAGTGCGAAGTGCATGGTAACCTAAGCCCCAGTAAATTTTTGCAGAACGGGATAAAATTCCAATGATTTTGAGTGCTTTATCGCAAGTGTTACTTGTGTGTTTATACCAAGTTAAATGTTTATCAAAAGTGACGCCAAGATATTTAAGTGTTGCCACTTCTTCTAATTTTGCTCCATTAAGATAGACATTAACTGGGTTAGTTACTCTTTTTCGAGTAATACGTAATACTTGGGACTTTGATTCATTATAAGATATTTTATTTTCATGCGCCCATTGTTCCACTATGTAGAGAGCCTCGTTTCCTAGAGCACTCAGCATGAGTCCATCTTTACCAATGATTAATAAAAGTAGATCATCAGCGTAGGAAATGATGTGGACTCCTGGAGGATATTTTTTTTTCAAGATGGAGTCGTACTGAATGTTCCAAAATCCTGGGCTACTACATGAACCTTGTGGGCAGCCTTTAGATATTAATTTTGTAATGATATGATCGGAAAGAGATAAATTTGCATAACGGTCTTGGAAATAATTTTTGGTTAAATGAAATAAATTTTTTGGGCAGTCCCACAATTTTAACTGGTTTAAAATGGATGGCCACCAGGCTGCATCGAACGCTCCTTGTACATCTAGTGAAATAAGAAGAACTTCTTCTTTATTCTTCAATGCTTCCTCTATTATATTCTTGGCTTTCATAATTGCATCTGTGGTGTTGGTTTGTGGATAGAATCCATGCTGATTTTCATTTAATTTGTTATTAGTTGCCAAATGGTGAATTATTCTATTAATTAAAAGTTTTTCTAGAATTTTACCTGCTACTGGAAGAAGACTAATTGGTCTAAATTTAGATATGTCATTCGAATTTTCTTTGCCGGGTTTGACTATAGGAATTATAATTGATTTCTTCCAAATATCAGGGAAAATTGCGTTTTTCAAGCAACAATTAAAAAAGGTAACCATTGTTTTTGGAAAAAGCTCGAGAACTCTTTTCCAAACATCAGCACAGATTCCATCAGCACCTGGCGATTTTGATGGACCAAATTTATCAGTAACATGTTTTACTTCTCATAAGTAAATGGTGTGTCATCAGGAGTGAAGATTGGTTCTTTGATGAAATTTCTGATTTTATTATGATAAATATTATCAGTTTTTATATCATCAAAGGGGCAAAATTTGTTCATCAAAGCGTTTTGCTGAGATGCAAGATCAGATGTGAAAGTTCCATTATGTTGTTTTAAAGATGTTAGAATGGAACTAGTTCTCTCCTTGCCAGCTGCCTGTTTATAAATTAGGTTCCATGGGTTGTTTCCACTAGTTCCATTACAAAATTTTGCCATGATTCTTTTTTCATTTTTATTATTAATTTCTCATAAATTCTTTTTCTTTATAATATTCTTTCTTTCTCAATGAACGCAGAGCTTCGTTGTTCTTAGTTTTTTGGTATTTTCTGCGCAATTTAACAACCAATTTTCTTTTTATAGTTAAATCAGGATGCCACCAGGGAACACTTTTCTTTTTTTGTCTCTTATGTATTCTGCTTTTATTGCACGCATTTATAATTTTGTTGGTGATTTCCTCGATGAACAGATTTAGATTTACTTCAGGATTAAATAAATAATCATTCAATGCCGAGTCTAAATTAAGTCGATCAATGTTTGGTGCCAGGAATTAATTCTTTTAAAGTTTTAACAATCATGACGTCAAATGTATCAAAATTTATAGTTTTTTGCGAAAATTTATCTCTATAGTTAGATTCAGAAGGATTAATTATTTGATTTGTAAAAAGATTAAAAGTTAGTAGTGAATGATCTGATAAGGTTTCTTCATATGAATTTTGCCAGTCAGAGACGAAAGGAAGCATGCAAGCTGTAGTGATCGTCAGATCAATATTGCTTTGTCCATTTGTTGATTGAAACGTGGGAAGTCCGTCGTTCATGTTAAGAAAATATAGATTTTTAGATGCTAAATAAAGTTCCAGGTCTTTACCTCTTTTATTCGATATAGAATCAAACCAGGATACGGATCGAGCGTTGCTGTCTACAGAAATTATTATATTTGAGTGAGAAATGTAATTTAGCATTTTGTCTAGTTTAGTAATATCATCGTTTAGATCTAAAGAATCGCAGAAGTATGCACTAACAGCCAAAAAAGTTTTGTTTCGGTAATGAATTTCTACTGTTATAAAGTCCTCATCAGATAATTGATTTATTTGTATCGCGTCTAAAGTAGGGTCAGTGATAATGATAGCAGCTCTTATCGTGCCGTTACCTATGGAATATATTCTATAGTCCTTTGGAAAACCAGTAACAAGTCCATTTTTTGTGTATGGTTCTTGAATAAAAATAATTTGGAATAACTTACGGGAAATAATTTCACTAAATGTATCAGTTGATTTTTTGGATTTATGGAGATTAATTTGCGCGCATTTTAATTCACTTACTTCTTTAGTCTCCATAGTTGGTGTTTTCTATTTTTCTAGTTACAAAATAAAGTTTTGAAGGGCAGGCTGGATCAGTAGCTGAATGGTTTGCGAATTTAAGATCAGTTTGATTATTTTCTTTATTTTTATTTCTTACGTGTGCAATACAGTTGATGCATTTCTTATCGATATTTTTACAATCTGTGTTGGGATGTGTTTCAGAGCACAGTAAGCAGTTTTGCTTTCCTAAGCAGTCTTTTGCTTTATGGTTAAATTTTCCGCATTTAAAGCATTGAAGAATGTGAACATGATCTGAACAGTTTATCATGATCCAATCAATTTTGATTTTTGTGTTTAAAAGCCTTTTCCGCAAAATTGATGTTACTTCAATAACTAAATTAGATGTATTTTTGTGTTTATTTTTCCAAATGAAAATGGCTTTTGTGTAAATATTAAACACAAAAAGATACATAATGAAATGATACTATGCAAAAAGATATAAAATAAAATATTTAAACAACAAAGATACATAATGAATGATACTATGCAAAAATATAAATAAATATTAAACAACAAGATACATAATGAAATGATACTATGCAAAAAGATATAAAATAAAGTATTAAACAACAAAGATACATAATGAAATGATACTATGCAAAAGATATAAAATAAAATTTAAACAACAAAGATACATAATGAAATGATACTATGCAAAAAGATATAAAATAAAATATTGAACAACAAAGATCCATAATGAAATGATACTATGCAAAAAGATATAAAATAAAATATTAAACATCAAAGATACATAATGAAATGATACTATGCAAAAAGATATAAAATAAAATATTAAACAACAAAGATACATAATGAAATGATACTATGCAAAAAGATATAAAATAAAATATTAAACAACAAAGATACATAATGAAATGATACTATGCAAAAAGATATAAAATAAAATATTAAACAACAAAGATACATAATGAAATGATACTATGCAAAAATTAAAATATAAATACTATCCTAAAACAACTAATATACCTAAAATAAAAACTTGATCTTAAGAGAAAACTAATTTTACGATTTTTAAACTGTTGAAACTGGATATTACAATTTATTTTTATTATTATATTTTTAAACACATATATTTTTCGATTTTGTTTTGCCATTTTGCTAAGTAAAAAAAAAGTTTTTTATATTTGGTTTCATTAATATGTTTTTAATAGTATTTTTATTTTTTTGGATAGTTCTTTTAGGCTTTATTTTTATACTTTAAGTACTTTTATAAGAAAGGGTCATATAGTAAATTTTTTAAATAATAAAACTTGTGCAAAAAAGCTTAGAGAGAGTAAAAACTTAAAGAAAAGGGAGAAAAACTTCTTAATTATTTGGCTAACGGAGAAAAAACAAGTTGGCAGAAGCCAAAAAATCCTCAGGGACATGGTCACTAATTATGTTTTTAAGATTTTTTTTCTTAACTTGTTTAGGGGAAAGTTGTAGCCGTTTTAGATGATCCAAACACCATCTCGGGATAATTTTAAAAGTTATAAGTTGGACTCTATGCTTTAAGTTTCTACGCTTAGATTTAAAAAGCAGAGGAAGTTTAAATATTGGAAAAAATATTTACATATTTTCCGGGTTCAGAGTACCTCGGAACATTTCTGAATACTTCGGGTTTATAATCTCAACCATAATACTTCGGGTTTATAATCTCAGCCTTAATACTTCGTGTTTATATAATCTCAATCTAAATACTTCGGGTTTATAATCTCAACCTTAATATTTTGGGTTTACAATCTCAACCTTAATACTTCGGATTTATAATCTCATCCTTAATACTTCGGGTTTATAATCTCATCAATATTCGGATTTATAATAATACTTCGGATTTAATCTCAATCTTCATAATAACTCAATAATTTATAATCTCATCGGTTTATAATCTCAACCTCAATACTTCGGGTTTATAATCTCATCCTTAATACTTCGGGTTTATAATCTCAACCTTAATACTTCGAGATTATAAGCTTAACCTTAATATTTTGGGTTAGTAATCTCAACCTTAATATTTGGGGTTTATTTATTTAATAATATAAAAGTCACCAATTTTATACTAAAACACGTCTTTGGACTAGCTTCGCTTGTTCTCAGACAAGCGAAGCTACGATGTTTATACATTCGTTTCATTCCCAGCGGTAACCCATTCATACACTGACCTCGATCGTTTCTATTAAAAATTTATTATGTCAATAAAACTCATACATATACTTTCCTTATTGAAACGAAACTCATACATACATACATACATAATTACTTGTGAAAACCACATAAAAACTCTTAAAAACATCTGAAACGGATAATTCAGGTGAAAACCCTGTTTCAGACTTTTTTGTACAAACACTATACTTTTCCAACACACCTACGGTATAAATAAGGGAAAGTAAAAATGTGACATTCTCATCTTTAATCAAATAACAATTTCAGTTAACATTCTATGACAACAACGCGTTCTTTATTTCTAAGCGATCGTTATACACAGCAAGAGATGAAGAAGCAAATCAAATAAAGTAAAACGTAGAAGCATTAAGTCCAGTGCTCTATTCGAATATTTCTTTAAACATGTTATTTTGTTTAAGATAAGTTTTTTCCTTCTCCATTTTCCTGCTTCATCCTGTCCCCTAAAAGTGTCCCGCGAGTATTGTTTTAGTAGCTAATTTAACAGGTAGATAAACACGGCAAAGAGCTTTAACTAGATATAAGTTGTTGCACTTGTAAAACTTTTAAGTACATTCGTTAACTTAAATTTATTCTTATAATTTACCAGTTAGATGTATTGTTTAGTAAACAAATAAAGTACAAAGTGTATATAAGTGTACAAGGTGTATATAGGTGTACAAGGTGTATATAGGTATACAATATAGGTGTACAAGGAGTATATAGGTGTACAAGGTGTATATAGGTGTACAAGGTGTGGTATACAAGGTGTATATAAGGTGTACAAGGTGTATAAGGTTGTACAAGGTATATAGGTGTACAAGGTGTAGGTATACAATAGGTAAAAGGTGTATATAGGTGTACATTATAGGCGTACAAGGTGTATATAGGTGTACAAGGTATTTAGGATACCTTGTTAGTATATAGGTGTATGAAGTATTGTGGATTTTAAATATACTGGACCAAGTAGTTATACTTGCCAGCCCTAACTAAAGTAAATATACTGGACCAAGTAGTTATACCTGCCAGCCCTAACTATAGTAAATATACTGGACCAAGTAGTTATACCTGCCAGCCCTAACTAAAGTAAATATACTGGACCAAGTAGTTAGCCAGCCCTAACTAAAGTAAATACTGGACCAAGTAGTTATACCTGCCAGCCCCTAACTAAAGTAAATATACTGGACCAAGTAGTTATACCTGCCAGCCCTAACTAAAGTAAATATACTGGACCAAGTAGTTATACTTGCCAGCCCTAACTAAAGTAAATATACTGGACCAAGTAGTTATACCTGCCAGCCCTAACTATAGTAAATATACTGTAATGAATACAACTGGAATCAGAAATAATGACATTCTAAGTACCGACATTTTTAAGTGTTAAACTGTAAGATTCCTAATAAAAATAAAAGAATGGTTGCCATGCTAGATTTTCATGAAGGGAACTCGAAAAGTCATTTTTTTCCATAAATTGTTATATTTGTTTCGTACATTTATTTCTTTTGAAAGGGAAAATATATTTAATAAAATATATTGTTGGTACGAGAAAAAATTAAAATTAAAGTTTTCGTCTTTTTCTCCTAAACCGTCGAGCATATGGGTTGAACAGTTCGGCCATTGGAATTGCCAAGTCTGAAAAGAGCAGACATACCCTCCCACATACATAAGCATATACGTTTATTTATAAAGAACACATTTTTAGATTTTTTTATAATAGAAGTAGGCACTATAAAAAATATAAACATTTCGAAAAGGTAAACATTTCCATATCGTAAAATGAAAAATCCTATAAGTGAATTTTTCCAAAGGAAATTTGCTGAAACAGTCCTCAGCAAATCAAACGCTAAAAAATCCTCAGCAGTTCAAACGTAGATATTTGTTGATAAATGCAAGAGTCGCTAAATATACTACCCATTCATCCTTTGGGCCAAAAGAGTAAAAAAAAAAATTTTACAAAATACGATAGATAGATATCCCTGGTTACTTTGATATTCAATGATATCCTTACATACAAATATTTTATTAAAGCAATCCTATTTTACAAGAGGTAAGCTATGTAAACGTTTATCTCTATTTCACTGTTTTCTTCTCCGCAGTAGAGACAGATAAACAATTCGCTGATATAATAAACCGTTAATGTATAACAATAGCATTGAACAATTTGAGGAAAGATATCACCTCATATCATAACATTTATAACAGTTGATGAAATTTGCTGAATAATAACAGTTTACAGCAGGCCACTTGAGGGAAAAAAATCGCTGATGATATAACAGTTAATTACATAAGGCCATTTGAGTAAAGAACTTCATGAAGTATTTATTAGAAGAGATTAAGTTTTTATATTACTTTCCCATCTCTCGTGTCGCCTCATTATTATATAAAAGTCAATAATTTATTTGACTAATCTATTTAGTTGATCTTAAACCTATTGAAATATAGATTTAAAATTAAAAATATTTTATCTCAATGGATAGAAAGTTTAACACATTTACACAAACATTAAAGAGACATTGTTTACGTTTACGCCACGAATACAGTTACCCTAATCATTTCAGATGATATAATCCATAAATACTATACCCCATAAAATCCAGGAAGAAATGACCATCTGGTAGTAATTCTGCGTGGATAAATAAATCAGTGATTAATCATAATTATGAATATTGCAATGTGAAGTAGTATATACATAAACTAATAACAAGTCTCTTCACTAAAACTGCTTTAATTAAAAAAAAACAAGAGCCGACTTTCGACCATTTCTGGCCATCCTCAGTCTTGCTAATTGAGTGCCGAGTTATGTATAGTCCTTCAGAAAAAGATAGTCCTTGCACAGAAGAAGTGCAACTAAAACTACTCATTAATTTTTCCATGCCATGATAAAAAATATTGAGGAGGGAAGTAGGATTTCAAAAGTTTTAATCAGAGGATTTCATTAGTTATTGATATCCTAAGTAAACAAGCATTTAAATAATAGAGACTTAAATTTTCAGTTTCATACGATAGAATTTTCTGCTACCGTTGGCAGAACATTTTACTTAATTATTTGAAACAAAAATAGCTTTTAAAGAGAGCATATAAAGCAATTAAGTTGCCTATCTAGATATTAAGTCTAAGTACAAATATCTTGCTTCGTTATTCCCCCATATAATTTACTGTAAATTATTATGTTGGGGATATTAAGTATGGTCTGGTTTTTGAAATTTATTATATGTCGACTCAATTTTATTGTTTTCATTTACATAAAACGGTTTCTCTTTGCTCTTTTGTTTATACATTATTAAGTAATTAGTTCATTAGAGAGAAGTTGTCAACGAAACTGTTTATTTTAATAATACAAATGTAACATATATTACTTCATGTATCATATTTAGAGGTATGGATGATATATTTTTAAGTTCAAAATCTAATTGTAGGGGAAATAAACAAATAGATTACGAAATATTTCACAAATTTTATCTTTAATAAGATTTTACCTAGGCAGGTTATTTATACAACAAATACTCTGAGAGGCATGGTATAAAGCTTCTATGATTGTTTCATTCATGTATTATTAAAACCTTAAAGACGGTACGCTTATGATGGAGGGAATGAAGTCTGATGACGAGCGAACGAAGTCTAAAATAGTGAGGATATGCGTATAGCAAATCCGAGATAGCGAGAAAAAGTTCCGATTTTTTGTCTTATATTATGTTCAACCATCACAATGATATGCACCAATTAATTATTTTGAACACCTCATTATTTCATTTGAACAAATCCTTAATTTTCTCATACCGTAACAAATAAAATTTATATATAGAGGATAAATACATAGAGATACCATAATTTTTGTATCAATAACATATTCAGTACATCAATACCTGATTAATTCCCTTTACATTCTACAATATTCCTTTTACAATATTCTACAAAACAATACGTCTAAAAAAAGTTTTTTAAGGGTAAAATAAAATGATATAAATAATAAAAAATAAGATATCAATAGAAAACATATTAAATATAATACAGGCATATGTAGCTGGGACAAGAAGAGAAATGTCAACCATAAAAAATCACTTATTCACAAAGTCAAAGCATATTTATTCATCTGGGCCCAGACCATTTTATAATATATTATATATTGAAGTTTTTTTTCCTCTCCTAATCTATAAATAATGGAGCAGGGCAAAAAGGTGAAGCAAAGAAAATCTCCGAGGCCCTTGCATTTTTCATTCCACCTGTTAGAGTCAACATTTTTCACACTAGATGGAAAAGCTCAGTTTTTCACACCGAACACACACAGGTACGGGAAAATTATTTCTTTCTTTACGTCCCCAGATGTATAAGGTTTAGATTGCTTCTTTTTATTTCAAAGAGGCATTCATCATCTTTTTTTTATTTCTTTATCTTGTTGGATGGCGTGACAGGTATCTCTTTTCAGTTAAAACAAAATATGTTTGAAAAAAAAGTTCAAAAAGTAGTTAGAAATTATTGAAATTAAACAAGAATGAAGTTATGAGGTAGAGGTCAGATGAAATAAAAATACAATTTTGAGCATTCGGCCGTCCAATCAATCATTAGCCCACAATACAAAATCATATATTATTAGAGAGGCCCTATTAGTTAAATTTGAAAACATCAAAAAGTAACCTGACTACCTTCGACTATCAATGAAATAAAATTAACAGAACAAAAATAAATTAAGATATATACTAGATCGTTTAAAATACAAATCAAAACACACAAAAAATTAAGGGAAGCCGAAAACAATTAATTTATTATAACCTTTAATTCACTCCTACAGGTGGTTTCAAATAAAATTACTCGGAGCCCCTGAGAACCCCAAAATAATTAAATATTTTTACCACGCAGTGGAATGTCTTAATTAAAAAATCAATCAACTCTCATCTTTTCTACGAAAATCGCTTTATTATCAGTGTATCGCTTTTTTATCAGTGCTGGAGAGATGTTGAGCTGTCAGCTGTCAAACAATCTAACTCATCCGAAAGTTTTTAGAGAGGATTATCCAATAAACTTGATTTGCGTAGAGTTACACCAAAACAGCAAGAAAGATAAATACCAGTAATATAAACAATCGAATCTGCAAGCAATACAGAGAATAGCCCAAGAAACTTGAGTAGCGTTGAGTTACACTAAAACAGCAAGAAAGATAAATACCAGTAATAAAAACAATCGAATCTGCAAGCAATACAGAGATTAGCCCATGAAGCTTGAGTAGCGTTGAGTTACACTAACAGCAAGAAAGATAAATACCAGTAATAAAAAACAATCGGAATCTGCAAGCAATACAGAGATTAGCCCATGAAGCTTGAGTAGCGTTGAGTTACCTAAAACAGCAAGAAAGATAAATACAGTAATAAAAACAATCGAATCTGCAAGCAATACAGAGATTAGCCCATGAAACTTGAGTAGCGTTGAGTTACACTAAAACAGCAAGAAAGATAAATACCAGTAATAAAAACAATCGAATCTGCAAGCAATACAGAGATTAGCCCATGAAACTTGAGTAGCGTTGAGTTACACTAAAACAGCAAGAAAGATAAATACCAGTAATAAAAACAATCGAATCTGCAAGCAATACAGATAGCCCAAGAAACTTGAGTAGCGTTGAGTTACACTAAAACAGCAAGAAAGATAAATACCAGTAATATAAACAATCGAATCTGCAAGCAATACAGAGATTAGCCCATGAAACTTGAGTAGCGTTGAGTTACACTAAAACAGCAAGAAAGATAAATACCAGTAATAAACAATCGAATCTGCAGCAATACAGAGAATAGCCCAAGAAACTTGAGTAGCGTTGAACACTAACAGCAAAAGATAAATACAGTAATAAAAACAATCGAATCTGCAAGCAATACAGAGATTAGCCCATGAAACTTGAGTAGCGTAGAGTTACACTAAAACAGCAAGAAAGATAAATAAGTTTTTTATTACCAGTATTAAAAACAATCTAACTAATTTCCTTCAACAAAATCGAAATTTAAGAAAACAAAGAAAGTAATTTTTAAACTAGGGTCCATATTGTTTATCAAAAGCAGTTAAAAAGTCATTAATTCTATTTTTTAACTCTTTTCATTCGCTGACAGGTTTTTAACGACTATAAAGAGAAAAATTAATAAATGAGGGTAAAAAATATAGTTATCAAGAGACGCCCCCCCCCCCTAATTCTTCACTATAAATTGTTATCAGAGCGGTAAATCAGGAAACCTTAATAGCCACGGCCTTATAGATCAATCTCTTTTATTCAAATAACACTTCAGGGCTTGTAACTTTTTATTTTATTTTATTTTTGATGTAACACTGTTTTTTTTTAATGTTTTATTTATTTATTGTTTCTCCATCTTAAAAACCACAAAAAAATCAATAAAAAATGTGGAAACATATTTTTGAATAAAATTAGAATTTATTGTCTGAATATATATTTGATTATTTATCTCATTATTATTATTATAGGTTGCTAGGAAAGGGACATCCAAGAATCATAGCCTGTGCGATGTCAGGTACTCCTAAAATATTCTTACTATTGCGGGTTAATGACGTCATAAAAAATTATTTTCTGGATAGCACAACTAAACCTATAGACTGATTTTTGTACAAAGTTTCAACTCTCTAGCACAAATACACTGGGAGCTACAGACACACATACAGACAGACAACTTTGTGAAAACCACACAAAAGAGGCCATAAAAAGACCTAAACGGATAATTCCGGTGACATCCCGGTTTCGGATATTGTTACTAACTCAATACTTTTCCAATATATCTTCGGTGTAAAAGAGTAAAAGTAAAAAGTTATAAAAATAAAACTGAAAACAAATAAAATTTTATATTATTTGTCTTATTAATATTTCTGTGATCTAATAAAATATAGCTGTGAATTAATGAATTCAAGTTATGAATAAATAAGGGTTAAGCCTTGGTCACATCATGGGTTCACTATAAACAAGAAAAGGTTCACAAAAATCAAGGGGAAAAATAGAAGGGAAAATTCAAGTCCTCTAAAAAGCTTTCCACAACTTTTGTACGACCCCCCCCCCCTCAGAAGAAGACTGAAGTAAATGACCATGGGACTTGCATAAAGAAGAACACAATACATCGCAAACAACAAAACTATACAATATTAGTAACAAAAAAAATAATACTAGACAAGCAATTCAAAGTGTCAATGAAAAAATAAAAACAAAATACAAACAATACGAATAAAAACAACAAACAATAAATAAGCAATAAAGAAAACTAACACATAAACAACAGATAAAAAGGATGAAAATAAAATCGTAAACAAGATGAAAAAGAGGGAGGGATTTTGAAGACAATAATGCCGCTACTGGAACTGTTACAAAGATCGGATTGAGAGGGTTTCAGAATATAAATAAGCAAGTAGAATAATCGAACGTATAATAGAAAGACAGCTACATAAGATAAATTTTCTAAGAGTTAAATTAGTTGGATCGTAATTCATTGTCAATTTTATTTACAATTAACGCGACGTTTCGGGAGCAGGTACTTCTCCCATCATCAGGTTCGTCTTAAGAAAGACCGAGTGTGTTATGGGTAGGGTGTCAGGATTTTAATCTGACTTAATCAGCAAGTCTCAACGACTTTGCAAAACACTTACAAAACTAAACTGGTAAATAACCGGTAAGCATCTGGCTCTTAGGTCGTCAGCCTACCTTACTAGAGTACGTGCTAAACGCATAACATTCATGTATTGATGTTTAGTCTATCAATACATATTGCAGGCATTTAAAAAAAAAGTTCCTCTTTGTCAATTGTAAACAACCAGTGCAAAGTATACGAATTTCATACATTAAAATGCGTTTATGAAACTTCTCCGAACCTACCTAGGGCATTTTCCATTATCTATATTCGCGATTCAAAGAGATAGTTGTAAGGTTGGCAATACCAATGTCGGGAAAACGAAAGAATGATAATGACACAAAATATTTTTAAGTGTGATCAAAATTTGTTAATCACTATTCGAATGATGCTAAATTTGATTGATGCTAATCTTAAGATTAGCATAGGAGAAAAAATTCTTATTAGGACTTTAACAATGACAACACTGTCGTTTTTCAATTTCTTATCAGCGACGGTAGCGCTGCTACGGACTTACAATCGCGTATAGGGATTATGGTTCGTTATATACCTCTCATAACCTTTTGAATACGCCATACTGAGATCATTCAAATTACAATAAATTGTCTAATGAAAATTTACGGACCATTATGACGTACATAGAAAGTGGATAAGATGTGTGTGTTTTATATTCAGTCTTTGTAGTTCAAAATTCAAACGCAGTGTTTAACCCATATAGCTTTAAGGCTCCCTGATAAGGTTGCATACCAGTTTAATAGCGAGTAAGTACAAAAATGTAGTACTTATTTATTACGTATAGGTATTATTATTACGTATAGGTATTATTATTACGTATAGGTATTTTTATTATGTATAGGTATTATTATTACGTATAGGTATTTCTATTATGTATATTATTATTACGTATTATTTTATTACGTATAGGTATTATTATTATGTAATACGTATTATTAGTATAGGTATTGTTACGTAGAGGTATTATTAGTACGTTAGGTATTATTATTATGTATACGTATTATTAGTACGTATAGGTATTATATTACGTATATATATGTATTATTATAACGCATAGGTATTATTACGTAGAGGTATTATTAGTACGTATAGGTTATTATTATGTATACGTATTTATTAGTACGTATAGGTATTGTTACGTAGAGGTATTATTAGTACGTATAGGTATTATTATTATGTATAGGTATTATTATTACGTATAGGTATTATTATTACGTATAGGTATTTTTATTATGTATAGGTATTATTATTACGTATAGGTATTTCTATTATGTATAGGTATTATTTTACGTATAAGTATTATTATTATGTATAGGTATTATTATTACGTATATATATGTATTATTATAACGCATAGGTATTATTACGTAGAGGTATTATTAGTACGTATAGGTTATTATTATGTATACGTATTATTAGTACGTATAGGTATTGTTACGTAGAGGTATTATTAGTACGTATAGGTATTATTATTATGTATAGGTATATCTGTACACTTGTACAAATATTTAACTCAATTGGAATATTTTCCGATTTTTTACAATATTTAAGTTTAATAGCGAGTAAGTACAGAAATGTAGTACTTATTTATTACGTATAGGTATTATTATTACGTATATTATATTATATTATTATTATTACGTATAGGTATTTTTTTACGTATATATATGTATTATTATAACGCATAGGTATTATTACGTAGAGGTATTATTAGTACGTATAGGTTATTATTATGTATACGTATTATTAGTACGTATAGGTATTGTTACGTAGAGGTATTATTATTACGTATAGGTATTATTATTATGTATAGGTATTATTATTACGTATAGGTATTATTATTACGTATAGGTATTATTATTACGTATAGGTATTTTTATTATGTATAGGTATTATTATTACGTATAGGTATTTCTATTATGTATAGGTATTATTATTACGTATAAGTATTATTATTATGTATAGGTATTATTATTACGTATATATATGTATTATTATAACGCATAGGTATTATTACGTAGAGGTATTATTAGTACGTATAGGTTATTATTATGTATACGTATTATTAGTACGTATAGGTATTGTTACGTAGAGGTATTATTAGTACGTATAGGTATTATTATTATGTATAGGTATATCTGTACACTTGTACAGATATTTAACTCAATTGGAATATTTTCCGATTTTTTACAATATTTAAGTAAACAAGTCATTTGATAAAATTTGAACTAATGCTGATAATGAGATGAAAATTGGCATACATGTTATTCTTACATATGGCTAAATCTCAATCCGATCACATTTTTCCGCGTTTTATGATTTTTTAAAATTGTTGTTGACTCATTATTGGGGGGTAATGACATCATAAAAATTAATTTCGGATACTAAATGTATACGCCGATTTTTAGTACAAAGTTTAATTTCTCTAGCATAAATACACTAGGAGCTACGATGATAACAGACACACACAAATACAGACAGGCAACTTCGTGAAAACTAGCCAGAAGGTCTTAAAAGCACTTGAAACGATAAAGTCTGTGACATCCCAGTTTCGGAATTTTCGCAAACACAATAATTTTCCTAACCTACGGTAAAAATGAGGATAAGTAAAAATGTAACATTGGTATAGTTTTACTGCCATAGAGAAACTTATGGTAATACAGACATGTTAAATTAATATAGGTAAAAAAATCAAAAATAGGTATTGATAACATACCTCGTTAGTGTTCCATCTGTGCCTTTGAACAGGAAAGTGGTCTGCTTTTGGAAGGCTTTCCAAATTTTCCGGTAACTTGATCGGTTCTCCATCTGCAAAATAAAATTAAAAATAGTTTTAAAACAATTATTTTATTTAATAATTATTAGGGAATATTCCCAATTATTTTAAATTTAAAAACAGAGGTTCACTAAAAACTAAAAAAAATCGTAAATTGCGTAGGCTTCCACGGTTATTTTTATGAAGATTTAGGTCTTCCGGTGGTGACCGCGTCAATGTAGATGAAGAATCCGACGTTTCAATTCCACTGTGGGAGGCATCTTCAGGGATGTAGGACATCATGGATAGAAACACAATGCTCTACAAACTGAGCACCCTGAAGATGCTTCTCACAGTGGAAGCGAAACGTCGGATTCTTCATCTACATTGACGAGGTCACCACCGGAAGACCTAAATCTTCATAAAAAAATCGTGTTCGGGCCCCTCAAACTTTTTCTCTACATCGGAGAGGAAAAGGTTGATAACACACACATATACACACACACATAGAGTATTGAATAAGCCAAGTCGTATATGTTCCTAATAGTGCTTGTAAATATATATGAAGTCTTTGCAGTTTCCTTTTGTGACTTGACCATTACTCAGCACACACAGAAATGCAATAATGCTTGCAAATATATGAGGTCTTGGCAGTTTCCCTTTGTGACTTGACCATTACTTAGCACACACAGAAATGCAATAATGCTTGCAAATATATGAGGTCTTGGCAGTTTCCCTTTGTGACTTGGCCATTACGCAGCTTAAGGTAGTGAAGTACTAAACATCTTGTATAGAGTGTAGACATACACTATAATAATATATTCAGCCTATGCTTTTTATTTTTCGGACACAGGATGGGACGGAATAAAACTTCAACCAAACTACATCAAAACCATATTTCGCCTTTATTCGTGGTCACAAGGCATATTCCGTCCCATCCTGTGTCCGAAAAATAAAAAGCATAAAACAATGGAGACTAATTTAAAGTCGTGACAAACCGGGTATTCCATTAACAGTTCGCAATGTCAAACCAGGCCAGCCCGAACCAAGAATAGTCTTAAAAGAGGATTTATCCAAAAAGAACAGACTAAAACTCTCGGCTGCAAAAGCTTACGCTAAAGCTAATAACTTTAAGTTCGTATGGTCGAGAAGAGGGAATGTTTATATAAAAAAAGATGAAGGCGACGAACACGAAAGAATTCTCTTCCAGCAGGACGATCCAGAGCGGCGATTATAATAGTAAATATGCAACCTAGTCTCATCAGTTTCCAATAATACTCATCAATTTATTTCTATACTAGGAGAAGAAAACACTGACTTAGACTTACTAACCACTGACTCAGACCTAAAATTATTTAATGATAAGTTTTTTAATATTCTACACACTAACATAAGAAGTATTGGGAAAAATATTCAGCACTTGGAAGTACTATTAAATGCAACTAACTGTCACTTTGATATTGTAGTAGTTACTGAGGCACATTTTAATGATTTTAATACTTCGTTTAATTTACCTGGCTATACGTCTTACTATGATAGAGGAGAGAATAAGAATGATGGTATAGTTCTGTATTGTGCTAATAATGTACAAGTATTAAATTCAATTAAAAAGCCTATTAATGTAACAGTTTATTATTAAACGTAAAGAAATTGGAACAAGTTTTTCGCATCACAGCGGTTTATAGAACTTGGGATGTGAAAATTACTGACTTTCTTAATAACTTAGACATATTTTTTGAGGATGAAAAGAAGAAAAATTTATATTGTGATCAAATCTTGTTAGGAGACATTAATATCGATCTATTAAAAGATTACAATACTAAGGATGATTATCTTAACATAGTTAAGGAATATGGTTTTGAAAGTCTAATTAATGTAGTCACTAGAGATCAGGGTGATGATAAACCATCCTGTCTCGATCATATAATGGTCAAATCTCTGTCAAAAAAATTTAAATTCAACCCTTTTAAATTAAGCGCGAGAATCACCGACCACTATCCTGTAGGTGTCTCCATTGGCCTCAAAAATAAAGAAAACTTTGATCAAGCTCCTTTAATTATAAATAAGCAAAAATTGAATTTAGAGCTGTTAAACGAACAAATAAAAAACACTGACTGGACTTTCTTGTACACTTTGGACGAACCCAACACAGCTACCAACTACTTCATTGACACTATCAAACAACAAATAGAATTATGTACCGTAACAGAAACTATCAAAAAAGTAGCAATATGAGAATTATCAAACCTTGGATTACCACGGGTATTCTAATATCTATTAGAAGAAGAGAAAAACTGCGTAGAGCTTGCAAAAGAAAGCCAAATAACGAAAATTTAAAAAATAAATTTGTTAAATATAAAAATATGGTTAATAAGTTGATTAAAAAATCTCATACAGACTATCTAAAGAATAAACTGGACGAGGCAGGTAGCGACTGTAAAAAAACTTGGAATGTTATAAATGAATCATTAAAAAGAAATTCCAAAAACCATAATAATATAACCACCCTTGAAGTTAATGGCAAAGTTATTAGCGACAACAAGGAGATAGCTGATACTTTTAATCAATTTTTTAACCATATTGGAAGCTCTTTGGCTGATACAGTTAAATCCAAATGCTTTTGTTGGAGCAGGAGGAAAAAAAAGAGAAAATTAAAAATTTTCAAATTCCGGACATTAGAGCAACTTTAGTGACTGAAAATGAAATCAAGAAATACATTAAGGAACTAAAAGCTGACTCAGCACCAGGTATTGACGGAATAAAAGCTCAGTTCTTAATTCAGAATATTGACTACTTGGTGAGGCCGTTAACTTTTATTTGCAATCTATCTCTTAGTCAGGGTTTATTTCCTAATATTTTAAAACAAGCCGTCATAGTACCCATTTATAAAAATGGAGAAATGACAAATCCGAGTAATTTTAGACCTATTTCATTGATATCTAATATAGGGAAAATATTTGAAAAATGTATGAAGAATAGAGTATTAGGTTTCTTTTTAGACAATAATCTCTTGTCTAAAGAACAGTTTGGTTTCATACCAGGTAGGAATACGGATCAAGCCATCAACAAGTTAGTAGATCATGTTAGCAAAGACTTAGACGAAAATAAAAAATGCATAGCCGTGTTTATTGACCTCTGTAAGGCCTTCGACACTGTGAGTCATGAAATATTGTTGGACATCTTGAGTGAGTTAGGTATTTCGGGTGCTTACTACAATTGGTTTCAGAGCTACCTGTGTGGAAGGCTTCATAGGGTCAAAATAAACAATGTGCTTAGTGATGAGCTTGAAATGAAGTACGGGGTACCCCAGGGCACGTGTATCGGTCCCTTGGCCTTCCTCGCTTATATTAATGCCTTGTCATCATTATCTAGAGATAATAGTGATGCTTTTTGAATGTTGTCTTTTTGCAGACGATTGTGCATTATATTACAGAGGGAGGATTGGATCACACTGTATAACAAGGCGAGTAGAGGTATATCATAATAAAGAGATGGCTTGACTCTAATTTACTTACTTTGAATATAGACAAAACTAAGCATGTTGCTTTTTCTTTTGATTCTCGTGGAGAACCACAACAGGACTTGAAACTCACTCTACATGAATGCGACTGTACTATGACTCACGACTGTATTTGCGATACTTACATAGAAAGAGTGCCTTATATGAAATACTTAGGAGTTCTAATAGACCAAAATCTATCTTGGAAACCTCAAATCAATAATTTAGTGTCAAAAATACGTAAATTAGTATACTTTTTTGTAGTGTTAAGACGTTTCGCTAAGCTAAACACTTTAAAATTAGTATATTATGCTCTTATTCAGTCTTTGCTAACTTATGGTTTGTGTGCCTTCGGTTCAGCTGCCTCCACAAATTTAGAGCCTTTAAGAGTTATGCAAAAGCGAATTATTAAGATCTGCCTGCGTAAACCAAGACGTTACAATACAGAAAAGTGTTTTAAAGATTTCGAAGTTTTCCCTTTTGACATATTGCATAAAAAGATGGTGTTAATTAATTATTTTGATTATGAAAAAGAATATGTACGTCATAACTACAACACAAGGAGAAATGCTCAAAACATGTTGGCTATTCCAACTTATAGCACTACTAAGAGGCAAAACTCGTTTTTTTGTTTGGCACCAAAATTATTCAATCAGCTTCCTCCCAATATTAGAGAGCTCCAAGATAAAAAACAATTTAAAAATAATCTTGAGAAAGTTATAAAAGATATAGTTTGGGTTGATTAAAAGTACTTCTAAATTAATTAACTGATTATTTACTCCTCCAAAACTTCTTATGTTACTCAACTAATATAAATTTAATTTAATTTAATTCTATATATTTTGATATAGTTTAGAAATGAATTCTTATTTAATAGTAGTGTGAGCAATAACTGAACAAAGAGATAAAATGTCTTTTCTAAAGGCTGGGCCCTCACTCTAGTGGTCATCCACTACCGAGGGTCCACACAAATGAATAGCAACCTTAAAAAAAAAAATATTTATAAGATATTGTGGAAATTTTTATATTATTATATTATTATTATTATAATACTAAAAATAATAATATTCAGTCTATTTAATAAGCTTATAATGCATTCCTGTGGGTGCTACGTAATGGCCAAGCCACAAAGTTAACACTTCATATATTTACAAGCATTATTGGGAAGATAAGACTTGGCTCACTCAATGATCTCACAACTTTTTACTTCGTGTAAATTTTTTACTCTGCATTTGTTTTTATTGGGAGATCATTCCTTTTTGAAAACTTGAACATTATTCGATATAAATAAATAGTCCGAACAGATTTATTTAAACATACAAAATACCTCAGCTTTCGACCAGGGAACCTAGGCTTTTTCAGAGGCTATAGTAGAACAGGCTAACAAAAAATTTGTTAAAAGACTTTGCCAGCATAATATAGATACAGATAATAATAAACTAATTTCATCCATTGCCCAATACATGAACTCAAAGAGACATAAAATTGACAATGAAAATTGTTCACAGTGAAAAACCCCGCAAGAAACGCCTTATATTAGAAATGCTCTATATAAAAACCAATAGTCCGCCAATGAATAAGAAACAAGACACTGATCAATCAAGTAAAATATATTCTCATCTACTTTCTAAATTTACAGTTTGAATTACATGATCCCGCCCTTTGTTGCCGCCATAATTTTGGCAACTTGGGCAAGCCTGCTTTATTTATAATACGTTTCATTTAGAATATTTCTATTTACTAATAGACATTTATTCAATTTAAGTAATAGACATTTATTCTATTTAAGTAATAGACATTTATTCAATTTAAGTAATAGACATTTATTCTATTTAGTAATAGACATTTATTCTATTTAGTAATAGACATTTATTCTATTTAGTAATAGAATAGTAGTAATTTCATACTATTTAATAATACTGTGTCATTTATTTGTATTTTTCACTGTTGTGAATTTTGTCTTATTATTTTTTTAATGCTTGTTCTTATGATTCTGTCCTACTACAGCCACTGAAGATTCCCTGGTCGAAAGCAAAGGTACTTTATAAGTTTAAATAAATCTGTTCGGACTGTCTTTTTTATATTATATATCATTTACTTAACAGTCCATAACTCATTTATTTCATGTAGAAAATTATTACTTAAAACAAACGCCAAGAAATATATATATATATATATATATATATATATATATATATATATATATAATATATATATATATATATATATATTATATATATAGGGGGGAGGGGTAATTGTGGTCCACCCTGTACAACAAAATTGACATTTTTAAAGGATATAAACAAAGCCAATGTGTACGAAATGTTTTTACACTTAAAAACTCAAGGAGTAGAAAAAAGTGGGGAGGGTGTTTTAAAAGTGTAAATAATTTATCGTATCAGACATTGGTAGACGTGAGAGAGGGTCCAACAGTGTGTTCTCAAGATTTTCATACGGTCTTACTAAGTCTTCCAGAAACATTCTAGTCTTGTTTCGGTTTTTTTTAACTTCTGAACTTGTCGCGCTATGCATTCACAAACAAGAAACAGTCTCATCCCACTAAAAAAAAGTCTATAAATGTTTAAACGAAGAAAAAAAAACACCTCATACGAAAGAAATGCACGTCGGAAGATAAGGTAGAATATTGTACTCACACGGCATTATTTTTAAACTAGTTATCAAATATGATAATAGGAAAGAGATTTCGTCGAGTCTCGAGTAGAGATACAAAATTAAGCTCAGCCGAAATAACTTCATGCAATTTTTAGGAGAAAAACTTCTAATAAGAAGAGGAATTTTAATAATACTTTTCATTGATTAAGTTCAGACAATTAAGTTTGACGAAGTGTTATTAGAAAAACTGAGATCGTTTCGCGGCCACTATGTTGTTGTCCTATTTCAGTTTGCTTTCATTTAGTTCATAAATTTGCAAACAGCCACGATATAAACAAATGTATCAAATGTGTATAAAGCAAATGTGTAAAGAATATATAAAACAAATGTTTAAAAATTCCGGCGCGGTGGTCCGCTGTCGGGCGAATTTCATTTAGAATGCGTGTTTCCGTGCTAAACAACCCATTTCTTGCTTATGCAAGAACCATGCCCATTGCGTGGTTCCGGTTCATGCTTTAGAACCTAAGCAGTTACTCAATTGTCAAGCACTGCTCGTAACTCATTTTGTCTGTATTTTTCAAAGGAAACCCCTAAAAAGATAACTGATTATGAGCTTAAAGATAAGTAACTAAGCTTTAAACTAGTGTAAATAATAGTGCGTACTTCTAATTATAGAGACATAGTTTTGTATAACCAACTAGATAATTATGCGATCATTTTCTTTGAAAAATACAGACAAAATTAGTTTCGAGCAGTGCTTGACAATGGAGTAACTGTTTGGGTTCTAAAACATGAACCGGAACCTTAAGCAAGAAATGGGTTGTTAAGCACGGAAACACGCAAAAGGAAATTCGCCCGACATGCGGACCACCGCGCCAGAATTATTTCCTAATTAAGACTTCTCACAGTCCATTAAACTTAATTCTTAGACATATAACAACTTCATAAGGCTTATATTTTTCTATATTACTATTAAATATTTTAACTATCATTGTTCATAAATAACTTCTTTCTATTCTTCTAATTTCTTTGATCTTTTCTATTCGCTGCGGAAGATTGAATTTAACTAAGTTTTATTCAGATTGTAAAAGTTGCTGACGCTGTTCGATTGTTTAAGAACTTTTATGTTGTTTAGAATGATTGCTTTAAATCGCAGTCATACATCAAAATGATTTATCCCTGTCTAATGTCAGATATGTTTGATAAAAATCTACTTCGAAAACGCTTTGTCTGGTAGTTTTCAAATTTAATAAACATCGCGTCACTTAAGTTTTTATTCCTATAAATTTAAGTTTTGTTTAAAATCGAAAAAAAACTTCTCTTATCGTCTTTTTTTTCATATTATAACTTGTTATATCTTTTCTCTCTTTTCGTGCTTCCATTGTTTCTTATGATCAGGGATATTTTTTTTTGTAATACTTAAAATTGTTGTACAATAGTATTGTGTTATTAAATAAAGAAAACGTTATTAATGTTAAAAACTTGAGTACAGGGTGTCTCGAAACTTTTCCTAATCAAATATTCTCCCTGCTTCGGACTCGCTTAGCTCGTCTCCAGAATATACAATTCGCCAAATTTATACTGCAACATGTCTTCGGACTTGATTCGCTCGTCCTCACATAGTAAATGCATCCGTATCATTCTCAGCGATCACCCATACAGCACTGACCGCTCAATGCAACTTAATGTTTATGAACCAACAAAAACCATGGTACTTTTTCAAATGAAACGAAACTTAGTGTACTTATTTACTAAGTAATGGCATACACTCGTAAAATAAAAACTTGTAAAAACACCCGAAACGGACAATACCGGTGACATCCCAGTTTCGGATTTTTTTTGCAAACACAATACTTTTCCTATATACCTACGGTATAAATGAGGAAAAGTAAAAATTAAGGCCCGTATTCAAAGACATCTTCCTAACATTCTCCATGTTCCTTAAGGAGAATGTTAGGAAGATGTCTTTGAATACGGGCCTAAGTCTCTTCGTCCGGCCAAGGTAAATTCTAAGCGTGTATAACATCTATTGCAACACTGTTCAAAATGAACTTGCTGCGTCGCAAAAAGGCCGCTCAAGGATTCTAGAGTTAAGGTGGGAATCCTAACACTTGAGAGCAAAACCTAGCGAAATCGAGTATATGGTCGATATGCTTCATACCCAAGCATACTTATGTTATCAGTGACCTCTTATCTATTTTAATTTATTGTTGTATTTTCATTTTATTATATTGATCTTCTAAATTTTATTACACACTTTTAACACTATTTTAGCACCTTTTATTTGATCAAGAAAAATTAATGTCAGATAACCTAACTTTTTATTATTATTTATATTCGTTTCAAAAAGAGGTTAGTTAGATTGAAGAAGCGGTAGCAGGATCGAGAGAAAGCTGAAGCAGCTTCATTTTGGAAAGTGTTGATGATACATTGATTTATTGACACAATATAATTGTGCGAGATACGCCTAGAAAGTATGACAAGCAAAATGCATTCCTATATCTGAGAACTGTTTTATTAATAGACATTCGCTATCATTGATGGCTCGACATAATGTCATGTCCCACTCTGTTTCGTTACGTCTAACTCGTCAGGGCGCCGACAGAACCTGAACTCATTCTGTCCTTTAATTATAATTCCGAAGAGAAGCGAGACAGTAAAAAGATCATTAAAGTTGATCATTTATTTTTTTATAATGGGTTCATTCAAGTTAAGCAGCATCGAGCGAGATCAGTACCTGCATGGGTGACCGCTGGAAATAAATCTAATGAAATTACCATCTGAGAACGAGTGAATCAGCTATGTGGTAAGAAAAAGTTCTGTGGTATCCCCACACGGAATTTTCAAAATTAATAATGCTTACATTATTTGTAATATTGGTCTCCATAATTGAATATTCTATCAGAAATTGGGCACAAATGAGACAACAGGTATTTTTAATTATTTATTGCGATATTTCGCTCTAAACACTATTATTAATTTATTAATTATTAATCTAAGATTATTAATTTCAACACTAGTGCCGAAAATTAAAGGAAATAATGCTTTTTATTTTCAACTCTAACGCCATGTTTGCTTGATAATGCTCGGTGTTTAGAGCGAAAATATCGCAATAAATAATTAATATTACCTGGTGTCTCATTTGTGCCCAATTTCTGATAGAATAAATAATGCTCTTACTTCATAAATAAATTTCACTATAAAACGGCCAACTTTACCAATAAAAAGGTTTGGACCGTTTGAGAGTTTCAATAAAAGTAATTCAATATTTTTTAACAAAAATAAGAAAAAAATCACCAACTTCAACCTAATAAACAAATTTCGTATTTATATTAATTTGTTTCTTTTCCTAAAATAAGAAGTTTAAAGCAACACGGAAAACCGAATAATCTTTTAAAGCACGGAACTCTTAAGTTTTTCTTCTCAAATTAAAGTAAACAAAGAATTTTTTTTTTCGGATTATAGCCTGCCCTGTATAATATTAAGGGGAAATTCACACGGGAGAGGTTTGGAGTGACACGACATCCAAACTATTTGTCCTTTTAGTAAGAGAAAAACTAAAAGAAAACATAGAAAATAGTTTCCAGACTGTCGTTGGAAAATCGATACACAGATTTATTTATTTTCTATTATTATAACTAACAGACAGAAAAAATGTATCAGCGAAAACTTTATATTTAATACATTTATAATGTGTATTATTTATGTTTTACTTTTCCTTATTTATACCGTAGGTATTAAGAAAAGTATTGTGTTTGCGAAAAAATCCGAAACCGGGATAAAACCGGAATTATCCTTTTCAGGCGTTTTTAAGGCCTCCTGATTGGTTTTCGAAAAGTTGCCTGTATGTGTGTGGTTGTGTGAGTGTGACGTCTTTGTTATCATCATAGCTCCCAGTGCACTTATGCTAAAGAGATGAAATTTAGTACAAAAATCAGTCTATTGCTCCAGTTGTGCTTTTTGGAAAATATTTTTATGACGTCATTAACGTGATAATGACTCAGCAAAAATTTAGATAAATCATAAAACACAGAAAAAATATGCGATCCCATTGAAGTTTAGCACGGATGTGGCTATGTAAAAGACTAATTTAAGTGCTAAGTATCATCTTATTATCAGCATTAGGTCAATTTTTATCAAATGATATGTGTAAGTTTTTAAAAAAATGTAAAAAATCGGACAATGATCCAATTAAGTTGGAATTTGGTACAAGTGTATATTATTATCTAATAAATACGTGGACTAAGTTTCGTTTGAGTACGACAAGTATATCCATAACTTTTGTAGGATCATACGAATTAAGCAGCATTGAGCGTGGTTAGTGCTGTATGGATGACCACTGATAATGAAACGGATGCATTTACTATCTGAGAACGAGCGAAGCGAGTCCGAAGACATGTTGCAGTATAAATTTGGGGAATTGTATATTTTGAGGACGAGCGAAGCGAGTCCAATGTGATGAGAAAAAGTTCCGAGGCACTCCGTATTACTAGTATAGTAATACTTTATCAGTTTTAGTATACTTTTATCAGTGCAAAAAAGTGCAGTTAATTTGTTAACTATACTGCATATTTGC
Source organism: Microvelia longipes (assembly GCA_018340805.1). Classification (NCBI taxonomy): domain Eukaryota; kingdom Metazoa; phylum Arthropoda; class Insecta; order Hemiptera; family Veliidae; genus Microvelia; species Microvelia longipes. The sequence continues at coordinate 13,572,523 of JACMZG010001913.1, read as the reverse complement.
GTAACATATTTTTAAATAAATATACAATGAGTAAATAATGACAAAAGAAAACATTTACGCGCATTAACTCACGCATTACGCGTAAAACAATTTCCCACCTAATCGCAGCATTTCTGCCATAAAGTATTTATTACTTCTTATCTACATTGGCAAAGCATCGGAAGTTAAAATGCTGTTATCGATCTTTCTTAACGAAGCCTCGGGATTTAAAGTACTGATATTGATTTTCCTTTGTAAAGCATCGAAAGTTAAAATACTGTAATTGATCTTCCTTGGCAAAGCCTGGGGAGTTAAAATACTGTTATTGGTTTGCCTTGGCTAAGCATCGGGAATTAAAATACTGTTATTAATTTTTTCTAGACAAAGTCTGGAAATGTAACAAAGTTTTCATTTGAGACTGAAATCCTCAGAAGCTTAAAAAAATGTCTCATTATCGGGCTATTATCTTAAAAAATAGCTCATTATCGTGCAGTAAATTTCTTTTCGATCTAAGCGAGTGAATAAATAAATATTAATTTAAGAGTATATATTATTAACTTGAGAGAATATAAAATTAACTTAAGAGTATATATTATTAACTTAAGCGTATATATTATAAACTGAAGAGTATATACTATTAACTTAAGAGTATATATTATTAACTTAAGAGTATAACTTAAGAGTATGTATTATAACTTAAGAGTTATATATATTAACTTAAGAGTATATATTATTAATTTATGAGTATATATTATTAACTTTAAGATATATATTATTAATTAAGAGTATATATTATTAATTAAGAGTATATATTATTAATTTAAGAGTATATATAATTAATTTAAGAGTATATATTAATTTAATATATATTATTAATTAAGAGTATATATTATTAATTTAAGAGTATATATTAATAAGATTAAATATTATTTACCGCAAGTTGAAGAATCAGCTACCGTAGATACTTGCTGTCAGATATGATATCCAATAGCCATTCCAGGGATATTTATATCCTAAGGTAGCTAATTCTTCAATTAAATATTAATTAGATGGGATTTTGATATCAAAGCAACAAATAAAAATTTATATACAAAAAAGAAAACATATTTTTTTATGGACGAAGTATCAAATAATTTATTTATAAAAATTAAATACATTTATTAGGCTAAATTTTCAACAAAAAACTTTTCCTCTCTTTACAAAATGTTATAAAAGAGGAAGGGAGTTTAAAAGTTTTCACCTCTTTTGCTTGGAATGAAATAACAAATAGGTATTTAAAAAAATGTACTTAAAAAAAGGGGACATGTTGAGTGGATAATATTAACCCTTTGTAAAATACATGTTCACCGAAAAAACCCCGTGATAAAACTTGTAGGTGGGATTTATGTCCGGCAATATTAGAAGTTTTTAAAGCCGGTCTATGGAACAACCCTCCAAGAGTTCTATATGGTCAAGCGAGGAATCCTGTAATAAAACAATATTAACTTGAGAGAGAGAAGGAGAGAAAGGAACGGCACTAAGTGTGCCCACTTCACTACCTAATACTTTATCCAGACTTAAAAACATGAGCTCTCCAAATTAAATAAAAGGACCGAAAAGAAAAAATATAGCGGACACCAGGTGGAGAAGTGTGAAATCAGTCCTTTAATACTTACAAATTAACATGAATTAACAAAACAAAAAATACAACTGTTTATTCAACACAACAGTCGATGGTACATACGGAAAGCCTTAGAGGAAATATAAGAAAATAAAGAATAAAGCTTTGTTCTCATACATAAGTGATGTCTACGCTAAAAGTAATTTACGGTTGTGGCTCAAATAAGTTTTCATGCAGAACAGTGTGTGTGACAGTGGGTCTTACTTTTATCAATGACCGCTTCATAGCCACCGTCACTAACGCATAGACCTCTATTGAAAGACCATGGCCTTACCTATTTCTTAAGGGACCTTTAACACCATAACCTGGACTCACCCGTGGTGTAGTGGTTAAGGTACACGGCCAATACACAGAATGAATAGACTTAAAACTTCTGATTTTATTTAGTCATGGGTTCAATCCCAGCACGAGCCTCTGGGATATTTATGAGGGATAAAAATTCTGCGTACCACGTCCTTCAGAAGGGACGTTAAGCCGGTGGTCTCAAGCCTGTGCGTTGTCAGGTACTCGTTAATGATCCCTTACCTCAAATGAAACAGGGTATAGGCAAAATTTAGGACCCTCCTAGTTTTTTTTCTGTTTCCCCTCAGTAGTATCCCTACTTATGGGCCGTATATTTTTGTATAAAAAAATTGTATACACCGACACAGACGGTTTCATGTAGCAAAAGCAGTCTATATTTTTATTGGGAGGTATATTATATCAATACTGAATTTCAATAAAATTAAGTAATTCATTCACAATTTCAAGTAGTAAATGTTTATGGACATAAGTTTGAAGATTTTTTAATTTTTTAAATGTTTATTATTTTTTTTATGAAATAACAAATGCATTGACAGTAATATTATGACCATATAGTCACATGCTTTATTCATACCATCAAGAAATATTTATTTACACAAGGGCATTCTTCGATTAACTTAATATTTGACGTAATTATGGTATTTAGAACTTATAGAAGGAAAGTATACAAACAAACCACTGGTCTTTCAGTTTTAACAAACCATCATCAGTTTAGTTAGGAACTGATGAGGATTTGTTAAAACTGGAAGCTGGCTCTGTCAATATATTATTATTTAAATCAGTGGAGTGGCTGTATCTTTTAATTTGTTTATTGATTGACTCCAAATATTTATTATAAAATTAAGTAAGTAAGCCAAATAGAACGTGCTTTATTTGAAAATACAGATATGACAATTCAATACAACAACTTGACAAGCCATATTATGAACATAATTTGTGGTCCTTAATGAATTAAACATATTCTAAAAGCTATTATATAACAAACGGTTAAAATCAGTTAATAGCGTGAAAAAATAATAGGAGGGAGCCAATAAGGTTACTCCTGGAAGTTAAACCACGCCCATAATTTTTTATCAGGCTAAACTCATTGGTTCCTCAACACTATTTGCCCACGCTTTCAACTGATTTTAACAGTGTGTTATTATAATTGTAAGTCATAGAAGAATTTATAAATGATAAACTACATTTAACGTCAACCTGGCCGTAACTGAAAGTAGACATACATATAATAGACAACTATCACCTGAAAAACTCGTTTATATTTTATAATAAAATAAAATAATAATAATTTAACTATTAATTGATAGATCGTACTTGCGTTAAGAGGTGTGTGATAGTTGAAATGATGCCTTTGAAAGTGTGAAGGAACAGGCTGCTGCAAATGTTGGTACGGACCGTAAGCCTGAATCTGGCGGCCATATTGAACTCCTGCACGATAAGCCGGGTGAGGGAGCCTTTCTGAATTTGTACCCGTACGGTAATTGCCGTACCACCCCCCTCCCGGCCCCCCGCCACATCCTTGACCGGTTATCTTAAACGATTGATACCCGCACAGTTCAATTAAAAATTTCTTATCAATTATAAACAATTAAAACTTATAATAAGCGTTATCGTTACTTAATTAATTTTGACGTTATTAATTTCTATATAAGGACTTGAAAGTTACAAATAGACTTTAAATTTAAGGAACTTTATAATCTAATGTAAAATAGTAATACTTTCGGCAAATTAATTTTTTATTGAGCTTAATTTATTGCTTATAACACTTTATTAACGCTTTGAAAAAACTTTAAAGCATAAACTACAAACTTTTTTAAAAATAATTTTCTATTACAATATAAAATATATAATTTAAAATTTTAATAAGTAATGTTAATCACTAATGAACACTTTAATTGTATGATATTTGATTTAAGTGTATTTACGTTATATATTAGAAACATGGAGTCGAAGTATTAATAAAAGGCATTTTATAAAGCTTTGATAAAAAGTAGGAATTTTAAGAAATATCGAAGAAAATATTAGCAGAAGCAAAAAGATAACAAATCGTTTAAATTCTAAAAACTATTGGTTTTAAATTTGAAGTCTAAGGCCTGAAATGAAAAGATATAAAATGCAGGTGTGAAATGAAGATTATTTAAAATAAGGATGTTAGATTTTGGTGCTGAGAGAATGGAGTAGATAAAAAATTTAAATTACAGAAATATGCAAGATAAAAATTAATTAATAAAATTATAATTGTATTTTTTGCAATCAACAACGTTTTGGACGTAATTACTTGGCCTATTATCAGTTTTTTGTTTTGTTTTTTTTAAATAATGACATTGTGTTATATGAGAAAGTAAAGAATGACATTGTGTTATATGATAAAGTAGAGAATGACATTGTGTTATATGATAAAGTAGAGAATGACATTGTGTTATATGATAAAGTAGAGAATACCATTGTCTTATATAATAAAGTAGAGAACGAGATTGTGTTATATGATAAAGTAGAGAATGACATTGTGTCATATGATAAAGAAGAGAATGACATTGTGTAATATGATTAAGTAGAGAATGATATTGTCTTATATAATAAAGTAGAGAATGAGATTGTGTTATATGATAAAGTAGAGAATGACATTGTGTTATATGATAAAGTAGAGAATGACATTGTCTTATATAATAAAGTAGAGAATGACAAACGGTCTTTCTAAAGAAGAACTATCTTGTATATAAAGACATTTGAATTGTGTTAAGGGATACTTTATCTGCCTCCGTAGCCGTGGTCGTTTAGTACTGGACTTCGGCACCGGAGATTCGGGGTTCACAGTCCGGGCTATGCTCTCAGTTTATTATGAATAGAGTTTGTTCTAAAAATAACTTTCGCCAACTTTAGCTTCACTTTGAGCATAGTAGATGTGACCCACCCGAGGTGGTTCCCGCAGGGCGAATACCCTGAAGGGCCGAAATATTGTAATATTGTTTCATTTCAACTTGACTAACGCATTGCTGGAATCTAGAATATTCCCAATTACACTTCCAGAAATAAATTACGTAATTTTAATAACCGCTGAGTTCCAAATAATTGATAAAAAACCCAAATCAGTATTTACTTAAAATATTACTAATGTATAACGTAATAATTTAAATAATGTCCATTTCAACACCAATAAAATAATGATAAAAGCCTTATTCTATCCCTGTTTCGCCAAAATTATGCAATTTTTTAAATTGTTAGTTGTTATACAGATATGTATACATTTATAACCTGCAGGTGGATACTATTTTTTTTTAAAAAAAAAGTATAACAAATAAAAATATTTTACTTAATATTTATGTTGCAATTTTGTCAAAGTTAAAGCCTTAGAATAATACAAATATAGGAGGAGCATATGACTTTAAACACAATGTAATTCTACTGATAACACGAAAGCCGATTGACTGGTGATCATAAGCAGGGGTACCACCCTAACAACAAAACATTATTAAAAAAAACCATAAATATCCATTAATGAAGAGAGATCATAAAGAACAAAAACAATGATAACTTAAAACACCTGCTAAGTATTTAATAAAACCAATCTCATATGGCAAAAAAATAACGGAATACAAGAATCAAATTTAGTTGACGAGGACTGGTTTTAATATAGTATTAATTAAAAACGTTAAACTACAATTTAAAATGCTTAAAATATTGTAATGCACAGATATATATACATATATTAGTATTTTATGAATAATTAATCATTAATTAATAATAGAACATAATAATTCAGCAACCGGAAGTATTGCCAATTTTTTTATAAGTAAATTGTATATTGTTAGGGTAGCAGCATTACTTAAGACGTCCAGTGAACCGCCTTTCGGGTTATCAGTAGTGCTCCTTCTATATATAGTATTATTCTAAGGTTAAAGCAAATACCAGACACGCATTGGTGAAAGTGCAGACGAATAAACACTATGATTGGTTGGTTTTAGTTAAATAATCATTAATATCTACCAATCACATTCATATGTAATTAATTAAGGCAAAAAGCACGTGCGATGTCAAAAGCGTTATCAAAATAAAACAATAGTGAAATACACAATGTTACAACTTAACATGCATTTGACAATGTTATAAAATTTATTTTCAATTTAATATCTACAACATACAAATGTTTACGGATAATTTAACCAATATTTTCTATGTAAATCGAAGTAATTCTCTTGTATCTATACACTGAATAAATAAAAGGCAATGTATTTGATTTTTTTCCTCCTTTTTACTGAATACATTGTATTTCTATACTAAACGTATTTAACCTTTATTGTAGATATGAGGGGTTTTCTTGAATATAAAATAGAGTAAAACAAATATATATATTGGTACAGTGCTTGCATGGAATGCAAAATCATTCTAAAGTAAATTAAATTCAAACATTAAAAGGTTATACTTATGCAACTTAAAAAAAAAGCAAGTTCAGACTTTCTTTTAAATATGGATAGCCCCGGTCAGTTACGGTTTTACGGCCATCATCAGCAGAATCTCTAAATGATCAACTAAATTACCACTATATTGGAAATATTAGGATCAGAAGCGAATTTCTTATTTTCGTTCTTAAAGTAACTAAGAATCAAGAGAAATTAGTATTTGTTGAGTTCATTACAAATTTAGTAGTTTCATCTTTGACTTTCTTTCATATTTTGAAAAATTCCGGTTTCATCCCGGTTAGGGATTTTTTCGCAAACACAATCCTTTTCCAATATACATATGGTATAAATGAGGAAAAGTAAAAATTGTAAAGTATAGTAAAGTATTTATAATAAAACAGCCAGACTGGTCTATAAAAGATCAATTCTATATGTAATCAAATTATGCTATGACATTAGAAATGGAAAAATTCTGGCGCGGTGGTCCGCATGTCGGGCGAATTTCCTTTGATGCGTGTTTCTGTGCTTTTTATATAAGTTTACAACTATATAAAAGCTTTTAAAGGACGCTAAAACCTTTAAAAATAACTGACTAAGCTTAAAGATAAGTAACTAAGCTTTAAACTAGTGCAAATAATAGAGCGTACTTCTAATTTTAGAGGCATAGTTTTGTGCAACCAACTGGATAGTTATGCGCATTTCCTTTGGAAAATACAGACAAAATGAGTTACGAGCAGTGCTTGACAATTGAGTAACTGCTTAGGTTCTAAAGCATGAACCGGAACCACGCAATGGGCATGGTTCTTACATAAGCAAGAAAATGGTTGTTTAGCACGGAAACACGTATTCTAAATGAAATTCGCCCGACAGCGGACCACCGCGCCGGAATTATTTATTTAGTAGTTGTAAACTTATATAAAAAGCACAGAAACACGCATCAAAGGAAATTCGCTCGACATGCAGACCACCGCGCCAGAATTATTTTTAGTTGTAAACTTATATTAGGTAAAAAAACGATAAAAAATGATCGACCCTTCCAGGATGTGAACCCAGGTACCCTGAGTTTGAGTGGTTGTATTGACTCCGGACCACAGGCATTTATCTCAGAGGCCCAAAAAACATTGATAACGACACCCTACTCGAAATTTAATTTTCAACGACCGTAATTTTGGTTTTCTATAATTTTTGTGGTTTTTTCGACTTTTTGGTAACTTAAAGTGGTCGTATCGACTTCGGACTGGTTTCATTCGATTTCGCGCCCAAAATTACATTGAAAACGACACCCTACTCGAAATTTATTTTTTATCGACCTAAATTTTGGTTTTTGGGAATTTAGAATGGTTTTTTCGACTTTTTGGTAACTTATAGTGGTTGTATCGGGTTCGTGTCCTCCCGAAGGTTGATTTTTGTACCAAGTTTGGTTAAAAAATATTAATCCGTTCGAAAGATAGAGTATTTACAAGAAAGTGTTTAGAAATACATATATATATATATATATATATATATATATATATATATATAATATATATATATATTTATATATATATATATATATAAAGTTTCAAAAAAAGTATTTTTTCGTCATAAGGGACCTCTGAAACGGATTTGTGTCGTGGTCCGAGGTTCGAATTCCGCCATGACGCCTATCCCATTAGGCGAATTTTCAAAGGAAATTCGCTAAAACAACACTTTAGCAATAAATTACTCGCATTTTTGCGATTATACTTGATAAAGTTCATTCAGAGAATTTTAATTGGAAACTTACGCTTATGAGGTTAAACGGATAATCGGAGGGAGAACATCGACCGATACGAAGTTAATAGGTGTCTATAAGTTAATAGGTGTGCATGCAAGATGTTAAATTTAACCATACCCAGAGTTAAAAACGTTTTTTAGGTTATCTGACTGTTACAACATGACGGTTCTACATTATTCAAGTAAAAACTTTAAATATATGAAAAATTGCTGTAACTTTTTTTTTATTATTAGAGTCACAGTTATCGTTTTATACTTAAAATATTCACAAAAATTTATCCTTAAACATAAAAACATTGTTTAATGAAAATTAATACGAATAAAAAGAAACAAAACTCTGTTTTCAAATTTTAGGGCCAAAACTAATACACTTTGTGGTACTTCTAAATATTGATTCTAGTGGTCCACATCGTGGGCCACAACGCAAAAATATTAGCTATAGGTTATGTCGTATAATAAGTAAGATCCAGTGCCTCAAAGTTGACAAAAATTACACTAGTGCAATCAACTTTTTCATTTTTCAAATTTTAGGGCCAAAACTAATATACTTTGGGGTACTACTAAATATTGATTCTGGTGGTCCACATTATGGGTCACAACGCAAAAATTTTACCCCCATGCGTTGATTACCAGGTTGAATCCTCGACACCGATTTTACTCCGTGAAGACGGGGGTCCAACCCGGTATTGAACACTTATATCGAAACCGATTATTTGTTGGTTGAATCCCGATAATGTGACGTGTAGACACTTATCGGGGTTGAACCCGGTGTCAAAAGTCAGATTATTTTAATAATCATTATTGCTTTCAATATCTTTGGTTATTCAATAAACATATGAATTTTTATTATGAATTTATTTACCTTTTCCTTATGGTATTTAATCAAAATATTGGTTAAGCAGCATTATGCTGTCTGCTGTCGAAACTTTATTGGTCAAATAAATGCATTCTTTAGCTCAAATTTAAGTCGCGGTTCGCTGTAATAAACTCTGATTTTGATACTGGTTCTTCACTTTCACCGTTCGAGAGCAGTGTATTTTCTTTTTCTGTTGTTCCTAGCCGCACATGCCTTGTTTAATAAAACACTAATTTGTAAGTTAAAGCAGTTATAATTATAAATAGCGGACACAAAATAAGGAAAGAATGTCTTTAAAAGTATTCAACATAATAAGTAGAATACTAAACAGAAACGAATACTTGCAAATCATGTTGATTTTTAAGAATGGCCAACCTACAAAAACAAATATCCCCTAAGAAAATATAGATCTTTATTTAGATTTAAGTTGTTATTTAGAATTAACTGATTGATAAACATCTTTAATTAGTTATATTTTATATACACTGTTAATTTTTACTGTTCAGTTTTGTTTGTATTTTTATATCAATTTTTAGTTTATTTAATCGGTCTTATTAATTCATTATCATTCTACTTAATTAAAATGTGATTTACAAATGTCAGACAATACTAATGAAGTAATAAAAATATATCATTATGTCTAATAACAGGCTACATTTAAATAAAAACTGAAAAAAACTTAGAGATACAATAGGATAACCACTGAGAAGAGGTTATAACTTTTAATTACAGTAAAGGTGTTGAATCCCCGGGTTGAACCTCTACCATATAGACGTTTGCGGGGTTCACCCCCGAAAACAATTATAGGTGTTCAATCCAGTGTTCAACACATCGTGTAAACGAGTTAAGTGTTTTAGAGGGTTACCGCCTTTACTGAAAATTGCAACATTACAGTCTATCGTTTAGTTTTAAAATCTTGACAGGTCAGTTTAGACACCACTGATTCTTAAGAAAAAAATCCCCTTCAAGAAGGGAGCGAGAAAAAACTATGTAAACAAATCAGGTTATTTTCCCCGTATTTTCTTGGCGATGTTTTTTTTTACATTTCTTTTGTGTAGTATTATTTTAAAATATCATTTTAAGATTAATTTGAAAGTAGTTTTCAAAACGATGTAATCAAAAGAAAAACCACAAACAAAGTGAGCGATTGCCAGGAAGAAAGTTTTTTCCCCTACAGCGGTTATTGTGTTATTGGGATTTTTTCTCTCTTTTTAAGTGAAAGGTTGGCAGCGGCTTCTCTGATTGGTCTATCCCCAAAATACTTATGACCTTGGGGATTTTTAAACTAAACGATAGACTGTAGTTATATCTCTTTCTTTCGGTGGAGATTATCTCCAAAGCACTTAGACTTCTTATGTGGGTTCATTGTACCCTAATTTAATCCTTAACGATAACAGTCTGGATAAAAATATCAATAATCAAGATAGACCAAAAAATTCAGGTACGGGGTACCTTGGAACTTTTCCTCATCACATCGGATTCGCTACCCTCATCCTTCCTACTTCGGACTCGCTTCGCTTGTCCACCTAATACAAGGTACCAAATTTTTACTGAAACACGTATTTAGACTCGCTTTGCTCATCCTCATATCGTAAATAATTCGATTCATTACCAGCCCATCCAGGCAATGATCAGGCTCAATGCTGCTTAAATTTTATGGTCCAACAAAAACCATAGATATACTGGTCGTATTCAAACTAAACTTAATGTGCTTATTCATTGCATACAAATATACACTTGTACTGAATTTACAAGTGGTACATATGTAGGTCCTGTACATGGCTACATGCGTGCTGAATAGTTCGAATTTTAGAGAGATAGTTCGAAATTTTAGCTGAGTCATTATCGTGTGTTAATGACGTCATACAAAAAAATTGACGGATATCATAACTACACCTATAGATTGATTTTTGTACATGTGTCAACTCTATAGCATAAATACACTGGGAGCAACAGAGTCTTTTCATTTGTTAGTATTTTTTTATTATTTAAAAATACGTTTTAGATAATTTTATACATCAATATTTATACACCAAATATAACAATACACAGTGTATTGTTATATTAAAAAAATACAACAGACACACTCAAGACTACTTTACGAAACCACTTAAGAGGTCTTGAAAACACCTGACACGGATAATTCAGGAGACATCCGTGAGTTTTTTTTCCGAACACTATACTTTTCCTACATAGATGAGGAAAAAAACATAAAACAATCGCCTTCTACGCCCGGCAATAAAATAAGAATCTATCGCCTTCTAATATAGTGAGAATAAAAAATTCTAAAATAATGATTTCTTATAAAGATTTCGAAAAACTCTTGGATTAGTTAATGAACTAAGGTGAGCGTTAATGGAGTTCATCTTAATAAAAGAAGAAGAAGTCTCTCCACAAAAATATATTTCTCTTTAGCAAAGCGCTTTCAACCTAACAAGCAGTCATCATCAGTGCTAGCCGTTGAATAAAGAAGAGGGTGATAGATGAGTCTTACAAACCAGATATCAAAGATAGACCCCCCTGTCTATTTTTGATGATTTTTGATTACTTGGATTAGTTATTTAAAATAGAACTAATTAAGATGTTTATCAATAAAGTATAAATATTTCGAAAAACTCTTGGATTCTAAAAAGGATTAACATTTAGATGCTAAACTAGCTAATATAGTCGCAAGGTCAAATTTTTCTGATATAAATTCTAAAATTGTTTAATTGTAACAAGAAAATAGTCAAAAAATAAAAAAAAAGAGTCAGAAAAAATAAATAAAAGAGAATCTAAAAGGAGAATCGCTAGATTAAGAGCAACTTAATATTTAGAGGACTTAGGGCACAAGCCATTTATTTAATTTACTATTTAGTATAATGTTTGTAGAAAAATGTTAGTTCTACTTAATATTTAAAAATTATGGTCATCCTTGTCCAAAAAAATATTTCTAAATACTCAACAACTACCCATAAAATAACTCCCTAAACCCCTCTAGGGAATTTTTCAATTCACTTAAGTATTTTCGGCCATGTCTATAGCAGTGAGCAACAATAAAATATAAAAGTTGTAATCCATAAATAATTAAAATTTAGTGACGATATCATATAATTCTCTCAAGGCAGATACTAAATTGCAGTAAGCATGGTATATTTAATCTTAAGCCTTTCTTTAAAGATGAATGAATTATCTCCTTAAAAAAAAAAGAATGTAACTAAAAATTAAATAAATGAGTGGATAGTTATATTAGAAAGCTTTTAAGACTAGTTATTATCGCTCATAGAAAATATTACGTTATTTATCTTATTTTATGTTTTCAGTCGGATTTGCTGAACGCTATGAAGAAGGACTGACCTATATGAAGCAGTAAGAAAAATCGGGTACAGGGTACCTCGGAACTTTTTCGGATTACATCGGATTCGCTACGCTCATCCTCCCTGCTTCGGACTCGCTTTGCGCGTCCTCAGAATATACAATTCGCCAAATTTATACTGCAACATGTCTTCGGACTTGCTTCACTCGTCGTCAGATAGTAAATGCATCCGTTTTATTCTCAGCGGTCACCCATACAGCACTGACCTTGCTATATGCTACTTAATTCATATGATCATAATTTCATTTCATATGAAGTAAAGTTATACACTTGTACTAAATTTAAACTAAATTAAATTATTTTCTGATTTTTTACCATTTTTTAAAAAACATTCATAAGTCATTCCATTATAATTAAACTCATGCTGATAATGATATGAAACATAGCACTTATGTTAATCTTATATATGGCCACATGCGTGCCAAATTTTAATTGGATTGCATAATTTTTCCGCGTTTTTTGATTTTTCAAAATTTCCGCTGAGTAATTATTGCGGGTCAGTGGCGTCATAAAAAAATATTTTCCGAATAGCACAAATACAGCGATAGATTAGTTTTTCTACAAAGTTTCAATTTTGCAGCATAAATACACTAGGAGATAACAGATACACACACACACACAGCTTTGAGAAAACCACTCAGGAGGCCTTTAAAACATCTGATACGGATAATTTCGGTTTAGTCCCAGTTTTCAAGTGTTATAAGAACACATAAAACTTTGGCTTTCACAACACCAATGTTTAGGTGTTTTCAAGGTAGTGTTGGAACACCTGGTTCCAACACCTCCTAAATGGTTTTCACTAAGTGGTAAGTGTGTGTGTGTGTTTGTGTATACTCTCATCGTAGCTCCCATCATATTTATGCTAGACTTAAAATTTAGTACAAAAGTCAATGTTCAGGCCAAGTTGAGCTATTCGGAAAATATTTTTTATGACGACATTAACATAACATTAAAATTCATAAAAGTGGAAAATTGAATGTATTTACAATCGGAACAAGAGTCCGAACAAGTGTTGAGGTAAAACTTTGGTGATATTTTTCTTTCTAAGGACAAGCGAAGAGAGCTCGAAGCAGGGAGGATGAGCGTAGCGAATCCGACGTGGCGAGAAAAAGTACCGAGAAACTCCCAATTTGAAATCTTAATTTATAAAATAAAGATATTATGCAGAATATTCAAATTAAGAAAAACAATTTTATTCAACCGGGGAATTCAAATCTTCAGGCATTGCCGACGGAGTAAGAACATAATTTTTTATATAACTAGTGGTATCTACCTCACGATTAGTTATAACTAATTTATTTGCTGGGAAATGTTTCTCATTACCTAAAAAAAAAGATTTATAATTTATTTTCATCAAATTGTAACAGTCAGCAACTCTCCTCCAGACAAGCTCTTGCCATGAAGTAGACTTGAAAATTAAATTAACCAACTGCAAATTTGTAATTTTTTTTAGAATAAATAAAAGTCATTCATTCGTTAATTAAAAAAGAAGATTAAGGTACTAGCCTCTAAATAATACTAATTATTTGTCCTTGAAATAGTAAATAGTTATTTAACTTGAAGTGTAATACATACTTTAAGAAAATTTCTTTGTCATACAATAAGAAGAAAGAATACAATAACAAGAAAGATACAATATCATAAATATAATATTGTATCTAATTAATTTACCACTTTACTGAGATGTAGTTTTCAAGTTTTAGCTATGTAGAACGTTTTTATGTACTTTCTAATGTTTTTAAGTAGTCTGTGATAGTTTTATGTAAAGTTAGTTATTGCTCTGAAGATGGCCACAATATTGGCTGAATAATTAAAACAGCTTAACGATCACGACTAGTCCCAAACGCACACGTGAATTGAAGTGAATAGAAAACACGTGAATTTAAGATAAAATTGATATTGACACACAACATATACACAACACAACACGTGAATTTAAGATAAAATTGATATTGACACACAACATATACACAACACAACACGTGAATTTAAGATAAAATTGATATTGACACACAACATATACACAACACAACACGTGAATTTAAGATAAAACTGATATTGATGTTGGAAATATATTAAGATATTATACTTCTCAAAACAGCGATCCTATTAGTCATCAAAATGTATACTAAAACAGTAAATAACCAATAAAAATGCTTGTTTTACCATCCCCTATCAGAGTCTCGGTGTTATAATGATTAACACGTACGCCTACCATCCTGACTTATTGTTTTAAATAATATCCTTCAGTACTTGAATAAGGTATTTATTGTATGCTGCCAAAGTCTGTGCTTAAAATAAGTAAAACTAAAATTAGATAATGAGTGCCGTCCACGAAGATTTTATTTCGGTTTCTTTGTCATAAGAAATCATTTAAATTAACAATATGTTCAAAAAGAATAAGAAACAAACTGTTCTAAATTATTTGTACAAGCGAATATTCTTCGCTTATATATATATATATATATATATATATATATATATATATAATATATATATATATATATATATATATTATATATATATATAATATATATATTAGTATTTTATGAATAATCGATCATTCATTAATAATGGAACATAATAATTCAATAATGAACAATGTAGAAAAATTGGATAGGACAGGGACATGATCCGGATTATTGAGTCAGCATAACTTTTAAATAAATCGATAAAATTAAGGTTTAAAATTTAATATTAGGGAGCTGAATTGAACGAAACTGTCTGGAGTAGTAGATACGACATCTTTAAGTGAATAATAATTAAAAAAAAAACTGAAGTAAAGAACTAGAAAACTTAAAATACGGGCGGATAAACATTAAATGTCAAGTAGGGTGTCGTTTTTGATGCTTTCGGGGGACACCGAAAATGAAAACGGTTCGGATCAAACACGACGACTTGAAGTACTCATAGCCTTCCCAGGTTCGAATCTGGTGTAGGTGATCATTTTTTATCGTCTTATTTATAATATATAACTTTATATCATTAGTTGTTTTGACGCATCATGATGTTTAATAAAAAAACACACTAGAATTAAAAACAATTAATATATTGTCAACTACAACAATAGTATAAAAAAAATCTGTATCAAAATCAGTATTAAAGTCTGTAAACAGATCTGATGATGACGTAAAATCGAAATCGGTCAGTTATACATTATTTTATACGATTGTGGTTGACAATATATTAATTGTTTTTAATTCTTGTGTGTTTTTTAATTAAACATCATTATAAGTTTATAATTACAACTAAATTTTTTCGCCGAGGTTAGTAATCCAAGATTTTTTCGCCGAGGTTAGTAATCCAAGATTTTTTTTCGCCGAGGTTAGTAATCCAAGATTTTTTTTTTTGCCGAGGTTAGTAATCCAAGATTTTATTTCGCCGAGGTTAGTAATCCAAGATTTTTTTTTTGCCGAGGTTAGTAATCCAAGATTTTTTTTTTCGCCGAGGTTAGTAATCCAAGATTTTTTTTTCGCCGAGGTTAGTAATTTTTTTTTTTCGCCGAGGTTAGTAATCCAAGGTTTTTTTTCGCCGATTAGTAATCCAAGATTTTTTTTCGCCGAGGTTAGTAATCCAAGATTTTTTTGAAATGCTTGCTTTCATGCTTTTGCTTTCGGTATATGCTCAATAACCTGAGCAGTAGTGTCACAACCTGATCTTTTTCTACAAAAAAAAATAGTAGAAACAGAGCTTCAAATAAGTGCGAATCAAGTTGTGCAGCGGTTTCAGAATGATGTCTATAGTTTTGTATAATTGTGGGATAAATATGCTCATTTTCTTTGGAAAATCCAGAAAAATTAAATAACAAGTTCTGAAGCTACTGCTTAAGGTTAAAAAGCATACACCAGGAAATTTAAGTATTAAATTGATTTTCGAGCAAGAAAGCGTAAATTAAAAAAATTCAGTCGTCGGATCTACACGACAGAACTTTATTCTTAGAACCGACAGTAGAATGATATTTCTATTCAAATTTCATCACACAGTGAGAAACAGGGAAATAGGGTTTGTGTCCTTTCTACTCCCTTATCTATGAAGGAGATAGTTTCCTCTCTGATCTCCGAAAGAAAGTCTTCTTTTAAAGAAATATAAGCAATAATAACCCAAAATAAAATTCATTTGTTGAAAGCGGGTGCAATTTACCAAACCAATTGTTTTTGTATCTCTAATAAAAGTTAGCATCCAGGAAAAAGCCAAAAGGAAAATTAAAGAGAGAAGAAAAAGAAGCAAAAAAGTACAAACAAATTAAGATAATATAAACGTCATTTTATTTTTGTCATTGCTTTTTAAATCCAAATAAATAGGTTCATAATAATTTTAAAGCAGTAATTAAAAAATGATAAAAAGTTTAAAATAATTTGAAAAAAATAAAAAATCTTATAGTTAAGTGCAATAAAAAAAGAAATAAATTAAAGCATGTCTGGCACTGCAAAAGAAAACATAAATAAATTTAAAAAAAGTAAGTAAATAAAATCAAAAAGATACGCTTGGTAACTAAGAAGAAAAATTTATTTTCTTACGAAAAACCTTACCGAATTGTTATACATTTATTTTTAGTTTAAAATGTGTTTTTTAATTTACTTTCCCTAACTGTATTAAAATAGAGAATTTAAAAAGGAGGTATAAAATTTAAAAAATAAAATATTTGATAAAGTACGTGAAAGAATTCTAAGAGAAACTTAGGAGATTAAAAAATATTTGAAGTTAGTAGAAGAAAGGGAAGAAGGGGAGCTAGCGACTGAGGCGGCTCAGAGAAGACTGAAGCTGCCTGGCATGGTTTGGGGGCGGCTGTGTAAAGCATGGTCGGGGGTAGCATAGGGGGAGCAACACACAAATCAACCCCTAAACACTGACTCGAGTTCATATTTTACATAGTAATAGTATATAATAATAAAAAGTTAAAATTCCTTTGTCAATTTAGCAAACATTTTACACCCTATTATAGTATCATCTGAATTTAGAAGAGAAATAAGGAACAAGGTTTTTAATCTACTTTGTCAAAACTTCCAAAATTATCACCGCTTCTTGTTCTGTATGTCCATAAGACAGAATTAAAGAAAGCGCAAGAACTATATATTTGTCAAAAAAATTAAGTTATTTCAAAACAATTCTATAAAACAATTAGGGTAATGAAAACAAGAAAGCAAGTCCAACATAATTAAGATTTAATTACCGAGTTTTCGACCACAGATCCTAATCGTTGTATAATTATATCACTATAAAAACTAAGTTGAACTCTTTTGAGAAAAACATAAAATTACAGTTGCAGTTAGCATTCGCCGCCAAATGGTTTATGCTTTATAATGTAGCATTTGTTCTAACCACTATAGGGCTAAAAGCCTCGCGGGCCTTTAGACCGTTCGGCTAGCCGTGGCTCTGTAGTTACCACATTTGCTGTCTTCGAACCACTTTTATAAACAAAAACATAAGTGAAGGCACTTCCATTAATAACCCCTAATAATGTGATTCCAGTAATAACCCATAATAATGGTGATTCCCAATTAATATGCCATAATAATGTGACTCCATTAATATGCCATAATAATGTGACTCCATCAATATTCCATAATAATGTGACTCCATTAAAATGTCATAATAATGTGATTCCATTAATATGCCATAATAATGTGACTCCATTAATATGCCATAATAATGTGACTCCATCAATATTCCATAATAATGTGACTCCATTAAAATGTCATAATAATGTCCATTAATATGCCATAATAATGTGACTCCATTAATAGGTCATAATAATGTGATTCCATTAATATGCCATAATAATGTGACTCCATTAATAGGTCATAATAATGTGATTCCATTAATAACCCCTAATAATGTGATTATATTAATAGATCATAATAATGTGATTCCATTAATATGCCATAATAATGTGACTCTAATAATATGTCATAATATTGTGATTCCATTAATAACCAATATTAAAGTGATTCCATTAATATGCCATAATAATGTGACTCCATTAATAGTTCATAATAATGTGATTCCATTAATAACCCATATTAATGTGATTCCAATAATAACCAATATTAAAGTGATTCCATTAAAATGCCATTATAATGTGATTCCATTAATAACCCATAATAATGTGACTCCATTAATAGGTCATAATAATTTGATTCCATTAATAACCCATATTAATGTGATTCTATTAATATGCCATAATAATGTGCACATTACAAGAGACGAATTTTTAGACTTGATGTGACGTGATGCTATAAGACTCTATCTTATAGTATATAAATTTAACTGATGATGATCGAGAGTTCGAAAGCCATTAACCAAAATAAATAAAAAATAACCAATTCAAACCCAAAAATACAAGCTTTAGCATACAAAGGTACGGCTTCAGCTAACTATATTGGTTATGAGTTGTAACTGATAGTGTTAAAAAAACTAAATATTTAAAGAGAGGGGGGATACTTCCTCATTTATTGACACTATTTCCTCTCTTCAAGTCACAAAATCTTTTAAAATGAGCTTAATATTGCAGCATTACCTTTAAATATGTATATACCAGCGCTTAACTAACCTGTAACAATCAAAATAACACTTAAATTAAAAAAAGTAAAAATTTATTCATTTTTTACAAGGAAAACACATTCCTCTAAAGACGACAATCCATTTGAGGCAAAAACAGGAAAAATAATAATATACATCTACAAACATAGAGATATATACTAGAGGGGGCACAGCCTATCTCAATACATTGAAAGGCCTGAAACGTCGTTTTGGGGCTCTCAGGGGCTCTGTGTAACCTCATTAAAACCTCCTTCAAATGTTAAATATATTGGAAACTTTATTTACATATGTTTTCAGTAATCAGTAGAGTTATTACAAATACAATGTTCAATTATTGTAACAGCTTTCATAAATAAAGCAGTATCAAGCGTTTCAAGTTTGATCGTGGACCAGGTTTTACGAATCCAAAGGTGTCTAAATGAAGACCTGTAAATCAGTGCAACACTGTTTTAATTCTGCTAAATCATTTACACAATTTTGTTTTTCGTATTTTGTCATCAAAATTCATTTTTGTTTGTGTAAATTTTTTTTGGTATAATAATGGCTGAATTATTCACACCGGACCAACTGAATTACCTCTTTGAATCGATAGCCCGCCACAAACAGACCATAGAAAATTAAAAAATCTGATTGTGTGCGGGCCGAAGAAGAGAAAAAGGCTTGGGCGGAGGTGGTAAAAGAATTTCAGGGTAAATTCCCTAATAGTAAGGTAAGTGGATTAATAGTAACTTATATTATGTAAATTTATGTAGATAGTTATTAATACGACAAAGTGTGACGTAAATCCAGGTAATAAGTTAACACTATTGATATTTTGCGATATATTACGTTACTTACAATGGTATCACTTTTTAATTTAACTACCTTAGGTTCTTACTAAATAAAATCATCCTCTGACTTTTAAAACACAGGAACGATCATTTAAATTTCGTGGCTTAAAAACATTTCTCTTACCTAAACCTAACATTCTCCTTAAGGAGAATGTTAGGAAAATGTTAGGAAACGTCTTTGAATACGGGCCTGAGACTTGGCACAAACAGAAATGCATAATAAGCGTATTAAATAGGCTGAATTTATTACTTTAGTGTATGTCTACACTCTACACAAGATTTTTAAAACCACACTACCTTAAGGTGCGTAATGGTCAAGTCAAAAAGTAACTTGACCTTTACTGCCAAGACCTCATTTATTTACAAGCATTATTGGGAACCTACGACAGCTTATTCAATGATCTCACAACATTTTACGCTAGATTTAGCTCTTTTTTACACGCATGTGTTTAATTGAGATTTGCACATACACGTAATAGGAAGCAACATATAAATATTGACAAATGTACTCTTCTTCACTAGAACAGCCAGACAAGACTTATAGATACTATAAATATCAAGGTCAAACCAGTTTATTGAATTTATCGAATCAATAGCACTTAGCTGGATTTTAAGTGTGTTAAAGATAAATAAATAAAATGTGAGTTCATTGTTCAAACTAAAAATAATAGTATAAAACCTAAAAATAATAGTATAAAACCTAAAAATGATAGTTTAGAGCCTAAATCATTATACAAATTAATATGCAAGAAACAATCAATTAAATCCTACTTCTACAGAAATATGGATGGGAAAAAACAATGATAATAAATAAATAAAATATCAGATTCGTGGATCAGTCCCCAACGTTGGGCGCCAATGATATAGAAGTAATAAGATAAAATGCTATGTTAACCTGTAGAATACAATAATTTTTTATATACATACAGTAGTTGCTAAGGAGGAATAAAAATAATTATTTTTATAAATAAGTTGCATTAAAAATAAATATATTATTTGATACTACCGAGTTTTGCAAAACATGAATAGTTAACACAATATAATTGTGCGAGAGACACTTAAAAAATGTAACAAGAAAAATGCACTCCTACATCTGGGAACTGTTCCATCATTCGACATTCGTCATCATTGATGGCTCGACATAATGTCATGATGACGAAGATCGAATGATGGAACAGTTCCCAGATGTAGTATTGCACTTTTCTTATTACATTTCCTAGGTGTCTCTCGCACAATTATATTGTGTTAAAAATAAAATCTCCACTGAATTGTACATTTTCAAGACTGAAACTAATTTGTTTAATATTACCAGGACCTAGAATTTGCTTGATTTTACACCACAAGTTAATGGATATATGACATAGTAGTAGTAATATGGAGGGAGTGGTAGTAACTAACAGCAGGCCACATTGTTGGGCCCTTTTTGCCAGCTCCCTAAGATAGTGTTCTACTCCTTTTAATTTCAAGTGTTGGTATATTTCATCTAAACTAGACAGAAGAGCCGTGAATTTTTATGGTCCCTCTCATAATTTTTTTTGCAATCATACATATTTACACTGACACTTATAGTCTAGTGAAACTAGAAACAACACGTGCCCTCACTGTTAAACTAAACCTCCGTACACTTTAAACTACAAGGCAGACACACTATAGTATTATAACGAATCTACTATGAGGGCCCTAAATTTTGCCTATACCCAGTTTTATTTAGGGTAAGGGATCTTTAACGAGTATTACAACGCACAGGCTTGAGACCACCGGCTTTACGTCCCTTTTGAAGGACGTGGTAGGCAAATTTTTTACCCCTCTCATAAAAACCCAGAGGCCCTTGCTGGGATTGAACCCATGACTAAATAAACTCGGAAGTTTAAAGTCCATTCATTCTGTGTATTGGCCGCGTACCTTAACCACTACACCACGGGTGACTCCTTACATATAATAAGTTGTAACTATCTTAAAGGAGACTATTGAGATAGTTTTTAATTACAATAAAACAAATCTCCACAAGGCTATGTAGTGTTAACCTGATGATACAGAAGTATTTTTTTCCTGATAGTAATTAGAACAAGGAAATAAAAATGAGAAGAAGGCTCAAGAGAAACTGAATTATTACTTTGATTTGGTTCTTCAAAAAGAAAATCTTAAAGAGGAAAGACAATTTTAAATATTTGAAACAAGTGGTAGAGGAAAAGAAACATATTCCTGAAACATATATACGTAACATAAAAGATATATATAAAACTTAAATTATAACCAAAAACAATGTTACCACTACACGCACAGACGTACAAGACCTACTTATATCTATAAAAATATACAATAAAGCAGCTGTCGTGTGGCAGAGACACCAAAAGCCCTCGTTTTCTTTTTAAAAACCACCCTTTTCTAGAAGAAAAATGGGTCGCGAGGTCCCTCAACATATACTCGCAAGAAGATATAATAAAAACACAGAAGAAGATGGTTTCTTAAAAAAAAGTTAGTAGTAGAAACATTAAATCATAGAGTAGAAACGATTTGGACAAAAAAAATCTTGAAATAAAGGAATAGCAAGAAAGGCTTCTATAAAAGAAAATCTTAAGGCAACAATATAATATCTACTAAAAATATAAAAGAAGATGTACAAGAACCAAAATAAAAAGACATCGTAAAAGACGTTGCGAGAAAAATATATTAAAATATAGACGTTAAAACAAAGATACGTTTTAAATAGAAGGTGATGAGCATTTAATATATTGATCTTAATTAAAGCACGAGTATAATTTTAGAAATTCGATTTAGCCTAACGTATAGTTTATGCTAATTTATAGCGCATTTTTTTCATATTCGAAAAAAATAAATAATAAGTTGTAAAACTACTGCTTAGATTATGAAGTAAAGCATTTCAAAGAAAATTCGCCCGGGTTGCAGATCCCCACGCTACATCGATATTTGAAATATCGATATGTAAAAATCGATATTTCAAATATCGAATATTAATTATTAAAATTAATTGATATAACCGAAGATAAAACTTAAAATCCAACAAAATCAATAATTTACCCCATAACACAATGAATCATAAATGAATCTTCAAAATGCATGAATTAATAAGGTAAAACGCAGGTATGGGGTGTATGATGATAATAAAAAAAAGTTTATTACGAATAAAATCTCTCCACAATATTTATATATTAAATCTAATCAAAACCGGCTTTGATATCATCAGTCTTATGATATCATGACTGACACTATATATCATGTTTTAACTTAAACGGTCATTATTAGTGCCAGAAAGAATGATATATATAGATGTAGGTGACTCTTATAATATTATTGTGTGTGAGTCTCAGTCATGATATCATAAGACTCATCTACATTTAAATGTATTTCTCTCCAGCACTAATGATAAACGTTTAGGTTGAGACATAATGTATAGTATCAGTCATGATATCATAAGACTCATCTACATCTAAATGTATTTCTCTCCAGCACTAATGATAAACGTTTAGTTGAGACTAATGTATAGTATCGACGTATTTCTCTCCAGCACTAATGATAAACGTTTAGGTTGAGACATAATGTATCGTATCAGTCATGATATCATAAGACTCACCTATACATCCATCTTTCTTCTCTCCAGCACTAATAATGAACGTTTACGTTGAAAGCCGGTTTTGATTAGATTTATAAATAAATGTTGTGGATAGACTTACGTATTAATTGTTTTTAAATGGTATGATTTCCCATGTTATCATGTTTCAAAAACAGACAGACTTCAAAACGTCCAGAAATATAGTTTTCATTTTCTGTTTACATCTTTATATTTTAAATTTAATGGATTCGGAAAACAGTTCTGGGAACCATTTAATAAATATTTTTGTAGGAGTAGGGTAACTGAGGTTTTTATCATTGGACTAAAGAATCAATCGAAATCAAACATGATTAAATTGTTTTATTATTTACAAATCTAGGTTTATTTAAACAGGGTTTCCAACTGACCTTATGAAAAGTCTAAAGCCCCAAAAATAACAAAATACTAATAAAAAAATAAACACTAAAAAAATAAAATACTAACATAATAAAAGATTATTAGTAGAAATAGTATAGGCTAAGGAAACCAGGGTCATTGGAGAGATGAATAATGCAGCCTATTAACTAATTTTGCCTGCCTACCTTATTACTACAAATTTTAAGTAGTCTTCCTTTTAAAACAATTAAATAGGTTTAACTTACGTGTTAAATAGTCTTTTTAGAGATAGAGGAAAATACATCACATATATAATAAAATATAATGAAAAATAATTTCCGCAAAAACACGCATTTTCACCATTTCATAAAGAAAATAAACAATTACGTAAAATAAACAATTAACAGGAAATTTGAATATTAATAAAGAAGAGAGAAATTTGTTTTTGCTCTAAATAGATAACAGATAACAATAATAAATAAATAATTTAAACTCGTCGCCTTAATATTTATTAAAAAACAATTTTAATATATATGAAAGGGTACTTTCGTTATTTCTAGAACAAATTTTTGTCAAGTCCCGCACTTTTTTGTTTTTCCCTGGGGATTAATTAGCACGACAACTATTTAACACACAAATATTTAATACATGTCAATCAATAAATTGCTTCAAGTACATATTTAGCAAATTTAGATTTAATGATATATTCAGTACTGTATTACTTTTTCTCAATTATACCGAAAGGTATAAAGGATAAATATTGTGTATGCAAAAAAATCAGAAACAGTGATGTCACCGGAATTATCCGTTTCAGGTGTTTTTAAGACCTCCTGAGTGGTTTTCACAAAGTTGCCTGTCTGTATATGTGTGTGTGTGTGTTAATGCAAGAGCTCCCAGTGTATTATTGAATCTTTGTACAAAAATCAGTCAACCGTTTTAGTTATGCTATTCAGATAATATATTTCACGACGTCATTAACAATAATGACTCAGCAAAAATTCCAAAAAAAATCAAAAAACGCGGAAAAATGTTGTGATCGGATTGAGATTTAGCACGTATGTAGCCATGTATAAGACTATCACATATAATCTGAGGTCGAGCGAAGCGAGTTCTCAGATATACCTTTACATAATAAATAAGTACACGAATTTTTGTTTAAATACGACTAGTATAAGTTTGGTTTTTGTTGGATCATAAAAGTTAAGCAGTATTGAGCGAGTCAGTGCTGTATGGGTGACCGCTGAGAATGAAACGGATGTATTTACTATCTAAGTCAAGCGAAGCGAGTCTAAAGACGTGTTGCAGTATAAATTTGGCGAATTGTATAATCTATCCATTCGCCCTATCCACCTATCCAGGCACTGACCTCGCTCAATGCTGCTTCACATTTATGATGATATACTATTATAAAAACGAAACTTAGTATACGTATTTATTACGTAAAGTGATACACTTGGATATCGATTCAATTGGATTATTTTCCGTATTTTTACATTTTTTCATATAACTTATGCTTTTTTATGACTATTATTTAAAAAAATATATGTATAAATAAAACTAATGCTGATAATGCGGTTAAATTGGCAAATAATGTGTCTTATATATGATTACATGCGAGCTAAATCTAAAATCGATCGACAACATTTTCAGCGTTAAATCAATTTTTTTCTGATTTATTATTGCGGATTAAAGACATCATAAAAAATATTTTCCGGATAGCACATTAAGACCTAAAGATTGATTTTTGTATCAAGTTTCAACACTCTAGAAAAAATAAACTAGGAGATACGATGATAACAAACACACATACATAGAGGTATCTTTGTGAAAAAAAACTCATGAGGTCCTAAAACACCTGAGACGAATAATTCCGGTGACATTCCGGTTTTGGATTGTTTTTGCAAATACTATACTTTTCCTATAAATAATAATAATAATAATAATAATAATAATAATACCCGTTTAGAGCCTTGCGGGCTATCAGGGATAACCCCTGCGGGAACCACCTTTTGGGTGTTGTGGTAACCGTTATGCTCGAAGTGTAATCTAAAGTTGGCGATAAGTTATTTGAACAATAATCTTATATTAGCTAAGAACGTAACCTGGGATGCGAACCCCCGACCTCAGTGGTGTCAAAGGTCAGTTTAAGAACTAACGCCTTAACTACCTCGACCACGGAGGCGGCCTTTTCCTATATACCTACGGAATAAATAAGGAAAAGTAAAAACACATTCTTGAATGGGTAAATACGTGATACCAAGAAGTATAGTATAAGTCATTTTATAGAAATTCAAACACACACACACAGATATATATATATAATATAATATATATATATATATATATATATATATATATATATATATATATATTATATATATATATATATATATATATATATATATATATAATATTATATATATATATATATATATATATATATATATATTATATATATATATATATATATATATATATATATATATATATATATATATATATATATATATATATATATATATATATATATATATATATATATATAAGAAGGCAGTTTAAATTATGAGTAACATAAATGCTTAGAGATAATCTCCACCAGATAAAAAAAATGTGATACTATCAGAGGAATAAGTCTAACTCAATCTCTAGTAATGATCTAAAGATAAGGTCCAGAATAAGAAATATTTTCAAGAAAGAAGAGTTAATCTTAAGGCCCGTCTACAATCTTAAGTTAAGTTAGGAAGAATTGAAGAAGTGAAGAATTTTTCAAAATCTCTTTTTCTTCTTAAATAATTCTTTTTCCCGCTCTTTTGACTTAAGAAAACCATAAGAATGGTTTTTTATAAGTTACTTAAAGAAGAATGTACTACGTTATCTGTTTTTGAATGATTACAATATTTGTAAACGATGTGATGTGATTGTTTTGATTGTTGTTGTTTGAATATGTGTTTTTTGTTTGAATATTTTTTTATATAATATATATTTTCTTTTTATTTTTGAATTATATAGTTTTTGAAATGGATGAGGTTCCTACGTCTGTAGACATACTAGAGATAAGGAAAATAACGCTCCCAACAATTACCTCATCCATTTTGATTTTATTTATTAATTAAAATAAATAAAACACGGTCGATTTTAGAAGTAAATTAAAAAAATATTTGCAAAAAGTCTTTAAAAAATGGAAGGAAAGATCATTGAAAAAGCAATGGTTATTTAAATTGAATTAAAATTGTTATTGAGCTCTGCTCGTTGTTACCATAAATAAATAAATAAAATGTGGTTGACGGTAGAAAGAAAAGTAGTTTATTAGTAGTTTTATGTTTATTTAAATTGTATTAAAATTGTTATTGAGCTCTGCTCGTTGTTACAATAAGTAAATAAATAAAATGTGTGTAGACGGTAGGAAGAAAAGTAGTCTAAATACAGCTATATGTGTAATTGTAACTTTAAAACTTGACTTAACAACTCAGAGGTTGTAGACGTGTTTACGGATCTCTTAAGTCTAAAGAGCGGGAATTTCAAAATAGTTTGTTCTAAGTGAAAAATTCTTCACTTCTTCGATTCTTCCTGAGGAATTCTTCACTTCTTCGATTCTTCCTAACTTAACTTAAGATTGTAGACGGGCCTTTAGTAATAAAAATAGATAGAGGTTGCTATCAAGATAAGATAGTTCTGGACTTGCTCAACAGATAGAAACACTGTACGTATTTTCACTCAAATTTTCTACCTGGCACAATTTCACCTTTACCACACCAACTGGAAAAACAAAATTTCCCTACATTTCTCATTTTAGAAAATAGTTCGTTTTCAATGAACTTATCCATATTAAATAATTTATAATAACTTATACAGCATAAAAGTACATTATAAAAGAATATATGTTATGGTATAACTTATTTAATTAACTCATTCTTTTATTTTAATTCTCATTAATTATTTTTACTTTTCCTCTTGTATACCATAGGTATATAGAAAAAGTATTATATATCATTTTGATACTACCGAGTTTTGCAAAACATGAATAGTTGACACAATATAATTCCTTGGTGTCTCTCGCACAATTATATTGTGACAACTATTCATGTTTTGCAAAACTCGGTAGTATCAAAATGATACATGTTTTGCTTGCCATGCATGATGGCGGTAAGAGAGCACAGCTCGTCTCTTGTAAGTACTTCACATTATATTCTTCGGAATTAATTGAAGGTCAGAGTCAGTTCAGGCTCTGTCGGCGCCCTGATGAGTTAGACGTAACGAAACAGAGTGGGACATGACATTATGTCGAGCCATCAAGTATGACGAATGTCGAATGATTGAACAGTTCCCAGATGTAGCATTGCATTTTGCTTGTTACATTTCCTTGGTGTCTCTCGCACAATTATATTGTGTCAAAAAGTATTATGATTGTAAAAAAAAATCCGAAACCGGGACGTCAACCGGAATTATCCGTTTCAGATGTTTTACATGAATCCTAAGTGGTTTTCACAAAGTTATCTATCTGTATGTGTGCGTGTGTAAGTGTCATTTACCACCTTAGCTCCCAATGTAATTATGCTAGAGAGTTGAAAGGTTGAAACTTAGTACAAAAATCACTCTATACGTGTAGTTGTGCTATCCGGAAAATATTTTTTAGACGTCATTAACCAGCAATAACGACTCGTCATTAAAACGCAAAAAAATATTGCAAATAGATTAAGATTTAGCAAGCATGTAGCCATGTGACTATCATATGTGCTAAGTATTATCTCATTATCAGCATTAGTTCAATTTTTATTATATGACTTGTGCACGTTTGTCAAAAAATTGTAAAAAATCAGAAAATAGTTCAATTTTTATTATATGACTTGTGTACGTTTGTCAAAAAATTGTAAAAAATCAGAAAATAGTTCAATTTTTATTATATGACTTGTGTACGTTTGTCAAAAAATTGTAAAAAATCAGAAAATAGTTCAATTTTTATTATATGACTTGTGTACGTTTGTCAAACAATTGTACAAAATCGGAAAATAATTCTTTTGATTTGAAATTTAGTACAAGTGTATACCTTTACGTGATAAATAAGTACACTAAGTTTCGTTTCAATAAGACTAGTGCATCCTTGATTTTTGTTCAGTCATAAAAGTTAACCAGCATTCAGCGTGGTCAGTGCCTGGATGGGTGACAGCTCGGAAAGAAAAAAATATATCTACTATTTTATGAAGAGCGAAGTGAGCCCGAAAACAATTACAGTAAAAAATTTAATGACTTGCATATTCTGATGACGAGCAAGGCGAGTCTCACCTAGGGAGGATGAGCGTAGAGATTCTAATGTGGTGAAGTTAAGTTCCTAAGTACCCAGTACTTATTTTTGAAATTTTTATATATAATTAATTCTATATAGATCGATACTAGACGGGGCATGGCCTATCTAAATACATTAAAAGGTCTGAAACATCTTTCTGGGGCTCTCAGGGGCTCTGTGTAACCTCATTGAAACCTACTTCAAGAATGAGTTGAGATTATAATTAATGAATTTATTTCGGTTAACGTTTTACTATATAAGTTATTGTAATTTTTACTGATTATTTGATTGTATTTATAATCGAAGGTAGTCAGGTAACTTTTTCGATGTTTCTAAATTTATGGCCCTATAGGTTAAATTTTGAAGCAACCTCTCACCACCTCTAGTAATAATATCACTATGTTTAATTCTCATTTCTCACGAGTAATAGTCTTCACTTATTATTAAATAAGTCTTATAAAAATATTGAATTTTGAAATATTAAAATACATAGGTAAAAACACGGCCGAAGCTGTCAACCTAAAGGTATCTGAATTAATTTATTTATAAATAAATTTTATTCTCTTTTCATAAAATGTATTCAATACATCTTAAAATATTAAAATATCAATACTTAATATTATAAATAAATAAATATTATTATATTCAAATATTATAAACTATATTCACCAATTTTTTATTGTTTCCTTTTTACGGAATTATCATAAAAAAAATGAGCTTATAAGGTTGGGGTCTTAGAGGGGGGAAGGGATGCATTTTTTGAAAGAAGAGACAAACTGATCAAGTATATATATATATATATATATATATTATATATATATATATATATATATATATATATATATATATTATATATATATAATATATTATATATATATATATATATATATATATATATATATATATAAAACGGAATCTTAATAAAAGTCTTTCAACTTTTTGTTCGTGTGTTTAGCTTAGGGTCAGAATGACCTTAGTCTGCTGCTATGTATCTTTTTTTATCTGTAAATATACTTATCATTATTTTTTTTTTTATCGATGAACCCCACAATTGATTAAAGTATTACTTCAAAAGTATATTACTAAACATATGATGAATAAATATTCCGACAAAATACAAAAAAATAACAATTTTAGAAGAAAGAAAAACAACGGTGTACGATTAAACACGATATGAATTGTTAGTATCAGATGGGGGGAGATCCCTGACCTAGCCGTTTCCATCCGGTTTTTTCGCTGAGCGAAAAGGCCAAGAGTAAGGCAAAGGAAAAGAGCGTGCGCTATATAAAACAGACCAGACACAATGGATCGATATAATACTCCGAGAGCATCTGAGAAAGTATCACCTTGATGATGCCAAACTGAGTTACTTAATCGACATCAAATATAGCTTCGATATTACTTTATCGACATCAAATATAGCTTCGATATTACTTAATCGACATCAAATATAGCTTCGACATTACTTAATCAACATCAAATATAGCTTCGATATTACTTAATCGACATCAAATATAGCTTCGACATTACTTAATCAACATCAATATAGCTTCGACATACTTAATCAATCACAATATAGCTTCGACATTACCTTAATCGACATCAAATATAGGCTTCGATATTACTTAATCGACATCAAATATAGCTTCGACATTATTAATCGACATCAAATATAGGCTTCGATATTACTAATCGATCATCAAATATAGCTTCGATTTCTTAATCGATCATCAAGTATAGCTTCGACATTACTTAATCGACATCAAATAAGCTTCGAATTAGCTTCGATATTACTTAATCGACTCAATAGCTTCGAATTACTAGCATCAAATATAGGACATTACTTAATCGACATCAAATATAGGATATTCTTCGACATCAAATATATAGCTTCGATATTACTTAATCGACATCAAATATAGCTTCGACATTACTTAATCGACATCAAATATAGGCTTCGATATTACTTAATCGACATCAAATATAGCTTCGATATTACTTAATCGACATCAAAATCTTCGCATTACTTATTCAATATAGCTTTATTACTAATCGACATCAAATATAGCTAATTATTAATCAACATCAAATATAGCTTCGATATTACTTAATCGACATCAAATATAGCTTCGACATTACTTAATCGACATCAAATATAGCTTCGATATTACTTAATCGACATCAAATATAGCTTTCGATATTACTTAATCGACATCAATATAGGATATTTCTTAATCGACATTAAATATAGCCGACATTTCGACATCAAATATAGCTTCGACATTACTTAATCGACATAAAATATAGGCTTCGACATTACTTACGACATAAATAATCGCTTCGATATTACTAATCGACATCAATAATAGCTTCGATATTACTTAATCAACATCAAATATAGCTTCGATATTACTTAATCATCAAATATAGCTTCGATATTATCAAATCAAAAATATTTCGATAACTTATCAAAATTGCATTCGACATTACTTAATCGATCATCAAATCGACATTACTTATTCGACATCAAATATAGCTTCGACATTACTTAATCGACATCAAAACGACACGAAAGCTTCATTACTTAAATATAATATTAAGCAATGCATCTTTGGAAAGCTGTAGAGTTAAGCCCTTTTTCAAAAAAAAAAAAATAAATAAAATAATCAAAATTTATACCACATAAATAATAAATAAAATAAAAATTAAGAGGCACTAATTACCCTTAATCAATGAATAAAATATGGCTCCGGTTTACACAAAATAAATATTGTATACTTTCGCCAATAAAGAACTTGTTTAAAAAAAACCCCTTCTTCTGACAAATACAAATGTAAAAGACTTAAGTTAAAAAATTGAATATAATGAAGTTTTGCAAAACCACAACATAATCCAAACTACCACTTATAAAAAAATTGTGAAGATTTTAAAGTGAGAAAGGAACCACTCGTTAAAATTTAAGGAATTAGCCCACTTATTGTAGGTCTTGGTAACTAAAATCCCATACGGTTGTAGACCACAATTAGCACAGCATGAGCCACTGAAGCAAATAAACCATAACCGGAGCAGTAACGTGTTGTTTGAGGAGGAACATGTGAACATTAAGTGGAGAGAAGTTACAAAGTAAAACACCCTAGCCACTCGGAAAGAACGCCCCCCCCCCATAAAATTTACAAATAAAACTATTTTCACAAAATACTTTCATCAGACTTGCTAAAGGATAAGGGATAAAGTAGAGGGGATGAGCGTAACGAATCCGATGTAATGAGGAAAAGTTCCGAGGTATCCCGTACCCAATTTTTCGTATAAAATTGTCAAGTTTCTTCCTTTAAAATTCAAAATCGTACATATGATCAACGAAAGAAATGAACTTTAGTACTATCATAAAATTAAAAATATAATACAAAAGTGATATTATAAAAATAAAATCTTGCCTCTTTTTACATTTCCTCATTTATACGGTAGGAAAAGTATTGCGTTTGCAAAAAATTCAAAACCGGGATGACAACACAATTATCCTGTCAGGTGTTTATACGACCTCCTAAATGGTTTTTACGAAGTTGTTTGTCATAATAAATAAAAGATAAAGAAGTCTCTCCACAAAAATATATTTTCTATAGCAAAGCGCGAGTCTATCCTTGATATCTGATCTATAAGACTCATCTATCACCCTCTTCTTTATTCAACGGCTAGCACTGATGATGACCTCTGTTAGGTTGAAAGCGCTTTGCTATAGAAATATATTTTTGTGGAGAGACTTCTTAATCTTTTATTAAGATGAACTCCATTAACGCTCACCTTAGTTCTTTAAGTTGTTTGTCTTTATGTGTGTGTGTCTGTTATCATCGTAGCTCCTAGTTTATTTATTCTAGAGTTGAAACTTTGTACAAAAATCAGTCTATATGAGTAGTTGTGCTATTTGGAAAATATTTTTTATGACGTTATTAAACCGCAATAATTACACACCAAAAATTCGAAAAATCATTAAACGTGGAAAAATGATGTAATCGAATAACGATTAGCTATATTATATATATATATATATATTATAATATATATAATATATATATATATAAATATATATATATATATATAATATATATATATATATATATATATATATATATATATATATATATAAATATATATATAGCTATAACACATGTAGCTCTATATTAGACTAACATATGTGCTACGTTTTATTTTATTATCAACATTAGTTCAATTTTTATTATATCACTTGTGTAAGTTTAAAAAAAAAATGTTAAAAAATCGGAAAATAATCCAATGAAATTAAAAGTCATTACAAGGGTAAACCTCTACTTAATAAATTTGTGCAACAAGTTCGGTTGGAATACGACAACAATATCAAACATTTTTGTTGGTTCATGAAAGTTAAGGAGCATTGAGCGTGGTCAGTGCCGTATATGTTATCGCTGGAATAAAACGGATGAATTAACAATTTGAGGACGAGCGAAGCGAGTCCTACGACGTGTTAAAATAAAAATATGTTGCAAATTTGTCGAATTGTATATTCTGAGGACGAGCGAAGCGAGTCCGAAGTAGGAAGGATAAGCGTAGCGAATACAATGTGATAAGGAAAAGTTAGGTACCCTAACCGATTTTTTGTATAAAATTGTCAAGTTTCTTGCTTTCAATTATCTTCTAATTTATTTATACGTTTTGCCATTTCGTGTTACAATGTTATTTCCAGTACGAATAAGATTAATAAAACTACGTTTAAAAAATGATCTAGAACGAAAGTAATAGTAATAAATAGAACATTATAAAGATATTTATAGCTAAAAAGAAAAAAAGAAGAAGAAAAAAACTTCAAACATTATCTCCAAGTAGAAATAGAAATTAAAAATGAAACACGCAATTTTTTATTTATTATTACTATTAGGCATTTTCCTTCTATGAGACCTATACAATTATATTCATGACAAAATAATTATGTTTTTTAAAAATTACATTTTTAGAGGATTCTCTGACAGAGTACAAAATCTTAAAATGTTTTAAAAAATCCTACTTAGTTCCTTGTTAGTAAAAAAAAATAAATACCGCAAAAAGGAGTCATGCTAACTAAATCCATATCTAAATATATATATATATATATATATATATATATATTATATAATATATATATATATATATATATATATATATATAATATATATATATAATATAATATAATATATATATATATATAATATATAATATATAATATCATATATAATAATATAATATATATATATATATATATATATATAATATATATATATAATATTATATATATATATATATATATATATATATATATATATATATATATATATATAAGTATAATTAGGTGTGCCTTGTAAATTTTCTACAACTTATTGGATTCGTTACATTAATCTTTACTTATTCGAATTCCAATTCCCAGTTTCGTCTCTCCACTCATTGTAATAACGTGGCCAAATTTTAACTATTAACGGACATCATTAATGCCTGTGGCAAACCAAAGTAGTTCAGTGATCTACTAACGATCCTAATGTAACAAACTCGGGGCTCAAGTTCAAGTTTTATTTCTTTTTATATATAATTCCTTGTTTCGAGAAGTCAACCTTTTCTAATTTATAGGTAGTTAATTTTTATTAAAATAAAATTATAGCCCAGTGTGGCTCCTTGTATACCAAACTTTAAGAGTTTAGAGGGCGGATACAATAAGTAGTTTATTTTATACATTTATTATATTTTACATCCCTTAAAGTTCAAAATATTTTAATCATGCAAAATAAAATATAATAGAAAAAATATAGTTGGAAAGTAATAAAAAAACTAATAATAATGAACTATGCACGCCAAGGTTTTATATAATGGAATAATGGCACTACAGCTTAGGAAAGGGTTACGAAAAAATTCTATTATTGCATTATATGTAAAATAATAAATTAAGTTACCAAAGAACATTTTCTTGAAGTAGTAACAAAGGAGTAATAGAAAGTTTTAGAGCGTAATTTTTTAAGTTTCTTCTTATGTCAAAGCCTAAGAAACTTAATTAGCTCCCGACGTATATATATATACATATATAATAATATATATATATATATATATATATATATATATATATATATATATATATATATATATGTATATATAAAAATATATTAAATATATATTATATATATATAATATATATATATATATATATATATATATATATATATATATATATATATATATATATATATATATATATATATATTATATATATATATATAATAATATATATATATATATTATATATATATATATATATATATATATAATATTATATATATATATATATATATATATATATATATATATATATAATATATAGATGATTCCAATGGTATCCGAGGAAATGAAAAGAAAAAGAGGAAGACCAATATTGAGATGGGACGAAGAAATGAAGAAATATGTGGACAAGAAGCATGGCAACGAGTAGCATGGGACAGGAAGGAATGGTTGAGAATGGGGGAAATTTATAAAAATGTATGGCTGTATAAAGAATAACATAAAATGAAAAAAATAAATAAATAAAAACAAAAAAATATATAAATAAACAAATAAAATAAATAAAACAAATAAATAAATTAATAAATTTAATCTAATCTATTTATACTATGTACCATTATTTATAATTTTATAAATTTATGTATTTTTTTAGCGAATTTCCTTTGAAAATTCGCCTAATGGGATAGGCGTCATGGCGAAATTTGTGTATGTGTGTCTTAATATTACTAAACAATTAATCAATTGAAGTTATTAATTAATATTTATTATTTAATAAATATTATATTTAATAAATATAATAATATTATATTATTTATTTTTTAAACCCAGCATGCAAAGATTTACTAAAAAAAAAAAAAAAAAAAAATAAAAAATAAAAAAAAAATTATGATCTTTATGCTTAAATGTATTATATAATAAAATAATTGAAAAATAAAGAAAAATCAGTATGATATGGAGGAGAATAAAATTAAGAATTATAGAAGTATAAATATGGACTACAAATATATAAATTTGAAATGTGTTATGTTTATTATAGAAATTATTTTAATGTTAAATTATGTGATATTTATATTAGAGATAAGAAATGTTTTAGATATTTATTATAGTTAAATTAATTTTAGATGTATGCATGTTACCAACCAACCTCTTTGAGGTGCCACGGCCTATGGCCGAACATTTATAAAAGTTATTTTGTTTGAGTCATTGTAATCTTGTATCTGTAGTTTATAACCTTTTTAAATAATAAATGGCTTATTATTTATTTATTTATTTATTTATATATAAATATATATATATATATATATTATATATATATATATATATATATACACTCCTACTACTTTCATGGGACCAACATCGTAAGCATAAAGTTTATTTTAAAGATTTTTTTAATCGAGTAATAATTATCCACTAAATAATATTTTGTACTTAATAATTAAAAGCAGTTCTTGCGATAGGATTTACAATAATTAATAGTAAATTTCAAATTTAAAGATTATTTCAAAAGTTATTACGATTACAAAATATAATTAATTAAATCTAAAAGATAACAATTTTAAAAATCGAATAAACTTTTAATTTTTAAAAATAACATTTATTTGTAAGAAAATAATAAACCGTCGGTGTCTGAGTAAAAAATAAGGGGAAAATTAGTTAAATACTTTCTGTAAGAACAAACAACAATAGAAAAGTTTTTTTAAAAGAACTACATCATTTAGAAAGAAATGTAAAAAAAAAGTCTGTTTAGCTTTTTTAAAAAGGAAAAACTAAATGAAAATCACGTTCGGAGGTTTCCCACACCTTATCTTTCAACCGATTTATTTTGGAAAATAACTACAATTAGTCTTTTTTTTAAAAAAAGTAAAGGAATCATTCTTTTGTTATTATGAAGTGTGAGAAGACTTGAAATGGTTTACGAAGTGCCAGATCTACGTGCTTGGCATCCGAAAGAAATCTTTTTCATAGCCTTATATCCGGAGCTTACGCTACGGTGTGCTTCAAAAAACAATTAGACATTTTGGACATATGAACCTCTGGGATGTTTAACATTACAATCATGAAGTGCTTTCTTTAGATTTCTAGCTACGCTTTCTTACCTTTTTCTTATTTTTTACTTTCTTTTTTTTTGGTGTTATAAGAATTATTGTTTCAATTCATAAATTCAGGATACATAAAAAAAAATATTCGATACATTTTTGAAGGACTTATTCGTTTAAGCAATTACATTATTGAATAAATAATTAAATAAGTACTGCAAATAAAAAGATTTATATCTGAGGACGAGCGTAGCGAGTCTTAAGATGAGTTTTAGTATAAATTTAGCGAAATTTACATTCTGAGGACGAGCGAAGCGAGTCCGAAGTAGGGAGATGAGCGAAGCGAATCTGATATCTTGAGGGAAAATTCCGAGGAACTCCGAACCCAATTATTGTTCAGTAAAACAAAAAGTAAATTTGTCAACGCGATTGGATACTATATCCGCCTCCATACAGAGAACCCAATGCAAGCGAAATTAATGCGAAAATAAAACACTAATCTTTGAAAATATCACTACAGAGAACCCAATGCAAGCGAAATGAATACGCAAATAAAACACTAATCTTTGAAAATATCACTAAAGAGAACCCAATGCAAGCGAAATTAATGCGCAAATAAAACACTAATCTTTGAAAATATCACTACAGAGAACTGCAAGCGAAATGAGCGCAAATAAACCCACTATGAAAGCGAAATAAAACACTAATCTATGAAAATATCACTTCAGAGAACCCAATGCAAGCGAAATGAATACGCAAATAAACTATAACCTTTTGTAGTTACCAATATAACCTTATCACTAATTAAATTATAAATTTTTTACCTCCTTCATTTTAAGTAAATAAATAAAAATAGTAATAAAGTAATTCATATCAGAAAATCAAACACAATAAAATATTTTTTTTTTTTTAATAAATATCCTTTATTTAATTAATATACAATATACAATAAAATATATAATAATAAAATACATTCATAATACTTAATAACTATAACTTAAATATCTAATAATAAGGCTACTCCCCACAAGAGAGCGAAAGATGTTATTGAAAATAACAATGATATAATAAAATAATAATGAATAATTAATAAATATGAATACAATAGTAATAGAAAAATAATTTGTTTCGCAATAAAAGGATAAGAATGGAAAGATGCTAATGAATATGTAAAAGAATAAAAAGTCAAAGATATGAACTAGATTTCTACAATTTTTTTAAAAAATATTCCACAGACAAAAAATAAATGAGAAAATAGTGGTTGGAGAAAAGAATATTAATATGAAGGCAGAAGGGCGAAGAACAGCATGTTATATGCAAATCATGTTTTTACGATCTATTTTTTTGACCCTTTATTATTTACTTTAACTGAAACGTAAGGAAAATAGTTTACGACGTTAAATCAATTACGGTTTCATTAATAATATTTCAAAAAGATAAGAGCCGACATAGAATGTATTTCAAATAAATAAATTACCCAGAAATATATCATAAATAGAAAAAATATACTAAAATAAAATGTATTCTAAATAGATAAAAATAATTGAATTTTTTTGGTGTATTATCATTTTACAAGAGAATTGCATGAGAAATGTAAATTTCCTTTGATTTAAAAAATGGGGTACAAGGTACCTGGAACTTGTCCTCATCACATCGGATTCGCTACGATAAGCCTTCCTGCTTCGGACTCGATTCACTCGTCCTCAAGATATACAATTCGTCAAATTTATAATGCGGCATGTCTTATGCATCCGTTTCATTCTCAGCGGTCATCCATACAGCACTGACCACGATCAATGCTGCTTAATTTTTATGACCCAACAAAAATCATGGATATGCTTGTCGTATTAAAACGAAATTAGTGTAATTATTTATTACATAAAGGTATACACTTGAACGGAAGTTCAACTCTATTGGGTTATTTTTCTATTTTTTGCTATTTACAGGGATTTATATATATATATATATATATATATATTATATATATAATATTATAATATATATATATATATTATATATATATTATATATATATATATATATATATAATTATAATATATATATATATATATATATATATATATATATATATATATATATATATATATATCTTATATATTATATATATATATATATATATCTATATATATATATATATATATATATATATATATATATATAAGATATATTATATATATATAATATATAAGATTTAAGTAAGTAAAAAATCACTTAAAACTTTGTAAAGAGACAAATGCAACTTTTTACCATCGTCAATAAAAGCAGAATTTGGAGCATATCCAAAAATCATGGATATGCTTGTCGTATTAAAACGAAATTAGTGTAATTATTT
Source organism: Microvelia longipes (assembly GCA_018340805.1). Taxonomy (NCBI): domain Eukaryota; kingdom Metazoa; phylum Arthropoda; class Insecta; order Hemiptera; family Veliidae; genus Microvelia; species Microvelia longipes. The sequence goes on along the minus strand of JACMZG010001913.1, from coordinate 13,533,188 downwards.
ATTACATAAAGGTATACACTTGAACGGAAGTTCAACTCTATTGGGTTATTTTTCTATTTTTTTGCTATTTACAGGGATTTACATATATATATATATATATATTATATATAATATATATATATATTATATATATATATATATATATATATATATATATATATATATATAATATATATATATATAAGATTTAAGATAAGTAAAAAAATCACTTAAAAACTTTGTAAAGAGACAAATGCAACTTTTTACCATCGTCAATAAAAGCAGAAATTGACATGGTACAAACGCTGATGATGCTAAAGCTATGGCTTTTATTTAAAGGAAAAAAATTCAAAGAATGTCATTTAAAAAGAATCGTAAAAGCAATAAAAGCAAATTTTCTAGGTAGTATAAAAAAATTTCTATCTATAATACAAAAGGTATTAAAATATTCATAACACTGAGTGTCAGGTTATATTATAAAGATCTAAGTTACATAACCCTACTTCCCTTTAAAACCTAATAATCCCTTTATTAAAAGGCTTTATAACCTTTCACTATAGGTTTCAACTTTAATAACCTGAAGTTTAAAATAGTTAAAAGCCACAGTAAAGATAAATAGGCTACAAAGGAGTCGGCTTTAGAAATAACACTTAATAGAGGATAGACAAGTCAAAAGATTAGTTTAGCAAACTGAAAATAAATGTTTGATTAATTTTTCGATACATCTCATAAATGACAAGATTTAATTATGGACGTCGGCGTGTGTAACATTTAGTACGTTTACACACTCTTTAGATCCGCGTATCTTATAGAGTACGATCTGTCAATACGGTAATTTAAGCTGTATGAACCATGCGGAGGGGATCCGATCGCATACGCTAGAACTAGGGAGATGGAATCTAAATGGATCCCCCGATACGCTGTCTTTTTGTGTGTGTACCTTTAGAGACGATTGTATTTAACGGATAACCTTCTCGTCGAACTTTTATTTCACTTTATTTCACTTCTATATAACCGTTTTTGATCAAATAACTTTTGGAATATTATTTTTTTAGTGTAACTTTATTATTATGCAAAGAAATCACAATTAAATTAAATACATTTTTTGTTTTAAACTTCCTTATAACCAAAAGTGAAGGTTCACTATACAAGACGCCATGTTTTGGCGGGATCAGTTATCACTCGATCGACTAAACAAATACGCTGCAAGAACCGTGAAGTTAGTTGACCGTATTGTATACGTATTCTATACGATCCGCGGATCTAGAGTGTGTGTGAACGTACTAATTAGAATAATACTATACATAGAGATGTATTAGTAGAGGGGACATAGCCTATCTTAATACATTGACAGGCCTGAAACATTATTTTAGGGCTCTGAGCACCTCATTGAAACCTACCTACTTCAACTTGAGTTGAAGTTATAATAAATAAATTGGTTTTAGCTCCTGTTATAGAGACAAATACTAGTAATGCGTTGCATCAGGAACTCACGTTAGTAGAATACATAAAATAAAATTATTATAATTAAACGATACATACATTTAATTGCATTAAAATGAGTGGAGTGTAAGGACTCCAAAGGTAATTATAAACACAGGAAAGAAACGATCGTTACGTATTTCATGTCATTACACTAATGCTGTTGACTGAGTATATTAAGCCAACAAGACATTAAAGTGTCAGGAAGAAGCACGAGAAGTGAATCAATACTGGACTTGTTGATTTTCTCAACATTTCATTGACTCCGATGATGTATTTTCTAGACGGAGAAAAGTCTAAGTTTATACAAAGCCATCGAACTTAGTCTGTTCCTTGAGACGAGAAAATCCAGTTGAGTTTCATGGTTGAAGACACATCTT
>JACMZG010001913.1:13326347-13521347 GCA_018340805.1 Microvelia longipes | reverse complement strand
ATAACTTAATAATCTCAAACAAGGTAAAAATAACAATAAAAATGTACAATTACTTTTTTTTGACATTTTATATTGAGTAATACGACAAAATTATTGTTACAAGTATTAGAGTTAAGAACTATTCAGAGAAGTCTGGTAAGAGAAACAATCCACTGATTGCACTCTGGCGGGAGTTGATAGATGAATTATTTAGTATATGGAATATTATAGTGATAATTACATTCGAAGAGATAGATTGGATATAGATAATTAATATGATAGATTTAGATAAAAGTTAATTCAGATAAAATATATTAGTTAGATAGGTAATAAGTTTTAAGATCCTGCAGCCCCCAACACCAAGGGTTCACAAAGAAGCATATGATGCTTCCTAGTCACACCCGATGTTGGAAGCTGCAAAACTTAAAGAGAGGGAATTAATTTATGGCTGGTTTAGCTGGTCTCTGGCCACTGTCGTCTTAGGCCTGGTAGGATTATTTGGAAGGGTTTAAGATGAGAGGAGTTTTACTAATGGATTAGTATTGTTTACTAGGGATTCATGGAACGACATGTACAATTACCACTAAAAAAAAATAAAGAACTAACAACCTGACGATAGGAGGGATGCAGTAGTGTTACGAGTACCGAAGGGAGTAGCGGTGGGGGTTGGCGACACTTTTTTACATTGAGAAGGCATGATATGATCCTTTCCCTTCATATAAGATCCTTGGTTCATAAAATTCTATCTTAACCTACTTGATAAATGTAGGCTTTAATACATTTTACAAAATATAATAAATAGAGGGTGGACCGAAATACTCCCGCTCCTCTTAAATTTTAAACCATTAGACATAAATTATTGAAACATTTTTTGTAGAAAACTACTTTTTGGCGGAGTAATTAACTTTAGATGTCCGACACAACACCGATTTTGCAAAAAAAGGGGGGGAAATTGGAAGGTATACTTTTATTGGATTTTTCGGTTCCAAGAAAGATTGTATATACAGAATTTATGAAAAGAGGCTGGCTTCCCCAAACAGGTGGTAACAAAAAAAAACTTTGTAAAAGGCGCGTTTCGTTCGCTAGAATGCTAAAAATATAAATGCAAAAATGCAAAGAGGCACTATTCACTTGCTAAAGCGTAAAAATATTGACGATTTAACATCGCAGTCAAATACCAGTGTAAAAATACTGACGATATAATCATGGTATCAAATAACAGTGTAACAATACTGACAATTTAACCATGGTCTCGAATTCCAATGTAAAAATACTGACGATATAATCATTAACCATGGTATCAAATATCAGTGTAAAAATACTGACAATTTAACCATGGTGTCAAATACCTGTGTAAAAATACTAACAATTTAACCATGGTTCAAATACCAGCGTAAAAATACTAACAATTTAACCATGGTGCAAATACCAGCGTAAAAATACTAACAATTTAACCATGGTGTCAAATACTAGTGTAAAAATACTAACAATTTAACCATGGTGTCAAATACTAGTGTAAAAATACTAACAATTCAACCATGGTGTCAAATACTAGTGTAAAAATACTAACAATTTAACCATGGTGTCAAATAATAGTGTAAAAATACTAACAATTTAACCATGGTGTCAAATAGTAGTGTAAAAATACTAACAATTTAACCATGGTGTCAAATACTAGTATAAAAATACTGACAATTTAACCATGGTGTCAAATACTAGTGTAAAAATACCAACAATTTAATCATGGTTCAAATACCAGCGTAAAAATACTGACAATTTAGCGACCTCGATAAAGGAGGCAGTGTGATCAATTTTAAGGACTTCATCGTCTCAACTCTTTCCTTGGTGGCGACCAAGGAAACTTTAATTACTAATACAAGAAACGGAAGCAATGTTTCCATCTCAGATTTATTATTGAACAGATCTCGCTTTTACAAAAGAAGTGAAATTAAATTAACAGATATTTAATTTTGAGAAGGACTACTTTTACAAAAACATCGGAAAATTCGCTCAAAGGGAAATAAGTAACAACATTTTTCCGAAGATTTGGAATTCATCCAATATTTTAATTCCCATTCTTAAACGATTCTCTCTCTTATTTTGCCCCAAAATATATTTTTTAAGTGTCTTAGTCGTTTTTTCTTCTAACTTTTGTAACAAATTTAATTTTTAGCACAACTGCCTATTTATTATTGAAAAAAATACATCTAATGTTACATGTTGGCAAGGGAAATTTAATATAGTGCTTAATTCTAACAAGTACAATTATAATTTGATTGTGTCTTCGACAATAATACTCGAATCAACAAATTTTGTTTAATATTATTTAAGTCACTGAGGATGACCTCTTAAGGTTTAAAGCGGCTTTTTATTAAAAAATGTAAATTCTTTATTAAAAAATGTATTGTGGAGAGACTGAGTTTTCTTATTAACATTAATGTCTAGATAGTTATAAGTTCAATGTCGGTACGGTCGATCACAGAATAATAGAGTAATACAATATATTGGGTGTTTAAAGAAAGGATTTTAAATTAGAAGCAAGACGCGCTAAGTCGATTCCGGGACAAACAGACCAATACTTAGTGGGCGTACATAGATGTGACAAGGAAAAGTTCCGAGGTACCCCGTACCCGATAATTTACTAATGTTTTACCTGAATTCAACATAAAATACACAAACGAGGCAGAATCAGTCTCAGTTCTTGGACGGTTTATGCCTCCAACACAATAATTTCTTAAAATCTCACCCATAAAAAATTGTACGCTAAATTTTACGTTTTCATTCCATTCCACTTAATTTTTTCGTCCATTTATAATAAAATGAATATTTTGAAAGTTTGTCTTTTAAAGTTTTTTTTCGGTTAACTAAGTCAAACTAAATCCAATTTATTGGCAGAAAAAAAGATACAAATGATGATTTTATTCAAAATTGGAAAAAGTTTTCATTTAAACAAAGTTTAAAATAAACATAATTCAAGATAAAAGTTTTAATAATAAAAGAGATAAATCAATAAAGCTTGAAATAAAAACAAGAAAGGAAGTAATCTTGAATAAATTTATAATTTAAAGCTCTGTTTTTGAGATGGTGATGTTCTAAAAAGCCTACTGGCGCCTAGAGCTATGGAACTTTTCAACCAAAGGAAAGGTGTTCTAGGACAAAGCTAAGCATAGTTTTTAACTTTTAAAACGGGCCGTAGTAGTGCTACACGGTGTCAGCCCCTCGGGCCGCTTCGCACCCTCAGTTTTGTTGATTCTTATTATTTGTCGCTTTATTACTGCTTGTTGCAACATGGTATTTTGCTATGTATTTAGCGAATTTAAATCGCCTTTTCCATACTACATCTTCACAAACTAACACTACTGAACTTAACAGATATGGAAGAGGTCATGACATAGACATATATTTGAAATTTGGCACGCATACATAAGACTGACATATGTGCTAAGATTTATCTCATTACTAGCACTAGTTTAATTTTTATAATGACTTATTTACATTGTATTTTTGCTTCACTCGTCGTAGGAAAAGTGAAGCGAGTGCGAAGTAGGGAGGATGAGCGAAGCAAATCCTGATATGAAGAGGAAAAGTTCCCAGGTAGCCGGTACCCGATTTTTCTTCGGAAAATACATTAGAAAAATTACATTTTCTAAATATTTTCAAAAGGACCTATAATCGATCCTTTTTAGCTTATTTTTATTTAATTAGGAAAAGTAATAATGCAGACAGCAGTCCGAGGTTTGTTAGATTAATTTATTTCATCAGAGCACTTTTTTAATATTAACTTTTGGTTTGATTTTGATGCTCTTAACTATTGTTCTACATATGTGGTGGTGTAACTATATTACTCATTATAATGTGGAGGTGTAACTCATTGTAATGTGTGTGTAACTATATTATCATTGTAATGTGGTGGTGTAACTATATTACTCATTGTAATGTGGTGGTGTAACTATATTACTCATTGTAATGTGGTGGTGTAACTATATTACTCATTGTAATGTGGTGATGTAACTATTCATTGTAATGTGTAATGTGTGGTGTAACTATATTACTCATAACTATGTAACTGCTCATATTACTCATTGTAATGTGGTGGTGTAACTATATTACTCATTGTAATGTGGTGGTGTAACTATATTCTGGTAATGTGGTGGTAACTATAACTCTATTGTCTGTAATCTCTCATTGTATGTGGTGGTGTAAATTACTCATTGTAATAACTAACTCATTGTAATGTCAAAACCAAAAATCAAAATAACTTTTTATGCTTAATACAAATATTGTTGCCCATGAGGCATATACAATAGTATATTTGTCATGCAATTGATAATACATTAAAACAAAAATAAAAGAAAGAAATAGCTAAATAACATGCAGGGGTGGGCAAAATACTTAAATTTGCATCCAAATACAAAATACCTTGAAAAAAGTATTTAAAATACAGATACAAAATACTTTGAAAAAAGTATTCAAAAAACAGATACAAAATACAAGTATTTTGTATTCGATTTTCCAAATACCTTTTGAAATACTTTTAGAAAAAAAAAATAAAAAGATAAGCAACGTATGCAGGGAAACAGTTTTTATACACACTGTTTTAAAAGTTACAGTTTTGACACTGTTTTTTTAAACATGATTTAAAGTTCGAAAATAGAAAACAAGATTAATAAATTATCAGAGAATTAAGTTTTTCTTAAAGCTTATACCTTTATTCTGTAGTAAATACTTGTTAACAATAATATTTTCTTAACCAAAAAAAGTATTTCATGGTTTCAAATACAAAACACTTAGTATTTGCACTTAAAATACAGAAACAAATACTGAAGAATAAAAAGTATCTAAATACAAATACATAATACTTTTTTTTTAAAAAAAAAAAAGTATTGCAATATGCATTTGAAATACTTGTATTTCAAATACAGCCCAGCCCTGACAACATGGAAATGAAAAAAAAAATATATATATATATATTTATAATCCAGGGAATAATTTTTTAAAAATAATTTAATCTAATAATATTATTTATTTATTCGTTTTTTAAAGAACCAGACAACTAAGGTCCAAATAGGTTATAGAATTTTAGGAAATTATATTATTATTCTTCCAAATGAAAATTCCTTCTTTTTATGACATTTATAAAGAAATAATAAACAAGGTTGGCCTGGGACAAAGTGGAAAAAGAAAGAATATCCTCCATAATAATTTCAGGGGGTTTATTTGGATGGATGAAGTCATGTAAGAAGTTTCTCCTGAGACCATCATAACAGTGACAAAATAATAAAATGTGAGTCAAACTCTCCAGCTCATTACTGTTGCACACCTGGCAGACTGAATGGCAGTCAATAGTACTGTAATACTCATTGTAATGTGGTGGTGTAATATGGTATAACTCTCATTGTAAGTGGTGTAACTATATTACTCATTTGTGGTGTAATGTAATGTGTGGTGTAACTATGTAACTGTATTACTCATTGTAATGTGGTGGTGTAACTATATTATCATTGTAATGTGGTGTGTAACTATATTACTCATTGTAATGTGGTGGTGTACTATATTACTCATTGTAATGTGGTGGTGTAACTATATTACTTATTGTAATGTGGTGGTGTAACTATATTACTCGTTGTAATGTGGTGGTGTAACTATATTACTCAATGTGGTGGTGTAACTATTTACTCATTGTAAACTATATTACTCATTGTAATGTGGTGGTGTAACTATATTACTCATTGTAATGTGGTGGTGTAACTATTTACTCATTGTAATGTGTGGTGTAACTATATTACTCATTGTAATGTGGTGGTGTAAAACTATATTACTCATTGTAATGTGGTGGTGTAACCTATATTACTCATTGTAATGTGGTGGTGTAACTATATTACTCATTGTAATGTGGTGGTGTAACTATATTACTCATTGTAATGTGGTGGTGTACTATATTACTCATTGTAAACTATATTACTCATTGTAATGTGGTGTGTAACTATATTACTCATTGTAATGTGGTGGTTACTCATTGTGTAACTATATACTCATTGTAATGTGGTGGTGTAACTATATTACTATTGAATGTGGTGGTGTAACTATTTACTTATTGTAATGTGGTGGTGTAACTATATTACTCGTTAAATGTGGTGTAAATATTACTCATTGTAATGTGGTGGTGTAACTATATTATCATTGTATGTGGTGGTTAACTATATTTACTCATGTAATGTGGTGGTGTAACCTATATTACTCATTGTAATGTGGTGGCTATATTACTCCATTGTAATGTGGTGTGTAACTATATTACTCATTGAATGTGGTGGTGTAACTATATACTCATTGTAATGTGGTTGGCCATGATTATTTTAATATTAACTTGCATTTGCTTTGAATTGTTTTTTGCCTTGTTTGGGACGTATTTTTTATTTCTGATTTTTGTAATCGGTTTATGGTTATGTTTACTTGTTATTGGATTCACTGAGGATGCCAAGCATCGCTTGGCATCTGATCGCTAAGCATCACGAAAGCTCTGATGAAATAAATTAATCTAACAAACCCGGACGGCTGTCTTCATTATTGCTTTTCCTAATTAAGATTTCTCACAGTCCATTAAACTTAATTCTTAAACACAATTTAGGCCCGTATTCAAAGACATTTTCCTAACATTCTCCTTAAGGGTTCCTTAAGGAGAATGTTAGGTCTCCTTAAGGAGATTGCTAGGTTTAGGTAAGGAAAATGTTTTTAAGCCACGAAATTTAAATTATCGTTTCCGTGTTTAAAAGTGGGGAAAAACATGGTTTTCGTGACTTAAAAACATTTTCCTAACATTCTCCTTGAGGACATTCTCGCGAAGGAAAATGTTAGGAAAATGTCTTTGAATACGAGCCTTAGTTTCACAAGAACCAGTTTGTTGGCTAAAACACACTCCATAATATGTTATTAAAGCTAAGTTAAGTTATTAACTTGTAGAACAGCGAATGGTACACTAGGTTCTTTGCGCAGGCCGGACATTTAGAAAATTGCAATGCTCTAAATGGTCAATTAATTACTATATCAAATTAATGAGAACTCAAAAAAATAAACTTTTAAATTTTAAACCGTTAAAAAGTGCAAAGGAAATAATGAATTTACAATCGATACAAACGTATTTTAAAATATTCAAATGTAAAATAGGTTCTTCGTAAAAAAGAAACTAGTAAACTATAAAGGTAATTATTTTGCGATAGTATATTTAAGATAATTTCTTAAGAACTAATAATATTTTTTGGAGGAACGATAAATCATAATTTATTTTCTATTTAAAAAAAATGAAAATAATTTAAAATTGAAAATTATGTAAATTGTATCGAATTAAAATGATAAAATGTTTAGCAGAACAAGATAGCATAGCTTTTACTAAAATAAGATCAAGATAAAATAGAAATGAAACATGCAAAATCCCAAAAACGAAATAATATAATGTTACATCTAAGGAAACAGCACCTAGATAAAAATGAAAATAGTAAATACGTCTGAGAGTGAAAAATTTGGTGGTAGAGGTTAGTAAATAAAATTAAAATTCAAAAAACTGTTCAAAAAGAGAAATAATATAAATAATCACGTGATACGCTTAATTTAAAGGCACCATGCTCGCACGAAATTAATTATAATTAATTGTATCATTAATCATTACTATATATCCTAGGATATGTAATTTAGATTTGATTATGCAAATTAAATTACACCTGTATGTTATTTGAAGGGTAAGGGTACCGCTTGAGCATTGGTAGAAAATATAAATGATTATCATTGCATATTGAGAAGGTAAGAAGATGATAGCGTGCCGAAAAATAAATCATACGATCTTAAAACATTCTGATGCGGTGATCAGCAAGCCACGCGAATTTACTTTGCAATGATTGTCTTCTTGCGCACCAATCAAGTTCCTGCTTAGGTTTTCGGTGAATAATTTATAGTGGGAAATAGTAGCACTTTTACTTGTCTGTCAATTTCCATGGGTTTTCAAATCCTCTCCCTTACCTGATAAATACAGCACTACATTTAGACAGTCCTACAAAACACAGTTTATGTTTTGCGGTATTGCGCTAAATTTTTATTAGCGCAATGCCTTGGAAAACACCTATTAAATTGACAAGCAAGTAAAAGCGCTGCTACTCAGATTATAAAGTAAACCATGCTTATGTAGGGAGTAAATGAACCAAATTTATGGCTCTTTCAAAAACACCAAAAAATGGTTAATTTATGCAAAGTCAGCGAATTTATTTGAAAAAATATTGGCTTTTTGTTTACTCTTTCGGTCATAATTTTGAGGAAAAAAACACTCGTTTTATAGAAAATTTCAGCTTTAAAAAAATTTCCAAGAATATTGCGAGAAAACTGGAACGGGTGCGATTTTCTAATATTATGAGTGAGCGCACTCATATGAATCTTATATGGCTCAACTCTGGATAGGCAGACTATGCTTTTCCTTCATAATTTAAGGTATATTTTCAGAAATATGTTGTTAGAAGTAGTGCAAAATGAGTCACATTTTCAGGCCTAGCTCCTGGACTGTAATAATGAGAAAATAAACCATAAAATTTTCTCCGGAACCAAGATTTGAAGCCGATCCATTAAGTACTCGGATAGTTTCATTTTGCTTACTGACTAGTAAGTATATATTCATTTAACTGACTAGTTTCATTTTGCTTAGAGTCCTAAAAAATTTTTTTGGTCACTTTGAGATGTCGTATTGACTTCGGACCGGTTTTGTTCTACACAGCGTCTCAAGAAACATTAAAAATGAGACTCAACTCTAAAATTACTTTTTATCAACCGTTTTTTGGCTTCCTGTTAATTAACAAGTTTTTTAGACTATTTGTCACTAAAAGTGTTTATATCGACTCCGGACCTGTTTTATTCGATTTAGCATTTTAAAATGAAGAATAATGAACCACATATATATATATATATATATATATATATATATATATATATATATATATATATATAATAAACAAAACAAAATACAGATGGTTAAAATTATAGTGAAAAATATTATTAGTAGTTAACTATTCTAGCGAGCAAAACCGATTATTACTATAATTATTACTAGATTATTAATTTTAATAATCTAGCGAGTGAACCGAGCCTCTTTGCAAATATCTTTGCGGATTTTGGTCATGGTCTGAGGATTGACTCTTGCTATGACGCCTATTACATAAGCGAATTTGTCCCAAACGGAATTCGCTAAAAGGGAATGAACTCATAAAGAACCTTTTTAAGCTTAGGAATCAATTTAACTGTTCCTTTAATTCCAAGATAATCATCGGAATCAATCCCCTTGCAGCCATTACTACTTACTCATGCACAACAGTAAAATATTTTTTTCTCTAAAATTACAAACGTTTTAAGATGCAACCCATTAAAGAAGAGAAACGTTGGATTTATGAACTAACATGATGCGATCAGACATAAACCATTAAGAAACTTATTGCTTATTTAAAATTACCTCCGGTTGCTGTTTTCAAAGCAATAGGTCGACTAGGTTTGGCCAGCTCATGATCTCCGATTTTAGCTGTCGTACCCTCAACAATCCTGGCAGTATCGGTTTCTAAAAGTCTGTTACTAGAGGAATCTACAAGACGATTTGCTTCAATAAGTCTAGTGGTGGATGAATCAACAAGCCTGGCTCCAGATTCAACCAATCTGGTCGAAGCTGAATCCACCAATCTGATGGTAGCTTTATGGTTGAGCTGGATGATGCCATTATCAACAAGGGCTTGGACAAGCTGCTGTGTACTCTCCTCGTTAGCAACTCCATCTTCACCTTTACCCCCTAAAACAAAAAACAAGTTAGACACGTTAAGCTGGTAAATCTGTAAATGCTCCGATTCTGATTATCATCCTAAAATTAACTAATCTTAAACGATGATTAAGATAATCATCCTAAAACGATTCTAATTATCTAAGTGCCTACATTGATGATTATAATCAAATCTCAGGTCTCGAATTTTCAGGTTGACAACAATCTTAGAATAATACTTTATATAGGAGGAGCACAGGACCGTAAACACAATGTAATTCCACTGATAACAAGAAAGGTTGACTGGTGCACTTAAGTAATGCTGCCAACCTGACAACAAAACATTATTTTAAATATGTGTCATAAATATCTATTAATGAAGAAAGATCGTAAAGAGCAAATATAATAACTTAAAACACCTGCTGAGTATTTAATAAAACCGGTCTTAGGTGGCAAAAGGGTGGCGGAATACAAGAATCTACATTTAGTTGATGAGGACTACTTTTAATATAATTTTAATTAAAAACGTTAAACTACAATTTAAATTGATCAAAATATTGTAATGCACCGATATTTATATTAGTATTTTATGAATAATCAATCATTAATTAATAATAGAACATAATAATTCAGCAACGGGAAGTATTGCCAACTTTTTTTTAGAAAATTGTATATTGTTAGGGTGGCAGTATTACTTAAGTGCACCACCTTTAGTGATATCAGTAGTGCTCCTTCTATATATAGTATTATTCTAAGACAACAATACTTCTACTGCCTAAACACTAACAGGTGAGGAAAAGCTAAAAATCTATTACAATTTAAATAGAAACTAAACATAGATCAACGTGAGCATTAAACGGAACGTTTATTTAAAACAAGATTATTATAAAACATTCAGTTTCTAATTAAACTAAATATTAATAACTATTTATAATTCCTCTGGTCTAGTATTGTTCTGTCAGATTTCTAAAAATACATCTGAGAGCGTTTTCATTCTCGACGACAAGGCAGGGCTATTAACAACTAAAATAAACAAGATTGTAATCCATCTTGAAATTAAAACTAAACAATGCCAAGTTTGTTTTTATTAGGTACTGAATGTATAATATGATATTCAGTAACAGATGACATAGTTCAGAGCTATTGTATTTGTTTCGCTACAAAGTTTAGTGTTTCAGATCATTACTTCAGTCAGAGATTATGAACAGGGTGGTAAATTAAGATATAACTAGATTGGGGTTTTTCAATTGAAATTTGAAACATAGAGAAAGTATAACATGAACACCTTGGAATCCAAAAATAACCAAATAATGAGGAACTTTCCTCATTCCATCGAAATGAGGAAAACGTTACTCATACTCGCTTCGCTCGTTCCCAAAATATACAAGTCGTTAAAATACTGCAAAACGTCTTCGAACTCGCTTCTCTCGTCCTTAAATAGTAAACACATTCGTTTCATTCCCAACGGTCACCCATCCAAGTACTGACCAAGCTCGATGCTGCTTATCTTTTACGTTTTTTTATCTACCAAAACAGACGAGTCTGCCTCCGTGGCCGTGATCGTAAAGGCGTTCAATTTCGGCACCGGAGGTCCGGGGTTCGCAGCCCGGGCTATACTCTAAGATTTTATGAATAGTATTTGTATTAAAAAATATTTCGCCAACTTTAATTTATTCTTAGAGTGTAGCAGATGCAACCCACCTGAGGTTGCTCCCGCAGGGTGAATACCCTGATGGGCCGAAAGGCCCTAAAACGGGCATTTTATGTTTATTTTTATACACCAAAAATCATGGATATACTTGTTAAATTTAAACGAAACTTAGTGTACTTATTTATTACGTAAAGGTATATACTTGAAATAAATTTCAAGTTAATTTAAGTATTTTTCGATTTTTTACAATTCCTTAAAAAACCTATACAAGCCATTTAATAAAAATTGAGCTAATGCTGATAATGAGATTAAACTTGGCACATATGTTATTCTTTTACATAACTATATGTGAGCCAAATTTTAATCGGATCGCATCATTTTTCCGCGTTTTATGATCTTTTTAAATTATGTTTTAACGTCATACAAATGTTTTCAAAAATATTTTAGCACAACTACAGCAGTGGACTAATGTTTTTACAAATTGTCAACTACCTAGCATAAATACACTAGGAGCTACAATGATATTTTGCAAACACAATACTATTCCTACATACCTACGGTATAAATGATGAAAAGTTAATACAGTAAAACTTATGTACTAGAACATTTATAATAAAAAACACAAGCAAATGAGCTAAACACTGACAACGATCGATAAAACGTACACAAGTCATTCCATAATAATTGAACTGATGCTGATAATGATATGAAACTTAGCAAATATGTATGTCTTATTTTGGCTACATGCGAGAAAAATCTCAATCCAAACGCAACATTTTTCGCGTTTTATGATTTTTGTTTTCGAAATTTTTGCTAAATCATTATAGCGAGTCAACAACGTCATGCAATTTTTTCCGAATAGCTCGATTACACCTATAGACTGATTTTTGATTAAAGTTTCAACTCTCTCGCATAAATACACTGGGAGCTACGAAGATAACACACACTCACACATTCAGACAGACAACTTTAAGATAACCACTCAAAAAGTCTTAAAAAGACCTGAAACGAGTCCGGTGTCATCCCGGTTTCGGATTTTTTGCAAACACAATACTTACACTACCCACGGTATAAATGAGGAAAAGTAAAAATTACTGAAATTTTCTAATATTGCTACCAAAGTCCCTAGAATATTTTCAGTTTTGCTGACGTGAAACTAAGATTTTTCTTAATTTTAATTTAAAGTACCCTTATACTTAAATATAAGAACTATTATTTTGAAAACAAATGAGAGTACGTTAAAAATTAATTCTCTGAAAAAAAATATTTTTTATAAACTTATTCATTTGTGACATAAAACCAAATTTTGCAACAAAAATATAAAAAATACAACTAAAATATTTAGCCCCCCCTCCTTTACCGTAACCCCCGTTATATTTAAAAATCGAGAAAAAATATCTTTTTCCATTCAACATTAATAAATTATCAATACATTTCATTACAAAAATATTATTCTATTATCTTCTATTATCATAAATAGGGGACCAATATGGGAGGAAAAAAAATATATATTATATATATATTATATATATATATATATATATATATATAAAATATAAATTGTGTGTGTGTGTATATATATATATATATATATATATATATATATATATATATATTATATATATATATATATATATATATATATATATATATATATATATATATAATATATATATATATATAATATATAATATTTTTATAAGATTTCATTTTCATTGTCTACTTCATATTAATCAATAACAGAGAAATTAAGATTAGTTTAGTAAATAAAATTTATTTTATTTATTTATTTTATCATAAATTGTGAAAATAATTTGACAAATGAAAAAAATAAACATTAATTTCGTAAATGAATAGGCAGTAAATTAAAATCAAATAAAATTAGTTGATACAAAGTTGGCAAGAGTGATTCGTCGGCACAACAATGCATTTTATACGAGGTTTAGTTTCTTATAGAAATTATTGTACGAAAATAACCTTTAATTAATTACATATCAGAAACGTATAAATATAGAGAGGCAACCTTTATCCGAAATGTGTCAGGACAGGTCATACTGGCTTTAAATCATTTATTTATAGTCCCAGAGGACGGTTAAAGGTATAAAAAAGTATTTGTGTTTGGAATTTTAAATATCCAAAATATCTCGGGAGATTAATGATTTAGGAATCACATCCGGGTTTTTTCTCGTTTTTTGGCAGCTTTCGATGTTTACAGAGCGAGAAGGGGAAAACTGCCTCCGGTGGGGCGTGCCTTATACAAGCCAAAACTAATGGTTTTCTAATTATGGAATATATCTATAACAATACAGTCATCTTTAAAAACTAATTATTTAAGAATCCGACACAGGAATAACCGAGATAACAGTGTAAACAAAAAATGTTATTAATTTAGGATCGACTCCCTAGAGCATAACTTAAGAGCCGTACCTGAAAAATGTTGACTCATTTTGTTCTACTTCAAACCAAATGTTTCTGAAAATGTACCTTAAGTTATAAAGAAAAAATATAGTCTGCTTATCCAGAGGGAAGCCCCTTCATATAATAACGCATGCTAAAAATTTTAAAAAATCGCATAATGTTCAGTTTTCTTGGAATAAGTAGTTCCTTGTGGGTCGTGTGCAAAACATGAAGAGAACATTTTTTAAAAGCTGATAACATTTCCTAAAAACGAGTGTATAGTTATAAAAATCGGATGACTACAACTAAAGTTATGGCTCTTACAAAAATACCAAAAAAATTGTTTTTTTAAAGAAAATGTTGGTTTTTTGTGCATTTTTTGACCATTTAACAAATGTCATAACTTTACTTGTGGTTATCCGATTTTGATTACAAAACACTAGTTTTATAGGAAATTGTATTAGCTTTAAAGAATGTTCTCTTCATATTTTGCAAACGAGCCACAAGGAACCACTTATTGAAAGAAAACTGGAATTTGTGCGTTTTTTTAATATGTTGAGCTAGCGCATTTATATGAAGGGCTCCACTCTAGATAGGCAGAATATGCTTTTCATGCATAATTTGAGGTATATTTTCATAAAATATTTGGTTTGACGTAGAACAAAATGAGTCACATTTTTTTGTACAGGCTCTTGGACTATTAAGTTTTATTAAACCTATTCCTATAAAAAAAAGAGAGATGTCAGAAAAATAAGCGCAAGTGAAGTATATAGGAAATTTGAAGGTAGTAAGGAGTCATTTGTCAAAGATAAAAAGTGACTCCTTACTTCCTTCATAGATTGTTCACGGGCACTGATACACATCAGCACATATGTACAGGCACAAAAACACGGTTGTTAAAATTATATTTTAAACGTTCTGCTTAAGAAACAATAAGAAATGAAAATGTATTTTAAGAGCCTAGAGCAATAAAAGTTGGAACAGACAAAACAATATTTTTTTAAAGTATTAGAGAGAGAAATATTCCAATGTAAACATACATGAAAATGAGATATAATGAAAACGGAATAAATAAAATAAAAATATAGTTATTTATGCACCAAGAGAGTAAAGAATGCTATTATTTCCCTGACCAGTTAGTTAGTTCCTAAGGCGTAAGCCGAGGGAACCAAGGTATTTAACTCCCAAGGCGAAGCCGAGGGATTTATGTATTTAACTCCAGAGGCAATGCCAAGGTAGTTATGACTATTAACTCCCGAGGCGAAGCCGAAAGAGGTAATTGCGAGGGGGGAAATAGCATTTTACTCCCAAGGTGCATACAAGATTATATCTCGAGACGTTTTGTTGTATTTCATTCTAATTTGTTCGGGACAGACCCCTTATAAATTTAGGTGCTGATTTTAGTGCTGCCATAAGAAAAATCAACAATGTTTTTGCTCCAAACAACTTCTTTTGACCTAAAACGGATTTGAGCCAATAAAATTAAATAAAAACTTTTTTTGGTCGAGTCCCAATGGTGTCGACAAAATACTTGGTATATTTGTCGATATGACAAGTATATCCATGATTTTTGTGGGATCATAAAAGTTAAGCAGCGTTGAGCGCAGTCAGGGCCTAGGTGGGTGACCGCTGGGAATAAAACGTATGTATTTCTATCAGAGCTCATTTTTCTTTAAAAGTTCGTTAAAAACGTTCAGGGAGAAATTAAAATTCAGAGATAAATTTAAACACAACATAAGTCTATTAAACAATTACACTTTTAACACATTAAAAGTAATTATTAAAAGCAAAGGACGCAAATAAATAAACAAATAAGACATTAAAACTGTGAAAAGAAAATCTTGATAAAAGGCCCCCATCTCCAAAGTTAAACATAAGAAGATACAAGAAGAACAGATAATTTTTAGAAAACTGTCACATATTCTGTCCCTTAATGTGACAGATGAGTTAAACAAAGTATGACACATTCTACACCACTTCGTATTGAATTATACAATTAAAAACTTTTCAAAATATCTATATTTAGTTATTTGGCAAATAAATTATAACACTTAAATAAACAGATAAAAGATTTTCTTCTCATTTTAAATTTAAAAAAAAATTGATTAATTCATATAATTTTTTCTCTGTTAATATTACGAAAAAAGATTACATCTGCGTACTTTAGTTATACAGACGGAACCTTTATGACTAATGTCTTAAAGCAAACAGGGTACATTGGAACTTTTGCTCATCACATCGAATTCACTACACTCATCCTCCCTACTTCGGACTTGCTTTGCTCGTCCTCAGAATATACAATTCACCCAATTTATACTACAAAACGTCTTCGGACTTGCTACGCTTGTCCTAAGTTATGCGTGTTTAACATTGAGATAATTTAGATAATTCTCTATTTTTTTGTAAATATAGAAAATAGGGAAATGAGTATAACAACAAAAATAACATCTAAAGTCTAATAAATTGTTCTATTAAGTTAAAGAAAAACAGTTAAAAAAGTTTTCAACTAAAAAACTTTTACTAATTAAGTTATAACAGGTTATTAGCCAATTAGTTATTTTTCCAGCGCATTCAAAACTCTACCTCTCCAAATGGAAGGAAAAAATCTCTTTAAACCTTCATAAATAAAGGAATTCGAAAGTTCTAATACTCTTCATTTTTCGAAAGTGAGTCTAATTTACTCTTTTCATAATAAGGAATTCGAAGTGAGTCAATTTACTCTTCTTCAAAATAAAGAATGAAGTGAGTCTAATTACGAAAACGAAGTGAGTCTAATAATAAATGAAGAATTCGAAGTGAAATTACTCTTCTTCATAATGAAGGAATTCGAAGGTGAGTCAATTTACTCTTCTTCATAAATAAAATTCGAAAGTGAGTCTAATTTACTCTTCTTCATAAATGAAGGAATTCGAAGGTGAGTCTAATTTACTCTTCTTCATAAATGAAGGAATTCGAAGGTGAGTCTAATTTACTCTTCTTCATAATAAGGAATCGAAGGTGATTCAATTTACTCTCAAAATGAAGGATTCGAAAGAGTCTATACTCTTCTTCATAAATGAAGGATTCGAAGGTGATTCTAATTACCTTTTTCATAAATGAAGGAATTCGAAGTTGAGTCTAATTTACTCTTCTTCATAAATAAGGAATTCGAATGAGTCAATTTACTCTCTTCATAAAGAAGGAATCGAATAGTCTAATTTACTCTTCTCATAAATGAAGAAGAAGGTGAGTTAATAGTCTATAAATTTCGAATCTTCTTCATAAATGAGGAATCGAAGGTGACATTACTCTCTTCATAAATGAAGGAATTCGATTTGAGCTCTCTTCTCATAATGAAGGAATTCGAAGGAAGTCAATTACCTTTTTCATAAATGAAGGAATTCGAAGGTGTCAATTTACTCTTCTTCATAAATAAAGAAAGTGAATTTACTCTTTCATAAATGAGGAATTCGAATTGAGTCTAACTTACTCTCTTCATAATAAAGGAATTCGAAGGTGAGTTCAATTTACTCTTCTCATAAATGAATCGAAGTGATTCTAATTACTCTTCGATAAATGAAGAATCGAAGTCTAATTTACTCCTTCATAAATAAGTTGAGTAATTAATAAATAAGAATTCGAAGGTGAGTCAATTTACTCTTCTCATAAATGAAGGAATTGGAATTAGTCTAATTACTCTTCTTCATAAATGAAGGAATTCGAAGGTGAGTTCAATTAGTCTTCTTCATCCATCGTGGTAGGATGTTAGATGAGAAATAGGTTGAGTGACATATAAATAATTTTGGAGTTGGTGAAAATTATCCAAAAAAGAGGCCGTCAGCCTCTTGGCCCCTCCACGGCCTGGGTGCTTGGTGCCGCTTTGCGTTACTCTTGCCTCCGTCTGGTATATTGCCACCATAAGCGAATTTTAAAATGTATTATTAAAAAAAACTTACGAATAATAGAGAATTCGCACAATCGTGGTAACTTGTAACAAGATAAGAGGTAACTTGTTTCCCCTTATCTTT
This sequence comes from Microvelia longipes, assembly GCA_018340805.1. Taxonomy (NCBI): domain Eukaryota; kingdom Metazoa; phylum Arthropoda; class Insecta; order Hemiptera; family Veliidae; genus Microvelia; species Microvelia longipes. The sequence continues at coordinate 13,503,541 of JACMZG010001913.1, read as the reverse complement.
TAACCTCATTTTCTCTCGGTAATTCGCTAATTTCCCTTTACCTTTCAACCTCTTTTTCTCTTGGAAAATCGCTTATATCCCTTTAATTTTCAACCTTATTTTCTCTCGGTAATTCGCTAATTTCCCTTTATCTTTCAACCTCATTTTCTCTCGGTAATTCTCTTATATCCCTTCATCTTTCAACCTCTTTTCTCTTCGAAATTCGCTTATATCCCTTTATCTTTCAACATCATTTTCTTTAGGTAATTCGCTTATTTCCTCTTACCTTTCAACCTCGTTTTCTCTTGCAAATTCGCTATTTTCCAGACGATACGCTTGATTTAGGATACAATTCTACAATGAAGAGTTTTTTTTTAATTTTGCCAAAAAAACTCTTCATGGTAGAATTATGTCCTAAAACAAGCGTATCGTCTAGAAAATAGCGAATTTCCGAGAGAAAATGAGGTTCTCTCAAAAATTCAATGAAGAGTAAATAATAATTACATATCAGTAAAGATATAATAAATGCAAAATTATTTAAACCATAAAAGAATCCATTATTTTCAAATATTAATCTATTTATATAGTTAATTTTTATATTTTAATATAATAAGAGTACTTGAATTTACAAGCCACGTGCAAGATGGAATAAAAAAAGAAATATTACCTCCAGATTTAATAAAAACTACATTAAAATTATTAAATGGAAATTTACAAGGAAATAATATCTATGGATAAAACTTTATTCTCTAATGCTCTTATATTAAAAATTTACAGTGAACTCTTTTAAATAATATTTTAAATCATTACTTAGGGAAATTAATTAAATATGAAGTAACTTCAAATATGAAGTCGGAAAATGTTTAATTAATTGTTTGTTAATGTAAGGGTTTTCCCATCGAAAGAGGAAAATGAATTGTAATAGCAAACCAACTGTGTATCCCTGATTAGTTTATCACATGAGGTAGGTATGTCACAAACATACCTTTAACCTGCCAAAGGCGCCGGAAAAACCTTGAAAAGATTCAGTCAACAATGGCAGTATATTAAATTTTATTACTTGTAGACGAAGTATAATTTATTTTGATTAAAGTTTAAGATTTGTAAACTATATTCGTGTCTGAATCCTATTCAAGTGATATTCAGTAAATATTTTGGTTTGATTCTATGATTTTTCACCGATATCATTTTTATGAGGTTTGAGCGAGTTCTTACAGTCGAACTTTAAAGTTGGATTTGGACCGTCTATTTAAAACGGCGACAGTGAATGTTTTTACTATTAAACTTGTCTACAAAAGTTTGTCGGAAAGTAAACAAAAGTCTGGAAAGCAAACACAGAAATAAAAAAGCTGAGTGGCAGTCCAATTTTACCTATAATCATAACTCTCAGTTTGACCAATCAGAAGTTAGTATTTGCACTTTGTAAACCCTATACGTCTGATGATCCTTTAATTCCTTTAATGATCCTTTAATAAATGATTTTTTTTTAAAAAAAAAAAAGCTACGATGATGACAGATACACGCAGACAAACAACTTTGATAAAACTACTAAGGAGGTCTTAAAAAGACCTAAAACGGTGTCCATTTAAAAAAAAAATCTGGTTTCTGATTTTTTTTAAACAGAATACTTTCTCATATACTCATGGTATAAATCAGGAAAAGTAAAAATATAGCATTTATACGACATGTCATTGGTTTTATACAGTTTATGGAATAAACATGTGTATTTCTTTGTAAAATCGAGGAATATAGACGAATTTAATTATGAAAAATCGGGTACGGGGTACCTCGGAACTTTTCCTTATTACATCGGATTCGCTAAGCTCATCCTCCCAGCTTCGGACTCGCTTCGTTTGTCCTTTAGAAATAAAGTTCACCAAGTTTATACTGCAACATGCCTTTTGACTCGCTTCGTTCGTCTTCAGATAGTAAATGCATCCGTATCATTCTTAGCGGTCACCCATACAGCACTGACCACGCTCTATGTTCCTTAATTTGTATAATTGAACGAAAATCATGGATATACTAGTTGTTTAAAAACTAAACTTAGTGTACTTATTAGGTAATAATATACATTTGTACTAAATTTCAACTCAACTCGACCATTCACCAACTTTTTAAAAAAACATACGCAAGTCATGTAATAAAAATTGAACTAATGCTGATAATAAGATGAAACTTGACACATACGTTAGTCTTATACATAGTCACATGCGTGCTAAATCTCAATCCAATTGCATCAATTTTCCGCGTTTTATGATTTTTCGAAATTTTTGCTGAGTCATTTGTACAAAAATTTAACACTCTAGCATAAATACACTGGGCGTTACGATTATAACAGACACACACACACACACAGACAGAAAACTTTCCAAAAACCACTCAGGAGGCCTTAAAAACACATGAAACAGATAATTCCGGTTTCATCCCGTTTTCGGATTTTTTCGCAAACACAATACTTTTCCTATATACCTACGGTATAAATGAGGAAAAGTTAAAATGTTGTTAAAAACCACAACATTATTAATAACATACCAATACGTACAATTAAGGAAATTATAAAACATTCACGCCCATTATTCCTCTAAACTTTTAAATGTAATTAGTACACGAAAAACAGGTTTATTTAAAATTGTCACATAAAAATCTAGACAGAGGGAAAGAGGACACGATGAATGAGAGATGCTTTGCAAATCAAATGACTCCTCACTAGTTTTTAATGGTTTGTAAACAAATCAAGTTGTTAAATGGTCTATCCCGTTTCAAATAAAGTCCCAATGGTTAATGTAGTTCATTTTTTACTGTTGATTGCTTTCCTACATTTGGCTATTCCCCCTCCCCAAAAGGGGGAATAGCCCCCTTTAAAAGAAGTTTTTTAACAAAAACTTTTTTTTATTTTATATCGGCTTTAGGTTGTTTAACACGGCTGACGTTCTATCAGCTCGTTTATTGTGACAGTTTAAAAACGGTGCGGTACTCGAACTTATCTCATCACATAGATATACATATAATATATATATATATATATAATATTATAATATAATATATATATAATATATATATATATATATATATATATATATATATATATATATATATATAATAATATATATATGATATATATATTATATATATAATTATATAAATAACATATTGCGTTCGGATTGGGATTAGCACCATTAGTAAAGACACCAATTTCCCAAGTTGCATCATTGTCAATTAAATTTGTAATCAATAATTTGTGTATATATATATTATATATATATAATATATAATATATAATATATATAAATGTGGTGACTAAGAGAATGGGTGATTTTATAGCTATCTAAGGACGAAAAGCAAGTTCAAAACCAACTGCGAATTGAGAGGGAAGCGATACAAGTAAAGAGAAGCGTAAATACGAATACGAAGTGAGGATGACGTAACGCCAATACGAATACGAAGTAATGAGGATGAGCGTAACGCCAAGCGAAGTAATGAGGAAGCGTAACGCCAATACGAATAGAAGTAATGAGGATGACGTAACGCCAATACGAATACGAAGTAATGAGGATGAGCGTAACGCCAATAAAGTAAGAAAAAGTTCCAAGGTACCCCGTACACAATTTTTTAAAACATAGGCAGAACGTTTAAGACTTAACTAATAAGAAGATAGTCAATACTTACTATACTCTTAAGAAAACAAGATAGTAAAGGTTATTTTTTATTTAGGATTTTCCCAAGGGTTCGGTTTGAACAAGCAAAAAATAGAACTTCACCTGCTTAACCGTCCTGAATATACATCTTTATTTTCTTCAAGTAAAAAAAACCCTCTTTCAACAAATTTGCAGACCCAATTTCATGCTGAGAAAAGAGTTCAGAAGGATTCAAAAAGATTCAGGCTAATTCATAACTTTTAAATATAAGCGAATAAAAAACAAGAGGCCCTCGGCCTCTTCGCCTCTCTGGGGCTGGTACTAGGGGCCGCTTATATATAGATATTATAATATATATATATATATATATATTATATATATATATATATATAAATATATATATATATATATATATATTAATTATATAATATATTCATCACTACTTCCAATCTATCCTGACGAAAAGACATTTGTCTTCTTATATGTTATATATATATATATATATATATATATATAAATATATATAATATAAATATGTTATAATATATTATATTATATAAAATAATTATAATATATGCGTTTGGATTGAGATTTAGCACGCATGTAGCAATAAGACATGTAGCATATGGTAGCTACAAGACTACCATATGTCCCAAGTTGCATCTCATTGTCAGCATTAGTTGTTTTTTTTTTATCAAATGACTTGTATACGCTTTTTAAAAAATCGGAAAATAATCTAATTGACTTGAAATTTGGTTAAAGTATATACTTTTATGTAATAAATATGTACTCATGTTTCATTTTAATATGACAAGTATATCCATGTTTTTTAGTGGAATATAAAATTTAACCAGCGTCAAGCGTAATCAGTGCCTGGATGGGTGTCCGCTGTGAATAAACGAATCTATTTATATCTGAGGATGAGCGAAGCAAGTTTGAAAACGTTTTGCAGTATAACTTAAACGATTTGTATAATCTGAGGACGAGCGAAGCGAGTTCGAAGCAGGGAGGATGCGCGTAGCGAATCCGATTTAATGAGGAAAAGTTCTGAGGAACCCCGTACCGGATTTTTTAAGTATTTATTTGCGCTCATTATTTATTATAATCATAGATACTTTTATTATGGTTAAACCATGATAAAGCTAAGAGGGGTTTCATTATAAAGTACTAACAAGAAGTAGCTTGAGAATAAAAATTTAAACGAAAAGCTAGCCACGCACAAGCCTTAAGCTTATGTGGCTAGTAAGATCTTATTTATAAACAAATAACATTATGAATAGATGAAATAAGACTTTTAGAGCCTTTTGTATGATTGTATTGTGTATTACTCTGTAAATTATTTTTTAAATAAATTATTATTATTATAAAACATCCTTTTGTTTGTATTATTTGGTATAAAATAATAATTGAATTATATAAAATATTTTGCGATAGCGTATTACAAAATGCAATTCAGGAATTCATTTTTGTTTATATTATTTACAAAAAAAATATGTTAGCATGAATTTATTTGAGGTTATGATATCAAACTTAATAGAAATATTCAACGAAATAAATTGTACTCTTATTGCACTGACAGATTTACAATTTTTACAAGGATAAGCTAGAAATCGATTTCACAAAAAAAGCTTTAAAAAAAAGTTTACAACATATCTACGTTTTAAACATTAAGTAACATATGTAGCCTCATTTTCAACGTGACCTTGACCCTAATATGGTTTACAGAAAATTCCAACAAACTATTTTTTTAATGACTTGAAATTTTATAGAAAACCATTGTATAAAAACTTTCACGAGATTTATACTTCAAAATTTGACTTATTCGATGAGTAAAACACCATCTGGGATAGTAGAATAAAAATGTAAACTTTGGACCAACTGCATCAGCTATTTTCTTTTTGCGACTCGCTAAAAAATGTCTACTTTTTTATTTTATCTGAAATGTATGTTTACTACGCTATATATTGGAAAATTATTGTATTTGCACTAAATTATAGTATTTGGACAAACAATCCCCGAGATTTCACCTAAATTATGCCTTTTAGGTGTTTTTAAGAACGAACAAAGCGAGTTCAAAGTTAAACAAATGAGTATAAAGAATCCAATAAGGTAAAAAAAAGTTCCGAGTTAATATGAGTTGTATCCTTTTGTTGTTCCTCATTGTTCTATTAATAAGAGTTGTATCCTTTTTTTGTTCCTCGTTGTTATATTAATATGAGTTGTATCCTTTTGTTGTTCTCATTGTTATTTTATATGAGTTGTATCCTTTTGTGTTCTCATTTATATTTATATGAGTTGTATCCTTTTGTTGTTCCTTATTCTTAATATAAGTTTATCCTTTTGTTATTCCTCATTGTTATATTAATATAAGTTGTATCCTTTTGTTGTTCCTTATTTTTAATATAATTTTATCCTTTTGTTGATCCTAATTGTTATGTTAATATGAGTTGTATTATTTAATATTGTAATAAAACGTTTTAAAGTGCACTATCATAAAATGGTCTTAGTGATAACTAACGACTCTTTAAAAATTTATTTATAAAACCATGTATAAATATTTTCTCATATTAAATTCTTTCAATCAATAAGACATTTTTAAAATAAATGTTTATTATAATATATATATATATATATAATAATAATATATATATATTATATATATATATATATATATATATATATATATATATATATATATATTAATATATATATATAATAATATATATATTATATATATATAAAATAAGAATTAAAACTTTTTAATACTTATTATTTAAGTAAATTAATTTTAATTGGAAAATAATTTAAGTGGGTAAGCCGAAATGTCCTAGATTTAGAAAAGGAAATTAGGTCAGATAGAAAGTATTAGGAGTGATACAAGGCTAGAATATTGACCGAAACCCCTCACTTAGCCCTGGGGCCACATGCTCTTTATTTCACGGCCCCAGGACCTCTCTCTGACACCAATCCAACACTCTCTAAAGTCTGCTCTTTCTTAGAAACCTAATCCTGAGGATTTTTAACAGCAGCCAACTTTAACCCACGATATTTATACGACTTTTCTCTCTGTCATCTAACGTTAGCACGGTAAAACATGTGACCTTTTTTTTTAAAAGAAATTGATATTTATTTATTTTAAATTATTAAGATATTTAGACGACCTTTTTCTCCGTCATATTACTTTAACACGGTAAAACATATGACTTTAAAAAAAGGTATTTATTTATTTTAAAACGTTTAAAAATTTAGACGTCTTTTCTCTTTGTCATATTACTTAACATGGCAAAACATATAACCTTTTCTTGAAAAAAAAAAAATAGATATATAGATTTTAAAATATTTAGACGAGATTTCTGTCTATCATTAGTATAACAAGGTAAAACATGAGCCATTTTCTTTAAAAAAATTTAGATATTTATTTATTTTAAAATATTTAGATATTTAGACGACATTTCTCTCTGTCAAATAAGTATAACAAGGTAAAACTTATAACATTTTCTTGAAAAAAATAGATATTTATTTATTTTAAAATATTTAGACGACATTTCCCCCTGTCATATTAATAGTATAAAAAGGTAAAACATGAGCCCTTTTCTTAAAAAAATAGATATTTTTATTTTAAAATATTTAGACGACATTTCCCCCTTCATATTAATAGTAAAAAATAAACATGAGCCCTTTTCTTAAAAAAATAGATATTTATTTTTAAATAACAGAATAGTTTTATTTAAAGATTGGCCCCCTAGTTTTATTCAGAGAGCCAAAGTAAGTGGCTCCCAGGGGGTCAACTCAAGTCCACAAAAATAAGTCAATTTAGTAGGTTAAAACTTTAGTGCTTAGCTTTGGTTCGACACATGGTCAAAAAATCTATTCAATCAGATGAATCGGTAAAATTCCGACTTGCTTCAATCTCGAAGGAAAGGGATTCAAGAACATTACTTATTAAAATAAATAGTGGCAAGTAGTAAGGGAATGGAATAATGGTAAAGAGAAGATGAAATTTCCCTTGGTTAAAGGGTTAAAAAGGGAAATAGATGGTTAAAGTGGGGTCCAATCAAGCCAGAAAGAAAAGACCTTGAGAACTAGCCCTTCAGACCTAGCCAGGTAAAGACTCTAACGAGAGCCAATTTAGTAACCAATCTAAACCTTTTCTTAATTAGACTCAGTTCCTTCCTTTCAGATAAACTGTATAATCTAACTTAACTCCCTGTCTCTCGTTTTTCTCGCTAACTACTTAACCGCTTTTTAAAACAATTGTTTTTTCAACAGCTATACTTTTAAAAATGTCTGTCACAAGAATATAAAGTCTAGAAAAATTAACCTTACAAGAACAACTAAATGAATTTAAAATTATTTTGAAAAAAAAGTTAAAAGAATTAGTAGGAAATAAGTTGAAGATCGTGATCAGCCTATAAGCGACTCCAGAGAAGTTGACTCTAGAAAAGAAAAATTCTCCTATAGCTTCCATTACTTTACAACATCAGAATAAATTGTAAAAATAAAATAAACTCTACTGAAAACTATTGTTAAATAGTTAGTTTTGTACTTCTTAAAATGTCAAGTTTACAAAAATTAACCAGATATTATTTGAACTCTTTAGCAAATTTTCATTGGAAAAATACTGAATAAAAAACCTTTGAATACTGAAGAATAAATGCCCTACATTGAATTTGTATGTATGAGTGTGCAGGAATATGTGTAGCTATGAATAAGTAAGTGTGTACATACATGTATTTATGAAAGAGTATGTTTATGTGTATTATTATACGTATGTGTATGTGTGTGAATCTGTACGTATAAATACCAAGGATCTTAAAAAAAGAGGACGACGCACTAAGTCGATTTGCCATACAAAAAAGTAACCCCATCGAAAACCAAAAAATAGAGAGAATTCAACACGAAACACACGTCAAAAACCAACTGCACATGCTTACAATTCTTAAAACAGCGCAGGTCTTAAATTTTAGAGACAAACTTACCTCTCAATGGTTTCCCATTGTTTATTGCTAGAAAAGGTTATAACAAAACACGCTTAAATTATCACTCACTGAAATGGCAAAGTATAGTTCAAAATTTAAAATTAAATATGTACAAATCACTTAACAAGCACCACAAATATAATAATCACGAGAATACAGAAGAAAGTTGAGAAGCAAACTCGACAACCTTGCTACTTTAAAAAAGTAGCAAGGTTTTAGCAAGTTTTTTACCTTGTCAGTAAAAAAAAGTCAAAACCTATTAAAGCTGCTGTGTATTATACTGTACGCAACAAAGTAGGGTTTTTTTAGGGTCTGTACCGTGTAAACGGCTATATGTACGTCGTGACTTGTAGATCAAAAATAAAAAAAATCATCCAAATCGGCCAAGCAGAAGTTAAGAAAAAGAGGTTTGAAAATGACATTTTTTACGACTTTTTAGTCTTATTCTTCCTGAACTTTTTGTTAAAGCACCTACAGCCTAAACTACAGAACGGATTTTGACGTATGAAGACTTTTTGGATTCGTCTTATGCTCGTGTGCAGTCCTACCGAATAAAATTTCAAATTCGACGTTCCTACGCTAACGCGGAGCGAAAAACTAAGCTAGCGAACGTTAGGTTTATACGTTGACGCACCTACTGCCTAAACTACTGAACGGATTTTGATGTGTGAGGACTTTTTATCCCTACTCAATAAAACATCAAATTTGACAACCCTATGCTTAACACGGAGCTAGAAACTAACCTAGTGAACGCTACTTTTATATAAATTGACCCACCTGCACTCTTTACTAATGAATGGATTTTGGTGTTAGAGGAGTGGTGTATACAATACCTTAACACCCTTTACAGCTTTATCTACAACACGTATCTTGTTTACTTCTGTTTTACATAAAACAGGAACCGTACAAAAAGTCATGACATTTTTCCAAAAAACACTTACATGGTAAAAAAAATTTCCCCGCTAAGTCTTTGGTCCAAAAAAGTAGGACAATCAACTTTTCTGTCCCGCCAAGTCATGTCTGTATTGGGTGGAGGCGGTCATTGGCGTTTCAAAATGAAGTTGCTAGGTTGTCAACACTAAAGGGCCTTATTGAAACTGGGAGGCAATCATCAGCTACGTGCCAGAAAAGTAAATCTAAACTGATGCAATTAAGACAACTGCTAAAATCTATTATGATTAATCTCCACGAACAACTGAATTGTTTGGTATCTCAAAATATAGTAAAAGAAGCTATACAATTGATTCACACTGCTGGCTTGCCACCAAGGAGAAGAAGCTGATGATTGTCTCACAGTATAAATAAGGCCCTTTAGTAATGACAACCTAGCAACTTCACTTTGAAACACCAAACGACCATCTTCACTCAATACGGACATGAGTTGGCGGGACAGAAATGTTGATTTCCCTACTTTTTTGGACCAAAGACTTGGCGGGGAGTTTTTTTTACCACGTAAGTGGTTTTTGGTAAAACGACCATTTTGTAAAATGAATTTAAATAAAGTTGTAATTATTATCAATCGCATTTATTCTTTAAATATCTGTGTTGTATAAAATGATTAAATGTGATGTTACTACAAAACACCAGCTAGGGATGCCGATATGGGTTGTAGAGGGATGAGAGACTCTAGTCACTCCGTAAGGAGACTCTAGTAGGAGTAAGTACCGTTATGGTACCCCCTATCACTGTGTTATTTTACTTTAGTGCCCCCTTTAAGTATTAGTCTATTTGGTGGTAGGTATTGGTCTATCTAACTACCACCTTGTCACTTACTTCATATGCAAAATTATAAATTTGAACTATGCAAACTTATTAAATTTGTTACTAATACATTAAAATTACAATCCAATTAAAAATCTTTAAAATCGGCACTATTTTATTATAAACATTAATGTTTTGAAATATTTTGTTAGGGAATGTAGGGAAAAGCTTACAAAATAATTAAACTATATAGAAGCTATAATATAAACATAAAACTTAAAGTAAGAAAAGTTTAACAGTCGACTCGTAAAGTCAGCGAGCTAATTAAAAATTCTATAGTTTCTGAAAAGTTAATGGAAATAAAAGTAAAGACTTTTTACCTCTTTGTGTACCTGTAAAGGGAAACCAAAGTTAATAAATGATTCAATTTATTTCTCGCTTAAAAATGCGAGGCAACAAAATGAAAGTCGCTTCCCTGAATAATTCTAAACGAGAGAACAATGTCTTTTTATTAACAACAACCTGGCAATAGCTATGGCGAAATTACCTACAGGGAAGGGTAACATTTTTAAAACTGTCAAAGAAAAGGTATAAAGAGAAATCGTCAAACAAAAAATAAAACGGAGACGTTTAGATGTAATTTTAATGAAGAGGTGGCGCTGTGAAGGAAAAGCGAGCAGTTAAGGAACTAATTAACTATAGAAGAAAACGACAGGCAGTAAAAAAAGATTTTCAATGTTTAAAAATTAATTTTAATACGGTGATAAGAAAGACAAAAATAAATATGAAAATATTGTTATGGATCTTTATAAGTTAAAAACAAAAGTCAGAGGTTTTCAGCCAGTTGGTTACTCTGTGGCCTCGGCCGCTACAAGACGTTGGAGCTTCGCGCCCCCGCGCCATTAATTAAATCAGAAATTCATCTGAGATATTTATTTAATTATCAATTATAACCAATCTGGTTTTTGCTCAGTCGCTCGGTTTAAGCTTCACTGTCGGAACAGAAGAACTTTAATAAGTCTGTCAATTTCCGCAGATTTTTAAAGGTGATTCACAGTTTTATTCTACAGGTTGTTGACTATGTTCATCCTTGAATAATCAATACTGAAGTAATAAAAAGGCCTGTGAGACTTACAGGCTCTTTAAAATTCTCTACTCGCAGATCAGGTTAATTCTTTCATTAATGTTTATTTAGTTTTATTTTGTGTTTTAATTTTCATTTCTTTCTTTGTTTCTTGTTTTTTTATTCTATGTGACTTTTTAACTTTTTTTTAGATTTGCTTAGTCCTATTTATTGTTTTTTTTTATTTAGGCCTGAAGATGACCTTTGAAGGTTGAAAACCGATTTGCTATTTAAATATATTTTGTGGAGAGACTGATGTTTTTTATTAATAGTTACTCCACTTGCGCTACCTTATTCATAGTATTTATTACTGAAGTACATTTTAAGCAGTCATACAAAGCTATGGTTTCCCAACCTATGCCATTAGCGAATTTTGTCTGAAGGAAATTCTCTAAAAAATATATTTGTTTCTGCCTCATATTTTTGAGAGCATGAAAGCTTAGTATAGCAGCGGGCCACCTGTTGCTTCCAGCTAAAGGTACAGGAACTTATAGTAAAATCAAGGCTCTTGCGTGAATCAGACGCAGAATTCCTGTACTAGAACTCAGAACGTAATTTTACCTTTTATCTAAAGGAGTTAGAAAAAATTCTGGCGCGGTGGTCCGCATGTCGGGCGAATTTCCTTTGGATACGTGTTTCGGTGCTTTTTACATTATATAAGTTTACAACTACTAAATAAATAATTCCGGCGCGGTGGTCCGCTGTCGGGCGAATTTCATTTAGAATGCGTGTTTCCGTGCTAAACAACCCATTTCTTGCTTATGCAAGAACCATGCCCATTGCGTGGTTCCGGTTCATGCTTTAGAACCTAAGCAGTTACTCAATTGTCAAGCACTGCTCGTAACTCATTTTGTCTGTATTTTCCAAAGGAAATGCGCATAATTATCCAGTTGGTTGTACAAACTATGCCTCTAAAATTAGAAGTACGCACTATTATTTGCACTAGTTTAAAGCTTAGTTACTTATATTTAAGCTTAGTCAGTAATCTTTAAAGGTTTTAGCGCATTTCCTTTAGAAAATACAGACAAAATAAGTTACGAGCAGTGCTTGACAATTGAGTAACTGCTTAGGTTCTAAAGCATGAACCGGAACCACCAATGGGCATGGTTCTTGCATAAGCAAGAAATGGGTTGTTTAGCACGGAAACACGCATTCTAAATGAAATTCGCCCGACAGCGGACCACCGCGCCGGAATTATTTATTTAGTAGTTGTAAACTTATATAATGTAAAAAGCACCGAAACACGCATCCAAAGGAAATTCGCCCGACATGCGGACCACCGCGCCAGAATTATTTTTAGTTGTAAACTTATATTAGGTACAAAAACGATAAAAAATTATTATCCCTACTAGGATTTGAACCCAGGTACTCTGGGTTTGAGAGCTCGCATCCAAAGGAAATTCGCCCGACATGCGGACCACCGCGCCAGAATTATTTTCTAGTTGTAAACTTATATTAAGTAAAAAAAAACGATAAAAAATTATCGACCCTTCCAGGATGTGAACCCAGGTACCCTGAGTTTGAGTGGTCGTATTGACTCCGGACCACTGCCATTCAACTCAGAGGCCCAAAAAACATTGAAAACGACACCTTACTCGAAATTTAATTTTCAACGACCGTAATGTTGGTTTTCTATAATTTTTGTGGTTTTTTCGACTTTTTTGTAACTTTAAGTGGTCGAATCAACTTCGGACCGGTTTCATTCGATTCAGCGCCCAAAATTACATAGAAAACGACACCCCACTCGAAATTTATTTGTTATCGACCTAAATTTTGGTTTTCGGTAATTTACAATGGTTTTTTCGATTTTTAGGTCACTTAGAGTGGTCGTATCGACTTCGGACCGGTTTCATTCGATTCAGCGTCTCAAAAAACATAAATATTGACCTTTTTTGCGGCAAAAAATATTAACCCAGAATTTTGCTGATTTTTTTAAAATTTCGCTGACCGGGTTAATGACGTCACAAAAACCTGGTTTTCAATAGGGTTCGTGTCTTCCCGAAGGTTGATTTTTGTACCAAGTTTGGTTAAAAAATATTAATCCGTTCGAAAGATAGAGTGTTTACAAGAAAGTGTCTAGAAATACATATATATATATATATATATATATATATATATATAATATATATATATATATATAATATATATATATTATATATATATATATATATATATATATATTAAAGTCTCGCGAATTTTTTTTTTTTTCGTCATTAGGGACCTCTGAAACGGATTTGTGTCGTGGTCCGAGGTTCGAATTCCGCCATGACGCCTATCCCATTAGCGAATTTTTTCCCAAAGGAAATTCGCTAAAAGGGCTCAACATGCCCCCCCCCCCCAACGTGGTTTTCTTCCCTATATTTAGATAGATAGATATATTTAGTATCTCTAAATATCTAATAACCAAACCTGCGTTAATTAATATATTAAGTTCTCCTTGTCCCCTATTTCATTCCGGAGAGTTTTAACTCATTAGGGAAAAATTTTACACTAGATACATTTACAGAATAGTAGTAATAGTGGCGGTAATGAGGTATAGGTGATAGATCACCTTGCAAATAGACCACGTTTGTTGGGCCCTTTTTGCTAACTCCCTTTGATAGAAGATAGTGTTCTACCTTATGAGTCCTAATGAAGCATTTTGCGTCTAATCCACAGAAGAGCATTGTATTTACTGTAAGTTTCTGTAGCTTTCACTAGAAACAACACGTGCCCGACTGCCAGATTAGGCTTACCTGATCTTAAACCCATACGACAGAAACATGTATATATTTTAATATAAGCTACTATTGAGGGTCCTAAATTTTGCCTAAACCCAGGTTCATTTAGAGGTAAGGATCTTTTACGAGTACCAGACATCACACAGGCTCGGAACCACCGGCTTAAAGTCCCTTTCGAAGGACGGCACGTGAAAGGATTTCCATCCCTCGAACGAAATCCTAGAGGTTCCGACCAGGATCGAACCCGGACTGTCTGGGTGGCAGATGTTACGTCCTAACCATTACCCACCGGGACCCCCTACATCTACAGAATATGGCCTTTTTTCAACAAATTGAAATCATTATTTCAAACATTTAAATAAATAGATAGTAAGTTAATTATAAAAAAAATGTTAAATAAAAGAATAGTGAAATTAAGGCCTTTTGTATAGAAGCTATGGTTAATGTCGTAACTTCCCTCATTACTGTGTAATAAAGATTTGTTTAAAACATTTTTTTTGAAAAATATAAAAATGTTAATTTCACAGTCTAAAATAACAAAACGGGAATAGAAATGCGAGTGGGAAAACTGAGAAGGGGTTTTCCTAATTACACAGTGTGCCTTACAGCTAGGAAAACAATGAGTCTGAAATTTCCTTTACTTATAATATAACAAGAGGCAAGGGAATATTGCTTTTCATCAAGCTTTCCACACAGACTTTTCAACACCTTCATCTCGAAAACCTCTTTCCTCAATCTACTCCACAAAAACATACTCTTTCCCATATTTTTAGTCTTTATAACTTTAATGCGTAGTCGCTCATTAACTTAAGGATTTTGGAATAATTTGGCGAAACCCTTTGGAACCCCTATCCATTTATATTGGAGGGACAACAGAAATAATTGGAACCAATTTTGAACTATAGCTAAATAATTTGTTCTTTACCAATGACATTAATTAAAGAAATCGCAGAACCTCCAATTTACTAACAGAAAAGTTAAGAGCTTAAGTGTTGCCCCGCCTACTAATGATGAGGTTAGGCCGAAACCGATTCATATCATATTCATATCCAACAGCAAGAATTAACGGTGGCTAATCACCTTAACCTTTCCAGCATTGAGTCACAATATTCTTGAATTACCTAATACCTTTTCAACATCGCTAGTCACAAATATTCTGAACATTACCTATACTCTTTTCATACATTCGTATCACTAAATATTCTGAAATTACCCGCTAAACCGTTTTTCAACATCGTATCACAAATATTCTGAATTTACACAACCTTTAACATCGTATTCACACAATATTCTGAAATTACCTACCTTTTCAACAAATATTCTGACGAAGTTAACCTAACTTTTTCAATATTTGAGTCAAAAATATTCTGANATATTCTGAATTTACCAAACCTTTTCAACATCGTATCACAAATATTCTGAAATTACCTAACCTTTTCAACAAATATTCTGAAATTACCTAACCTTTTCAATATTGAGTCAAAAATATTCTGAAATGAATTAAACTCTTCAACATCGAGTCACAAACCCTCTGAAATTAGTTAACCCTTCCAGCATCGTGTCACAAATATTCTGAAATTTCTTTTAACCTTCCAGCATCGAGTCGTAAATATTCTGAAATCACCTAACCTTTCCAGCATCGTATCACAAATATTCTGAAATTACTTAACCTTACCAATATTGAGTCAAAAATATTTAGATATTACTTAACCTCTTCAAAATCGTGTCACAAATATAACCCTTATCATTTAAATTAATCAAATTCATTTGAAGATTTATACAAAAAATCGATGTTTTATATACAACTAGTTTTTCTCATAGTCGAAAATTTCGGCTAAACAATAAAGTAACAGTCTCCCCACTCCAATATATTTCAATAGTAGAGTGGAACGCCAAGGACTCACGCCACATGCAAACCTTTTGATTCATCTGGGGGAGGCAACATGCCCGCCTACCTTAGAAGTCGCTTGCAAAAAAATACCCTCTCCAAAAACACCAACAAGCTAGTTTCTTTAAGAAAATTTATTCCTGTCAAGACAATTTTAGAACTTAAAAAAAAAGAATAAAAATAACTTAAACCAACATAGAACTTCCTTAAGTCTTCCAACTCACTTCTATAGAAAGGAAGAGATTAATCAGAGTTCCCCCTTTTACTTGAAGAAAGGATTTTTATAACATTATTCAAACGAAGTAAGTACAGAAACTTATTCAACCAAAGAAGAAGTTAACTCTATCATTCTTTGAGTCGGAAAAATGTAGAGCTTTCGTTTTAAAAAGAAACCAGATAGTTTGTATTTAAATTGATAAAAATAGAAAAGTAGCAGTTAAATTGATCTACAATTAAATAAGATTTACATTTAAAAAAAATCGGGTACGGGGTATCTCGGAACTTTTCTCCATCACATCGGATTCGCTACGCTTATCCTTCCTGCTTCGGACCGCTTCGCTCGTCCTGAGAAATACAGTTCTTCAAATTTATACTGCAACATGACTTTGGACTTAATTCACTCGTCTTCAGATAGTAAATGCATCCGTATCATTCTCAGCGGACACCCATACAGCAATGACCACGCTCAATGCTCCTTAATTTTTATGATCTAACAAAAGTCATAAATATGCTTGTCGTATTAAAAATAAACTTAAAGTGTACTTCTTTATTAGGCAATTATATACATTTGTACCAAATTTCAACTCACATGGACCACTTTTCTATTTTTTACATTTTTTAAAAAAGCGTACACAAGTCATTCAATAAAAATAATGAAGTGAAACTTAGCACATATTTTATACGTAGTCACATGCGTGTCAAATCTCAATCCGATCGCATAATTTTTCCGCGTTTTATGATTTTTCGAAATTTTCGCTAAGTCATTATTGCGAGTTAATGACGTCATAAACAAATTATTTTCCGAATAGCACAATTACAGCGGTAGACTTATTTTTGTACAAAATTTCAACTCTCTAGCATACATACACAGGGCGCTACGATGATAACAGACCCACAAACACACACACAAACAGACAGACAACTTTGCGAAAACCACTCAGGAGGTCTTAAAAACGCGTGAAACGGGTAATTCCGGTTTCATCCCGGTTTCGGAGTTTTTCGCTAACACAATACTTTTCCTATATACCTACTGTATAAATGAGGAAAGGTAAAAATAAAATAAAGTTACATTGAAGTTAACATATTTATATAGAGGATAATATAAAGTTACACACAAGTTAACACATAATAATAGTTATCAATGGCAAGTTTTAAATAATCTATTTTTTCATCAAACCTGTTTATGTACATTTTCCCCAATGAGTAAAAATTAGGGAATTTTTTACCCCAATGAGTAAAAATAAGGGATTTTTCCCCCAATGAGTAAAAATTAGGGATTTTTTTCCCCAATGAGTAAAAATTATGGAATTTTAATAAGTATAAATTAATCCTACTCAATTGATAAGGGCTCTTCAGAAAAGCTCTCAATTCATTATTTTCAGAAAAGTCAAGTGTTTTTCTGGTATTTTTTTATTCATACCTTGAAACTTCTACCACCCATTTCTATTATTTCCTTATATTTTTTACAACCTTTTTGTGAATAATATTGTTTAGGGTCTAATTAATCGATACATTTTTGAATATTTGATTTTATATTTAACTTCTACACTCGGCTAAACTTGTATTTTAAATTTAAAACTTTATTTCGTATTTATATAATTTTACATAAATTTTTACCCTAACTAAAACCTGTGTCAAAAATTATGAAAAAAGTGAAATTTCTGGGCAGATTTAATAAATTGGACAAATTATTAAATTTAATTTAACAGATTTGTTACAAAATTTATTACAATTGTTACTCTTTTTTTCCTACTATGTAGGTAAGAGTGCAAAAGAGAATTGTGTTCACCCCAAAACCTGACACTGATATTCTATCATGATGATTACTGTTTCAAAATTCAACCGATATTCCCTATCGGTTGAATTTTGAAACATCAAAAAAGTAACCTGAACACCCTTTTGTATTAAAATGATAAAAAAAAACATTAAAAAACACAGTAAGTTTTATAATACAACGTTTATGATAGGAAACAAAACCCAAAAATGCGAGAAAAACTGACAATGATTAATTTGTTGTAACCTTAACTTACACTTAAAAAAATGCATTGAGACGGAGCTTTATTAGCTAATAACGATAGCGCGTAGTTTTCGCTTTATAGAGAAAAGTGCATTGAGACGGAGCTTTTTTAGCTAATAACGATAGCGCGTAGTTCTCACTTTATAGAGAAAAGTGTATTGAGACGGAGCTGTATTAGCTAATAACGATAGCGAGTAGTTCTCGCTTTATAGAGAAAGCGAGAACTAGAACTTTTTGCGCGTAGTGCAAAAAACCTAAAACCTTCGAAGCCGCCCAATAGCAACAAACTTTAACTTCAACACGATAAATCGTGTATGTCCTACAATGAGGTGTCGAATAGACCTTAAAATAAGCTTGGAATTGAAAAAGACCTTTTATCAAAATCTTTATCTCGAAAACTACATTTTTCAACGAAAAATCAACAGAAAAGAGGGCAACTAAATAAAAGCCATTAGACAAGGGGTTTAGGCTCAGGCAATATTATTATGTCCTAAGCTAGGTAAATTTGTGCAAGGCTAATGTAAGTCAGTGTTACCATCACGCGATCTTTTCAACCAAAAATCCCCTAACTCTTTTTAAACTAAACACACTATCTATATCTACAACTAATTCCTCTCATTTTAGTTTTTACTTTTTCCGCTCTTAAATCCTTTTACACAAAATAACCTTTCTTACTTCCAAAAAGGCAACAAAATTAATTACAAAATGAAGCTCCCTACCTTTAGAAACGAAAAGTTGAAAAACTGGGAAAAGTTTTAACCCAAAAAACTAATAAAAACATTTTCATTCAGAATCAAGCCATTCTTATCTAGGAAAAGCGGGAAAATCGTTCCTGTAAAGTACCGGAAAATGTTATATCAACCAAAGTTTAGCAATACAAATATATTTTAAAGTAAAACAGTCTGAGTAATTTATTTAAAGGAAACATAGTTAATAGTAATTTAAATACACTTCTATAGGTATAGTCTGAGTAGTCAAGGAAATATAGTTAGTAGTAATGTAAATACACTTAAATACACCGCTATAGGTATAGCTTGAAATAATATTATTCTAATAATATAATAACACACACACACACACACACACACACACACACACACACACACACACACACACACACACACACACACACACACACACACACACACACACACACACACACACACACACACACACACACACACACACACACACACACACACACACACACACACACACACACACACACACACACACACACACACACCACACACACACACACACACACACACACACACACACACACACACACACACACACACACACACACACACACACACACACACACACACACACACACACACACACACACAACACCACACACACACACACACACACACACACACACACACACACATATATATAATATATAAATCTTTCTGATCATATAGTTATTATTCAGTCAGAAAGCTGTTTCTTTCTGATCTAGTTACCTCATTCAGATGCAGAAAGCATTCTTAAGAACTCTTTCTGATCTGTATAGCTAGTTACCTCATTTCGAAAGCTCCTCTTCTATCAAGTTAATCAGAGCAAAAGCATTCTTAAGAGACTCTTTCTGATCTGTATAGTTAGTTACCTCATTCAAGAATCAGAAAGCATTCTTAAAGAGACTCTTTCTGATCTGTATAGTTAGTTACCTCATTCAGAGGCAGAAAGCATTCTTAAGAGACTCTTTCTGATCTGTATAGTTAGTTACCTCATTCAAAATCAGAAAGCATTCTTAAGAGACTCTTTCTGATGTGTATAGTTAGTTACCTCAGTTCAGAGGCAGAAAGCATTCTTAAGAGACTCTTTCTGATGTGTATAGTTATTACCTCATTCAGAGGCAGAAAGCATTCTTAAGAGACTCTTTCTGATCTGTATAGTTAGTTACCTCATTCAAAATCAGAAAGCATTCTTAAGAGACTCTTTCTGATGTGTATAGTTAGTTACCTCATTCAAATCAGAAAGCATTCTTAAGAACTCTTCTGATCTGTATATTATAGTTACCTCATCAGAGGCAGAAAGCATTCTTAAGAGACTCTTTCTGATCTGTATAGCTAGTTACCTCATTCAAAATCAGAAAGCATTCTTAAGAGACTCTTTCTGATCTGTATAGTTAGTTCACCCTCATTCAGAATCAGAAAGCATTCTTAAAGAGACTCTTTCTGATCTGTATAGTTAGTTACCTCATTAAGGCAGAAAGCATTCTTAAGAGACTCTTTCTGATCTGTATAGTTGTTACCTCATTCAAAATCAGAAGCATCTTAAGAGACTCTTTCTGATGTGTATAGTTAGTTACCTCATTCAGAGGCAGAAAGCATTCTTAAGAGACCTCTTTCTGATCTGTATAGTTAGTTACCTCATTCAGAGGCAGAAAGTTCTTAAGAGACTCTTTCTGATCTGTATAGTTAGTTACCTCATTCAAAATCAGAAAGCATTCTTAAGAGACTCTTTCTGATGTGTATAGGTTAGTTACCTCATTCAGAATCAGAAAGAGCATCTTAAGAGACTCTTTCTGATCTGTATAGTTAGTTACCTCATTCAGAGGCAGAAAGCATTCTTAAGAGACTCTTTCTGATCTGTATAGTTAGTTACCTCATTCAAAATCAGAAAGCATTCTTAAGAGACTCTTTCTGATGTGTATAGTTAGTTACCTCATTCAGAATCAGAAAGCATTTTTAGGAGACTCTTTCTGATCTGTATTGTTATATGACACTAACTGCTCTCTGCAGCCTCTTCTCTCTGCAGACTAAGATCACAGGCGTCAAAAACGTATTTACATCACACAAAATCACCCAGTTGTTGCTTCTTAAGCAAGCATCTATAAACTTGCTAATTAAGAATTTTAAAAGTACATTAGGCCTTTTTTTGATAAAGATCACCTAATAATTATGAGTTTCTATTTCATCTCAAATATTTTTTTGAGAAGAATTTTTTTTTCGGGTGTTTCATGCAACACCCGAAATTTATTACAACACCACCAAAGAATTTCCTATTTCACAAGAAAGTTCCCCAAGTTTCATGTCTTAAATGTTTAAAATTTAAGAGGGGGAGGAGGTCTTTTGTACCATCCTGTATATCCGTACTACCAACTGTATATGTATAACTTACTTGTTTTGAGATTGATGCAGACTAACGCTGAAGTAGCCATAGCCTAGCAAGGTGAAGATGTAGTCACACTAAACCATCATGTCTTGACTCATTCGTACCGTCTCTCCTGTCAACCAAAAAACGAACACAATTTTAAAGGGATATGATTAGTTATGATATCTTTGAATACTAATAACAATGATACAGACAAATTTACATAGAAGGCGGTAACTAGAATATTTTTTAAAGAGGATATCAAGTTTGAGAATTTTACTGACCCCACAAAGGTTTTATGAAATAGAAAGATAAGAGGCAATTTACTTTCCATAAACTGGATCCTTATGCAAGAAACATATTGTTAAGCACGAAAACACGCATTCCAAAGGAAATTCGCCCAACATGCGGACCACTGCGCCAAAATTATTTAAAAGGGTCCCATATCTTTGGTTGTAGTCATCCGATTTTGATGATTAAACATTCGTTTTATAAAACATTTCATCACACGGCCCATAGGGAACCTTTTATTTCAAGAAAACTGAAATTCGTGTTATTTAATAAAATTTTTAGCATGGGTAATCATATGAGGGGATCCACTCTGGAAGGGCAGACTATGCCTTTCTTTCATAATATAAGGCATATTTGCGGTCAAATTTGGTTTAAAGTAGTACAAAATGAGTCACATTTTCTCAGATCCTGCTCTTGGCAACTTCGCTGGCCTGAAACCTCCTTAGAAGGTGTAACTGAATAAAATATATCCCGGATAAAATGCACCCTTTACATTTTATATTTATTTATGTACCCTTTACATGTATTTATAGTTTAAGAAAAAATTTGATCAGAAGTAGTACAAAATGAGTCACATTTTTTCAGGTTCGGCTCTTGGATTAAAACTCATATGCTTTAACATTACATTTGATTTCTAATTTCCAAAATTCACAAAATTTAACCCCGGTTCTATTTTATCTATAACCGGCAGTGATAATATATTAGGAAAATGATTAAAGTTCTCCATAAAACCTAAGAACTATCAAGGAGCAGAAGCAAGAGAAAAAAAAATTGCCACACGTAAGCCTAAATAAATAGGGAGGAAAAAACAGGGGTGTAAATAAATGAAACAATATGTAAAGATTTCTAAAAAGAGACGAAGAGTGACTAAGATATATATCGAGTGTCACCTGATGCTTTCCTCGCCAAGGCAACCCTGCTTTCGCTCAGGCAACACTGATCCCGATAACATCTACCATATGTTTTCCTTTCTTCCTGATAACTAAACCCGATAAGGAAAATGCTCTTTGTCTTTCTTTTGGCCTTTTACAAAATATGTATAAATATTATTGATATCAATTTCGAATTTATTTACCAAGGTAAGTTTTCTTTTACCTTTTTAATGAATTTTATAGTTTAGCACTGTTATCATTATTTAAACTGTTCATTTACCTTTTTTCTAATTTATTTTTAACTTTTTAGGATTTTGGCCAAATTATTTTAATTTTCAATTTTTAGTGTAAGTTTTTTAATGTAATTTTTATTTGACACAATTGTGCGAGAGAGACCTAGGAAATGTAACAAGCAAGATGCATTGCAACATCTGGGAACTGTTCCATCATTCAACATTCGTCATCATTAATGGCTCGACATAATGTCATGTCCCACTCTGTTAAAGTTACGTCTAACTCATCAGGGCGCCAACAAAGCCTGAACTCGTCTCTGGTAAATACTTCACATTAAATTCTTCAGAATTAATTGAAGGTCAGAGATGAGTTAAACGTAACAAAACAGAGTGGGACATGACATTATGTCGAGCCATCAATGATGACGAATGTCGAATGATGGAACAGTTCCCAGATGTAGCATTGCATCTTACTTGTTACATTTCCTAAGTGTCTCTCGCACAATTATATTGTGTCCAACTATTCATGCTTTGCAAAACTCAAATTAGTATCAAATGATATAATTTTTATTTATTTTCTGATATCTCAGCACGACTTAAATAATATTTGTTTTGTGATCTTTATTCGTGTAATAACTTTATTGAGTGCAATTATGTTTATCTTATGTAGATTTTAATAACTTAAAAATGCTCTGTGCGATGAAGAGCGAAATATTGTTTCAATATAAGATCTACATTTTCATTTTGTCTCTTAAGCGCGCAAAAACAAAACTTATGAAAATGCTCTATTTTCTTTATACATACCTACACATATGAATAATACAGAAAAACCGGAGGACTTCAGCCCACTCAGAGTTGGTTCCTTGTGTGCTATTATTACTTATTATTTACAATTTTTTCTAAATATAAAACAAATTATCAAAAAACTCAAAATTGATTCCGTCAAATATTTAACTTAAATAAATTAAAAACTAATAACGACACACGGAAAAATACAATATTGTTATAAAAGATAATCCTTTGTTTCGTGACGGAAAGCAAGTTAGAAGACAAAGAAATCAAGCTAAAACATCAAGAATCAGTCTGTTAGCAGAATTGTTTCTTAACTGGATTGATTCAATAACTGACATACATGCAAACAATTTGACTTTGTTACAAGAATCCCCCCCTCACGAGTAATATTAAGGTTATTCAATATTCAATACCATACAGGATTCGAATGAATTGTCTCGTCATAATCAATAGATGAATTTGATTTCAAAGAATAAAGCTTGTAGATTGGAAAAACACAAGAGTTTTGATAAAGTAAAAATGCACTGGGAAAACTAAACTTTCAACTATCCCATGATACATCCTCTAGAAACCCATTCAGCTTTTATTCAAATGATAATAGCCTTTACAGCCTTTATGTAACCATGGAAATTTTCAAACTTTGATAAAGCAATTGATTTTTAGCGAATTTAGACGTTATGGCAGGAGTCGAAACTCGGACCATGACCAAAATCCGTTTAATCCTGATCACGAACAAATAAGTGACTTTATATACACTTTATAAAATTTAGACACTTTCTTGCATACACACTATTCTTCAAACAGATGAATATTTTTTAATGAAACTTGGGACAAAAATCAACCTTTGAGAACACATTACCCTATTGAAAACCAGGTTGTTGTGATGTCATTAAACCGGTTTGCTGTTTGCTGATTTAAGTTAAGCTTCATAACTTAAGCAGTTACTCAATTACCAAGCACTGCTCGTAACTCACTCACTCACTCACACACAAATATATATATATATATATATATATATATATATATATATATATATATATATATATATATATATAATAACTTTTTATTCAGCACAAATTTAAAATAAACATTTAGAAACTTAAACAAATAATAAAACTTAAGAAGTAAAAATTTAATTATCTCAACATGTTTATTAAAAGATGAGCTTAAAAGATTGTTTTATTTTCTCAAACATGTTAAAAACTTTATTATTATACTGCAAAGTGGCCGGGAGGAGAAAAGTTGCAAATCAAATAAATCAAAAGTAAAACACAGAAATAACTCTTTTGAATAATTAACGAAAGGGCTAAAGAGATATGGATAAAGAAACGTTTAGAAAAACGAATTAACACAGTGTGAATCCATATGGGAATTGTATTTAATTTCTTGAAAAGAGGTAAAAATAACGTAGTATTACGCAAAAACAAGTCAAATATTCAGGGGGGGGATAATTTATAAGGGGAAAAGAGATTTATAAAATAGAGAGATTAATCAAGAGATTTTTAGAATGCTTTCTGTGGAGAGAGACCACATCAACAATTTAAACTCTAGGGAAGGCATGTCGGACAACCTGAGCCCCTTATTCACATGAGGGTCAATACCACAAAATCCTGTAAGTCCACCTCTAAAAGTTAATTTTAAAAACAACATCAACGTCTCTATTAATAGACAAAGTTAAAAATAACTAACATTTTTAAAGTATAGTTTATTAATGAGAAATCTTTAATTATCTTTCATTAATAGCTTACTAAGATCTAATTCACCAAATACTTCTTTAACATAATTCAATTTCATTACATGTCCTTTTTGATTTTCTTTACAAGATTTTTGAACCTAGGGCTAGTTATAATAATAATATATACCACCTTAGCATTTGCTATCCTTAGGTAGTATTAAATATTTCCCCCCATTTCTGAAACAATGAGCAGGACTGCCGAAGAAGACCACGTCGTATTATGTGTTAGTTTCGTGTACGACCACGTCGTATTTTGTTTTCGTTTCGTATATGACCACGTCATATTTTGTTTTCATTACGTATATGACCACGTCATATTTTGTTATCGTTTCCTATATGACCACGTCATATTTTGTTTCACGACCACGTCATATTTTGTTTTCGTTTCCTATATGACCACGTAGTATTTTGTTTTCGTTTCTATATGACCACGTCATATTTTGTTTTCGTTTCCTATACGACCACGTAGTATTTTGTTTTCGTTTCCTATATGACCACGCCGTATTTTGTTTTCGTTTCCTATATGACCACGTCGTATTTTGTTTTCATTACGTATACGACCACGTCATATTTTGTTATCGTTTCCTATATGACCACGTAGTATTTTGTTTTCGTTTCTATATGACCACGTCATATTTTGTTTTCGTTTCCTATATGAGCGTCGTATTTTGCTTTCGTTTCCTATATGACCACGCCGTATTTTGTTATCGTTTCCTATATGACCACGTAGTATTTTGTTTTCGTTTCTATATGACCACGTCATATTTTGTTTTCGTTTCCTATATGACCACGTCGTATTTTGTTTTCATTACGTATACGACACGTCATATTTTGTTATCGTTTCCTATATGACCACGTAGTATTTTGTTTTCGTTTCTATATGACCACGTCATATTTTGTTTTCGTTTCCTATATGAGCGTCGTATTTTGCTTTCGTTTCCTATATGACCACGCCGTATTTTGTTATCGTTTCCTATATGACCACGTAGTATTTTGTTTTCGTTTCTATATGACCACGTCATATTTTGTTTTCGTTTCCTATACGACCATCGTATTTTGTTTTCGTTTCCTATATGACCACGCCGTATTTTGTTTTCGTTTTCTATATGACCACGTCGTATTTTGTTTTCATTACGTATACGACCACGTCATATTTGTTATCGTTTCTATATGACCACGTCGTATTTGTTTCGTTTCCTATATGACCACGTCGTATTTTGTTTTCGTTTCCTATATGTCCAGGTCGTATTTTGTTTGCTTACAATCATTGCATTAACTGCGCAGGTCCTTAATTTAGAGGCAAACCTACTTTCGGATGGTTTCCTGTTGATTTGCTTATAGAGAAGGTTATAAACAAATAGTAAAAGTTCATTTCTACCGTAGGTATACAGGTAAGTATTTTGATTGCAAAAACAAAGGTGAAACCAGTTTGATGTTGTGTATAAGCTCAATCGAATTATTTTTCGAATTGGTACATTTTAAAAAAAAAAACATACACAAGTTAGATAATAAAAATTGAACTAATGCTCTTGTTGGGTATCCCCAAAAACAATAGATACAAGATATATAAATAAGAAATGGTAAAATAAAATAGTTGTGAGAGAGGGTACGTTACCGGCTAGGAGTAACAAAATTTTCTTGTAGCGAAGACAAGATGGAAGTGATGGAAAATTTCATATTTGATGTCATCTCACCGTTAGTTCCTTTAACCGCCGGTAGATTGCAACACTTTCTGGGCGTTAATTAAACATTTCGCATGATAAATTTACATTTTAGTTACTATGCTCTCTCATAGATAGCGGGAGATGTATGAAATAGAGAAATAGTAAGTAGAAATAAATAATAAAAATATTAGATCGAACAGCTCTGCTCATAATAAGACGAAACTTAGAAAATATGTTATTCTAATACATGGGCTACATGCGTGCCAAATCTCAATCCGATTATTTTTCCGCGTTTCATTTTTTTTTTTGAAATTTTTGCTGAGCCATTATTGCGTGTTAAAATATACTTTCCCGAGAGCACAACTACAGCTATAGGCTGATTTTTGCACATAGTTTCAACTCTCTATCGTAAATACACTAGGAGCTACGATGATAACAGACACACATACAGACAGACAACTTTGTGAAAATCATTTAGGAGGCCTTAAAACACCTTAAACGGATAATTCAAGTGACATCCCAGTTTTTTTTGCAAACACAATACTTTTCCAACATACCTACAGTATAAATAAGGAAAAGTAAAAACCATTAAATTCAATAATAAAACTAGACCTACATAAAAAACAAACCTAATGTCATAATTCATTACTTATTAAAGTCAAAAGAAAATACTGCCATCTTAATTATTATTTTACGATTTTTAATTTAGATTTATATCACTTTGGTTCCTTGTAATTCTAAATATGTACAATCACGCGACTTATCTTTTAGTTTTGGCAGTATGGCACGACTGTGCCACTTTGATTGACTCGTAATGGCCTTTATAGTTTATTTTTCGAGCTTTGTAAACTCATTATTTATTACATTTTCGTGACTCAAGTCACTTTACATATTTAATTAATGATAATTTCCTCGGTGGCTTTTGTATGTCGTTTCAAGGCCCAAGGCTGTTCACCCTTAAGGGGTTTAATTATGTTTATATTAGGTATTAAATATTTTGACATTGGATAATTATTTAGTTGTTTTAGGGACAAATTTATCAAATAAATATACCTAAATATTTAAAGTAATAGTAATCAGTTTATAATTATGTTATTAAATTATTATCTTCGGGCGTTAATTGAATTAGGCATTAAACCAAATGAAACCGTGTTCACAAGCTGTAATAGGAGACTAATTCAACACCGTAGTAAAGTTTTCCCTTATCACAATGGAATAACAATTAAGTTAATCACTTTATTTATTGTCATTAGATAATGTTTACGGCTCGGGCAACACATTTAAGCTACTCAAAGTTCAGACTTTGGGGAGGAGGGGGGGGACTCAAGGTCCATTCTGGGATACCCATAGTCCAGATCTGGGCCACCCATAGACCAGACCTGGGCCACCCATAGACCAGACCTGGGCCACCCTTAGTCCAGACATGGGCCACTCATATTCCGAACCTGGTTTACTCATTGTGCAGACATAGGCCACCCTTAGTCCAGACTTAGGCTACTCATGGTCCAGACCTGGGCCACCCAAAGTGCAGACCTTGGCTACTCATGTTTCAGACCTTGGCTACTCATAGTCCGCACCTGGCTACTCATGGTCCATTCTTTTGCGTCCCATAGAGCAGACCTTGGCTACTCATGGTCCAGACCTTGTCTACTCATAGTCCAGACCTTGGCTACTCATGGTCAAGACCTTGGCCACCCATAGTCCAGACCTTGGCTATTCATGGTCCAGGCCTTGGCTACACATGGTCTAGACCTTGGCTACTCATGGTCTAAACCTTGGCTACTCATGGTCCAAACCTGGGCCACCCATAGTCTAGACCTTGGCTACTCATGGCCCAGACCTTGGATACTCATGGTCCAGACCTAGGCTACTCATGGTCCAGATCTTGGCTACTCATGGTCTAGACCTTGGCCACCCATAGTCTAGATCTTGGCTACTCATGGTCTAGACTTTGGCTACTCATGGTCCAGACCCATAGTTTAAACCTGTGCCACTTTTAGTCCAGACCTGGGCTACTTATTGTCTAGACCTGGGCCACCTAGAGACCAGACCTAGACTACCTATGGTCCAGACCACTCTCCTCATCCAAAAATTTACTGCTCGGCTTATAAAAGCTATTTGTGGATAACTTCATTTAACCATTTATTGTTGAAATCACTTGATCAACTCCATGTTTGATTTATTTAATTACTTTAAGTAATTTGGTTTATTTTAAGTTCTATTGTTTATAAAATCTGTGCGCTGTAAGTTTACTTACTTCAGAAATCAAACTTTTTGAATAATAAACTTAGTCAATCATGAAACAGTGGTATCATTGACTGGCGATGATTTTTGAAATAGTTGATAGTTGTCGATAATGTCACTATTTTACACAAAAGACACAATTTTTAAGAAAGGTAAAAGGAACGACAATGAAAGAAAATCGTAAATATAACTCAATGATTATCAAAAACAGTGATGATTTGTTTTAAGATTTTAAAAAGCATGAGTCATGCTAGTATGAAATTGCTTCACTTTAAATGTACAGCAGCTCAATGTAAAGTTCACATAAACACAAATTTATTAACTTAAATAATAAAGCTGCATAAAATTAAGAGATTACTTTAAAAAAAACTAGAAAATTGAATCGTGATTGAACAATATGAAAAAAACTAAAGGAATAAGAAATCACGTAAAAATAAGAAGAGCCAACTTGATAACACTGAAGTTTTAATTAACATCACCTAAATCTAAATAAAGATTTATATTAAATTTAGAATGATTTTCCACGAAATTTCTAAATTAAGAGTTTCATTTGAAATGTTTATCAAAATTAAAATGATGAGACGATTTCCAACATTTGACTAGGAAAAAAATCGGGTACAGGGTACCTCGGAACTTTTCCTCACCACATCGGATTCGCTACGCTTATTCTCGCTACTTTTGACTCGCTTTGCTCGTCGTTAAAATATACAAATCACCAAGTGTACTGCTGCTCGTCTTCAGACTTGCTTTGCACTTCCTCAGACAGTAAATACATTATTTTATTCCCAGCAATCGCCCATCCAGGCACTGACCTCGCTCAGTGCTGCTCAACTTTTATGATCCAACAAATACCGTAGATATACTAGTCGAATTCAAATGAATTTCCACTTAATTGGAATATTTTCCGAGTTATAAAAAACGTATACAAGTCAATCGATAAAAATATAACAAATGTTCGAACATCGATCAAAACATTTTTCCGGAACACATATTGCTATCGAAACATTTTCGGATAGCACAACTAGACCTAAAAATTGATTTTTGAATATTAATACCTAAATATTTATTTTGGAAAAAATAAATTATCCGAAGCTTAAGATAATATTACTTCGGTCTGGCTACGCTCGACCTCACAATAAAGTGGTAAACCGAAGTCTAGAGGCTGATAAGAAGCTGAAAATTGAAGGACTTATGTTCCATAAATCAATAACGTCACATCCAGAACAAATGGTGCAAACGTTATTTAATTTAGTGGCATTTTAGGTTTGATTAAAATGTCAAAAATTTGAAGAGAAAATTGAATAAACTAAAAATTTACTCCCGAGGCCTAGCCGAGGGAGACAATAAGAGAGCTAAAATTATTTGATCAGTATCGTGTATTAAATTTTACCAACGACGTAGATAATAAGTGAAATATATTTCTTATTAATTTTTAAAATTCTTTGACGATAATGGGAATGAGAAGTTACAGCTTGCAAAGTTGTTAATAACGATTGTAGTTAGGGTTTAATTTTTTTGTACACATTCTCCTTTTCATTCCTTATATTATTTAAAATTTGTTCTGTGACTTTGATTTTACTCGGCATAGATGACTCTATGTCACTGCACTTGATTGCCATACCTTTTTAATGTTGTCATAGATGCACCTGCATTGGCAAGAAGGGTTGCTGACGACCCTTATTGCACACCTATTCTACACAGGCAATGCTCAGTGTATACTTTAGGATCGGGGAGATTTAAATTGATGTTAGAATTATTACGTTCTTAGAGACGTAAATATGCATTTTATGTCCCTAGGGACGTAAATAAGTGTAATACAAGTTTACGGGGCCAGGTCGCAACATATAAAAACCTAACTTACAACACAAGTCGTAGGTAAAATATTAAAAAAATTATATATATATAATATATATATATATATATATATATATATATATATATATATATATATATATATATATATATATATATATATATATATATATATATAATTTGCTCATGAAGGAGGCTTCAATATGGTTACACCCGAGCTCCTTAAAGATGTTTCAAGCTATATTTATTCCAAATAAAATATCATGCTAAAAGGACTTTCGCATGTTTATAGAACTTTTTAACTAAAGGGGGTAAAAAAATTTGATACAATTTTTTAACAAAACAAAAATTTTAATTTTCATAACAAACAAAAAATAGCTTTACTAACCCCAGGCCTTTCTTATCAATAATTTAAAGGCGGTTTCGTGAAAATATCACATTTTTTGAAAAATAATTTTTTGATAATAATTTTTTTATTAAGAATATATAAAAAAAATGTTTTCTTTGATAAAACCATTTTATTAAAAAGGTAGCTTGTAAATATTTTAAATAATTGAAACAGCTTTAAACGTAATTTATTCACTAAATATTCAGAATACATAATTATTAAAAAATAATAAAAACAGGGTTGCAATTTTTTTGGATAAAAAAATATTTAGTATTTTAAGAGAGGTTTAGATTTTAGTTTCTAAATCCTGTTTTAATTCCTTAAATTTCAACTCTATAGCATAAATACAAAGGGCGCTACGATGATAACAGACACACATACACACTCACACACATACAGCCAGACAACTTTGCGAAAACCACTCAGGAGGCCTTAAAAACGCCTAAAACGGATAATTTTTCCTCCCGGTTTCGGATTTTTGCACAATACTTTTCCTCTATACCTATGGTATAAATAAGGGAAAATAAAAAATAAGAATGCAAATGCTTTATTGTATTAGAGAAGTTATTATTAAATCGATTTTTGAGGTAAAATTTACCCATACAACAACCACTTCTTAGATCATAGTTATCTTACAAATTCCCATTCTCTATAAAACAATTCCTAAGTAAGAATAATAAATTGATTAAAAAACTTATTGTCAAAGGTATGTTTAAAGTGATTCACACAAGAAAAACTAATACAATACGTGATTTTCTTTCATGTAGATAAAAATCTGTGACGCCATTATAAAGACAAAGGGATTTAAAAAACTCTAGTCAAGTCTCAATATACTATCTTTCAGATCTTTGCTCTACTAGGATATAAGCTGGTAAAATGACAGGGACAAAGTATCAAAGGGGCTTAGTCTGTTTTATCTAGTTTTAAGACATATCTATGGTTTCTAAGTATATAGCTTCCTATACACCTATCTGATTTTTCTTTCCGAGATTATTTTTTCCATCCCTTTAGTTTAAAACAAATATCACAATCTTTTAGTCTTTCTCGTCATAATAGTAAAACGCATTATTTGATTTTTAATTTATTTTTTAAAAATATGTTTTTATAAAAAAATATATTTTTTATTATTTTTTTAGTTACTGGTTTTTGTAAGCTAGGAGTCAACCTTTGTTCAAGTTAGTCAGTTTATTGGTTTTCGTCTGTAGTCGAGTCAGTTTAGAAGAGGATATCGTCTGTAGTCGAGTCAGTTTAGAAGAGGATATCGTCTATAGTCAAGTCAGTTTAGAAGAGGATATCGTCTGTAGTCATGTCAGTTTAGAAGAGGATATCGTCTGTAGTCGAGTCAGTTTGGAAGAGGATATCGTCTGTAGTCGAGTCAGTTTAGAAGAGGATATCGTCTGTAGTCAAGTCAGTTTAGAAGAGGATATCGTCTGTAGTCGAGTCAGTTTAGAAGAGGATATCGTCTTAGTCAGTCATTTAGAAGAGGATATCGTCTGTAGCCGAGTCAGTTTAGAAGAGGATATCGTCTGTAGTCAAGTCAGTTCATCGGTCATTGTTTGTAGTCAAGTATTAATGATGTCCTAAATCCCTGAATATGCCTTCAGGGAAGAAAAACATCAATTACCTTCCTCGGCTTCGCCTAGTGAATTAATAGTCAAAACTTCCTCAGCTTTGCATCGGGAGTTAAATACTTTGGAGTTAACTGCTCATAAAAATAATAGCATTATTTACTCCCTTTGTACATAAATAACTATAAATGGATCACATCTTCTCTATGATTCCTCATAGTACACACAAACAGTTCCCTACATCTCTAATCCCGGTAATCCTTTCACGCCGATAATAATAACTTAAAATTAATCCTTCGCTACAAATAAACTCCAGTCCTACACATAAATTACAATCAATTTATATTTAATCCGTTTAAAAGGAAATATACAAAGACAATAAAAGTGTCTTCCTAATGTGAAGATTATATAAAAAGAAACCCATTTTCAATTACATCAAGCATCTAAACCGGTGCTTTTTACTATTTTATCTCGGGATGTATTTTGTTAAATGTTTTAATTTTGTTTAATTGAGCACGATTAGGAAATAGAAGGGATGGGTTTTAAATAAGATACGGTTTTAAGAGAGTCGAGTCGATGTGTTCTTTCAGCTTGAAACTTTATTGTTAATTTCTAATGTATTTTATAAGATGTATTTTATAAGGTTAAGATTGATGTGTGTTTCCCAAAGTTTCTTTTAGAAGGATTTAATATTCTCGTTGTTTGAAACTTATAGATAGAGGTAAAGAGATTAGCTTGGATTAAACATTATTCCTTATAGGTAATTCCCTAAACTTTTCTATTTCTTTAATTAAACATTAGATAAATAAATTGCGAAAAATATTGTGTTACGTTCTGTCAAAATTCAATATTTCTTAGTTTTAAAGTTCTCTACTAGGTAGCGCTAGTTGTAAAAATTTTCATAATACGTGAAATTGAGGTTATGATTGCATTTCAACTTAGGTAGAACATATTAGGCAGAAGGACCTGCAAATGTTAAGATTTACATCAACATTTATCTATGTACTAAAGTTTAAGTGTCTACATTTGCTAGAAGTGCCTTAAAATTTTGTAATTGTTTGTCATACATCCTTTATTTTTTTTCTACATTTTATTTTGAGATTTTGAACCACAATCAATGATACACTGAGAAAAATTTCTGGCGTTTCCCAGTGGAAAAACACTGGGTCTAACAAGAAATTCTAGTGAAGCGAATGACTACTAGAAGTATCCTGAGTTAACTAAATGAAAATAGTTAAGGGCGTTTAGTTGAATTGACTAATCAATTCTGTTAAGGGTTCTTGTTGAGGTAACCCATACGTTCACTGGGAAATTTAGCTAAACCAACAGTATTTTAGTTAGAATCATTGGTAAAGTAACTAAATTGTTTAGTAACCTCCACCTAAGTTTAGTTAGGTGCAATGGTAACTTTTAGTTAAAGACAGAGATTCTCAAGCATTTTCTAGTTAAGCACAACCAATTTGTTTAGTTGGCTCAACGAACAAAGCAAAAATCCACGTGTACTTTCATTAGCCTTAACCAAACTCCACTGGGACTTTATATTGACCTTAAATAATTTTGCCAGTGAAGTCTAGTAATGTTATAGTTATCTCAACTAGAATTTGTAGTGAATGAGGACGTTAAGTAGTTCGCTCAGCTAGTTTCTAGTTACCTTAACTACACATTTTTGTTATCAGCAATTGCATTCTGGTTACCTTAACAAGGTATTCAAGTTACCACATTAACGTTCATATCCACATCAATGAAACTTCAGTTACTACAACTATATTTTCTGGTAGGCTCTACTACTGTGTAGTTACCTCAAATACATTTCTGGCAGACTCTACTACTGTGTAGTTACCCCTAATATATTTTCTGGTTGACTCAACTACTGTATAGTTATCCCCAATTATATTTTCTGGTTGCCTCTACTACTATTTAGTTATCTTCACTATAATTTATGGTTGCCTCTATTGCTATTCTAGTAGGCTCTTCTAGAATAGCTAGTTGCCTCACTAGGTTTCTAGTAGAGGTAACTATATTTTTTCCAGTTACCTCCACTACATTGTAGTTGCCTCTACTGTCTGTCTAGTGCCCTCTACTGCTCGATTTGAGTAGAACTACACGTGCACTTAGTTATAGGATTAGCATTAATGATAATTAATTCATGTTTAATTAATAATTGAAATACCGCATTAACTAACTTAATGGCACCTGGTCATATTACACTCTCAGTAATCATTGTGAGTGTAACGCTAACATAGAACAAAAAAAAGTTTTAGTTATGTGAAATATGTCAATACATACATTACAATTAAAAATTGAACAAATGTTAACTATCTTTAATGCACAACTAAGAGCACTAGATGTACCAAACTAAAAAAGTAAAAGAGGTTGGACTAACAAACAGTTAAAGACATCATACAATGTGTGGTTAAAGAAAAATAACACAGGGTTGAGTGACATAGAATGAAAAGCATTATAAAGGAAATAGTAACATTTATTTTTGTTTAATTTTTTGTACAAATATTAAATATACAGTTGTTTGGACAATATTGTAGAATTGTTAACATATACAATGAATGAAATTAGGTAAATAATAAAAATAAAAGTAAAATACAATAAAAACAATTTATGATTAAGAAAGGATTTTTTTTTAAATTGTTGCTATAAATAATAAATTATACTTGTTTCTTAATTGTTATGTTAATAATTAATTTATGAATTAATTAATCATTTCACATTAAATTAAATTATTATTAATTAAATTAAGTAATTAAGTAAGTAAGTAAGTAATAATAAGTAAGTAAGTAAGTAATCTATGAATTATTAATTATATAATAACTTATGTAATGATATAATTTATTGTGTATTATAGCAACTATTTAACATACAAAGAAAGATGTAGAGTCATTTTCTTAAGGGGATCCCGCAAAGAGTGGAGGTAAAATCACTTAAACGGAAATATCATCGGTTCTAAGCAATTTGAGAACTAAAGTCTATCGTTTAGTTTAAAAATCTTGACAGGTCAGTTTAGACACCACTGAATCTTGAGAAAAAAAATCCCTGCAAGAAGGGAGCGGGAAAAAACTATGCAAACAAATTAGGTTATTTTACCCGTATTTTCTTGGCGATGTTTTTTTACATTTCTTTTGTGTAGTTTTATTTTAAAATATAATTTTAAGATTAATTTGAAAGTAGTTTTCAAAACGATGTAATGAAAAGAAGAACCTTAAACTAAGTGAAGAATGCCGGGAAGAAGGTTTTTTCCCTGCAGCGGTTATTGTGGTAGGGATTTTTTTTTCTCTTTTTAAGTGAGAGGTTGGCAGCGGCTTCTATGATTGGTCAATCCCCAAAATACTTATGACCTTGGGGATTTTTAAACTAAACGATAGGCTGTACGTTAAAAATTGTAGTTCTTAAATTGCGCCACTGTTGTTTGCTCCAGAAGATTGAAACGGGTCTTAAAA
Organism: Microvelia longipes; assembly: GCA_018340805.1. Taxonomy (NCBI): domain Eukaryota; kingdom Metazoa; phylum Arthropoda; class Insecta; order Hemiptera; family Veliidae; genus Microvelia; species Microvelia longipes. The sequence continues at coordinate 13,467,124 of JACMZG010001913.1, read as the reverse complement.
TGTGCAGAATAAAAATTAGAAGTAAAGTACAGTTTAGAATTTTTATATTTTGCTTAGAAACGGAGATATTTCCATTTAAGTGATTTTTACCCCCACTCTTTGCTGGATCGCCCACTGAGGATACCTCCGTGGAACCTTGTCTCCAACCAGGAGGCCAAAGTAACGTATGAAGGTTAACATCTCGGATGTTAACATTCATACGTTTCATACTGTTATAGCTATCACTTAATTAAATTGAAATGCACTAATCACACCGAGAGTTAAGCACTGTAGCTATCACTTTAGTTAAATTGAAATGCACTAATCACACGAGAGTTAAACACTGTAGCTATCACTTTAATTAAAAAAATCACTAATCACACCGAGAGTTAGTACTGTAGCTATCACTTTAATTAAATTGAAATGCACTAATCACACCGAGAGTTAAGCACTGTAAAATAGCAAAGATCACGCACGAGCACGAGAGCTCGAGAAAATACTGTGAGTGAGATAAAGCTTCAGTAGAGGGCTTTGGGACGCTAGAGTGGGGATATTTGTTGTACTTAACTGGACAAACCATAGGTTTTAACTAAACGTAATGTACTCTTCAGTGGAAATTCCCTTTGACCTAACTACACTTAATCAAATCTACTAGAATCGCCCCTCAACCAGAATTTTCTGGTAGAGGTATCTAAACTTACATTACATTTGTTGTCTCCTACTAGAATTTTACTAGAATAACTCAAAGAAACGAAGTAACAAATAGAATTTTACTGGAATAACTAAAAGAAACATAAAACCAAATAAGTTTTAGTTATTTCCAACAGGAATTGAAAAATTAGACGTTAAACACCACAAGTGATGTGTCTTGACAAGTCCTAGCAGGGCTGAAAATTGCTACATGCATGCCATTTATAACATGAATTTTCTCCCCAACGAAACCACGCATTGGGAAAGGGGACCAGAGGGATAAAGTCCCTTTGAAATTCTAACGTTATACGGCCATTCCCACTACAATATACCACTTATATGAGCCAGTTCATGCAATGCACGTGCTTCACGTGTCCTTGTCTTCTAACCATGCTGCAGGACAAACGGCTGCACCGATTTCAATGACACAAAGCATAAGAAACATGCTCCATGATATTCTGGTGGTTAGAGGTGGTCTCACAACTCAAAACACTTTCATGTAATAAAAAAAGAGACGCCCTCCTACGCGTCCCTTTACTAGACTTAAAGAGCACTTCCGCAAGCAAAATAGTAGGTTCTATCAGCACATCACTGAAGAGGACCATATAAGCCACAAGCACGAGGTTGCGTTTCTACATATGGCCCAAAAGGCCGTATTATTATTTCTTGGAGAATGTTGAAATTGCAAGGAATGTAAAGGAAAGTGGTGATAAAGCGCTTAACAAGAGAGGGGAAAGCGGGGCGGTGACGATGATTCAGAGTGCTTTAGCTAAAGCGCCTCGCTTCCCTTCAGTCGATTTCAAACGAGTTGGGACGACTCAATCACTTCCTTTCTTAACACTTTCTTCGCATCTCGCCGGTAATTTTCTATTCTCTGTTTCTTTACTTTCATATTGCTTTTATTATATTTTATTTTGTTGCTTATATTTTTTCTATTCCGTTTTGGTTATTTTTATTTATTTATTTATTTTTTTTTCTATTATATTTTATTTTATTATTTATTTTATCTTAATTACTTACTTATCTTTTATATTTTTTCTCTCGCATACTTACAATTTTTTTATTTATTTATTGGTATATACATCTTATGAGTTACATTTAATTATTTATCATTATGATGTTTTTAATATTTAATATTATTTGATTTTTCAATTATTATTTAGTGCTTAAGTTGTGTACTCTTTTCTTTTTGTAAATTTAATTTTATACTTTGTTGGTTAGGCACTGATGATGGACTGTCAAGTCTGAAAGCTGGCTTTGTCATTATACTTGAACATCAGTGGAGAGACTTGTTTTTTATTTTTCCTTACTTTTCATGTAAATCAAACTTGGAGTTTGAGGCATATGCAGCTAAATACAAACAAAAATAAGAATTGCATGTGACAATCCTTCTTTTTAGCGAATTTCCTTTGGGAATAAAATTCGCTAATGGGATAGGCGTCAGGGCGGAATTCGAACCTTGGACCACGACACAAATCCGTTTCAGAGTTCTCTAATGACGAAAAAATACGTTTCGCAAAACTTTATATATATATATATATATATATATATATATATATATATATATATATATATATATATATATATATATGTATTTCTAGATACTTTCTAGTAAACACTCTATCTTTCGAACGGATTAATATTTTTTAACCAAACTTGGTACAAAATCAACCTTCGGAGGACACGAACCCTATAGCAAAACAGGTTTTTGTGACGTCATTAACCCGGTCAAACCCATATATATATGGGTTTGGGTTCTCGCATCCAAAGGAAATACGCCCGACATGCGGACCACCGCGCTAGAATTATTAACTACTTCTTTTACTCTTGAAAATGTAAGATAGAGAATCCAACTTCCTCGTTTGACTGCCTATCATGTCTATAATAGTCAAGTAGTGTTGTAGTTTTTTTAAAATCTTCCTTAGTTTCCCCAGTGGCGTACAGAGAGTAGTTAGGGCCCCTAAAATTAAATTAAAATTAAATTCACACGATTAAACGAAAAATTCGAACGTATAGTATACATGTGACATCAATCTTGGGGAATCATGAAAAATTAAGCGCCAGACTACGTGTATTGTCTATTCAGTTCATATATTATTGTTCGTACATTTTTAGTTCATAATTAATTAATTACATTAATTATTAAATTATAAATTTTAAATCAGCTCATAACTCCATGCATATAGCTGTAGTTAACTAAACATTCTAGTTAACTTAACCAGATACTCAGTAGCAAATGTCGAGTTCTGGCACAACTATTTTGGTGACTTGATATAACTAAATCACGTCTTGGCCATAGCTATTTAATTGTTTATCTCAACTAAAGAATGGTTGGAGAATTTATAAAGATTTCAACTAAACGCGTTTAGATAAGCCAACTAAAAAATTGAATGAAACTAACTAGTTCGTCATTGTAAATAACAATAATATAGTTGATACAGCTGTATTACAGTTATACAGCTCTTAACTAAAATCAATTAGTTGGATCTACTAAAAGCGTGTGGTTCGGATGGCTAGAATTAATTTAACGTAAATGAAATTCTAGTCTTAACCAATGAAAATGGTCTTAACTAATTTTTAGTTAATCGATTTCAGAATTATTTTTCTCAGTGTATATTCCAAATAATAGCTTGATACAAAATGACCGCAATTTGGTCATTAATTACCAAATTTCTTGGTAATTAATGCAGTTTCCAAAAGCAATATTACGGTACGTATACACAGTACATGTTTACAGATTTTCAAAATGCATAATTAAAACAACAGATATATGATCTCAACCGGCCTAAGCATAGCATATATTTGGGTAAAAGTTACCAAAAAAATAACATGAGCCAATATTCCGAGGGTAGACACCATTTCCGAAAGTCTAGGACCATGGTTCCCCTTATTTTTAATGATTATGTTGGTGCATCTAATATGTTTTACTCGTCTGTTTAGTAAATGGAAATGTTTAGTTACCTCTAATTAATAAATAAGAGGTCCTGGGGCCATGTAGGCCCGCGAAGTGTGTGTGGTTTGTCTTTGTTATTGAATTTATACTTATGAGTTTATTTTGTTTACAAATATCGAGTATATATATATATATATATAATATATATATATATATATATATATATATATATATAATATTTTATATTATATTAATATAATATAATAAATATATATATATATATATATATATATATATATATTATATATATATATATATATATATATATATATTATAGTATATATATACAACACATTGGATCTCAAGAAAAGAAAGGTAACGAGTCTCTCCACAGAAAAACTTTGTTCATTTACAAATTACGCAAATCGCTTTCGATCTAACAAAGGTCGAAAGCGCTTTGCGTAATTTGTAAATAAACGAAGTTTTCTGTGGAGAGACTCTTATCTTTCTTTTTTTTTAACATGGACCATATTTATGCTCATCCTAGAGCTTACATTGGAAATCGTTTCAAATTTGACTTGTATTTTGAATTCTAAGTAATCTACATTGTTATTTATAATATTTGACAATATGCTTTCTTGAGCATTTGAATTTTACATGAATCAAACATGAAGCCTAGACATGTTTCAGTACTGTGTCATGTTTACATTACTAAATCATTTTAAGCAAACTTCGGTGAGAAAATGTGAAACAACGCTTACGGGGTCCCAAATCAGAAATTATATACGTTTACATTTTAATTTTCAGCAAGGAGATTTTAAATCTGTTGATGGTCTTAATCACCAAAACGATTTCGTTTTTTTCACAGTTTTATTTTTAGCAAACATATTTCAAATCTGTTAATGGTGTCATCCACAAAAATTATATTGTATTTTTCACAGCTATTTATCGAAAAAATTTCAAATCTGTTGATTGTCTCGTTCACAAAAATGATATTGTATTTTTTTTCACAGCTTTTTTTATCAAAAAAATTCAAATCTTGTTGATGGGTCTCATCCACAAAAATGATATTGTATTTTCACAGCTTTTTGTCGAAATATTTCAAATCTGTGATGGTCTTATCCACAAAAATTATTGTATTTTTCACAGCTTTTTTATCGAAAATATTTCAAATCTGTTGATGGTCTCATCCACAAAAATTATGGTTATTTTTCCACAGCTTTTTATCGAAAATATTTCAAATTGTTGATGGTCTTATCCACAAATTAGTTTTTACAGCTTTTTTATCGAAAAAATTTCAAATCTGTTGATGGTCTTATCCACAAAAATGATATTGTATTTTTCACAGCTTTTTTATCGAAAATATTTCAAATCTGTTGATGGTCTCATCCACAAAAATGATATTGTATTTTTCACAGTTTTATTTGTTATATATTTAAACAGATTTAATCTGTTTGTGGATTAATTATCCTAAATGATAAGAGGGAACTAACAAAAATAATATTTTTGCTCAAATGATCAACCATCTTAAAATGTTCTTCATTGGAATTATGACATTTTCTGGTAGTGGTCAGGATATTATTTTAAACAGATTAAGTTTAAGTAACATAGGATTAATTGTCAAAACTACGAAAAATGTAATAAAAAAATATATAAATAAATATAACAGTACTTTTTATTTAACAGTTAGAGATAAATATATATTGATCATAATAAAAAATAAATAAGATATTTAAAAATAAAAACACATAAATATTACTTCTAAAATAAAAAATTAATTAATAAATATGTACAATAATAAAATATTTTATAAGTAAAATAAAAATTAATATGAGATGTATATTATTATATGTTATAGTAATTATTTTTTATTTATTTATCCTTTTTTTCTTAAAAACTTTTATTGAATCATTTTAAATTTATTAATTTGATTAGTAATTATAAAGAGAGTAATGATGGCCAGGAGTCACTGATTCCTCTCCATCAGCACAGGGCTTTTCCTAAAGATTGAGGGTCATAGTTTAGTTAATAAGTCACTATTAATGATGGTTAATTTTTGTTTGAATGTCATGTTATTTATTTAATTAATATTGTACAATTTATCAGATAAAAATAAAATATTTAAAATAAAAAAAATTGTTTGACTTTTCAGGTAAATTCGAATCTTCTTTTTGGCCTCATCAAACAAGTTTGACGAAACAAACCTTAATGCAATTAATAATTGATTGGCAGAGTTCGTAAGACATAATTTTTCTGTCTTACAAATAATCCGCGTCATAAAATTTACAGCGCTCTCCTCTTTGTATCACTTTTTTGACCTGATAAATCTAATAAAGGGATGCTCAACGATTTAAAGATACTTAAGATCAACTTAGCTTTACGCTGTAGAGTTTTATAGACAAGTTACAAGAGGGCTATAAGACCAGTATACACACAAGTATAAGACCGGTATACACACAAGTAAAAGACCAGTGAACAAACAAGTTTAAGGTATACACACAAGTATAAGACCAGTATACACACATGTATAAGACCTGTTGCTTATTCATGTTTGAATTAGTGATAAAATCTCAACAGATTTTATTTTAATAAACTGCGTAGGCTTCCGCGGTTATTGTCATGAAGATGTAGGTCTTCCGGTGGTGACCGCGTCAATGTAGATGAAGAATCCGACGTTTTGTAGAGCATTGTGAATCCATCCATGATGTCCTACATCCCTGAAGATGCCTCCCACAGTGGAAGCGAAACGTCGGATTCTTCATCTACATTGACGCGGTCACCACCGGAAGACCTACATCTTCAGATTTTATTTTGTGCATTTCAACAAATGCACAAAAAGTTATAAAGAACAGACTTTCGCCTTTTTGGTTACAACGCGACAGCAGTGCAGGTGACCGCGATCGATCACCACGCCTCCTTGTTTGCGTTCTGTGACCACACAGATATTTTCCTGTATATGTTTGTTGTCTTATTCATTTTTAAGTGGCATATTTCCATTATCGCGTTTTCCAAAACTATTGGTCACAATCCGTGATTTTTTTGCATAAATTATTTATGTAACAGGATAAAATCGTAACTAGGCTCGTTTTAGGGCCTTTCGGTCCAGTAGGGTTTCACCCTGCAGCGGGAACCACCTTTAGGTGGATTGCATCTTAGTAGATGCAACCCGCCTGAGGTGGTTCCTTCAAGAGTTTGTTAAAGTTGGTAAAATCTTTATAATACAAATAATATCCATACAAAACTTAGAGCATAGCCCAGGCTGGGAACCCTGGATCTCCGTTGTCGAAATTGTGTGCTTATACGATCACGGCCAGGCTTATACGAAGCCTCCAGACTAGGTAGGCAGACTATTTTCTTCGTTATATTAGATATATTTTCAGAACAAATTGATCAAAGCGTTAACAAAATGAGTTATTTTCTTAGGTTTAGCTCTTATTAGGTTTAGTTTTTAAATATAAACAACTAGTAATCATTTTTTCCACCATGTTTATTTCAACATATGAAGCGTTGTAAAGCAGTTCGAAGTGTTGACATACTGAAACCTAGATATCTGGTACAAATCTTTTTTATATTCATATCAACACTTCTAATAAATCAGAGTCAACATCTTCAAGTTTCAAATTCTCGTTCAAACATGAAATATCACGGGTTTACTCGGACGTGTATTATTTGGTTTATTGATGTCATAAATTTCCCATTTGATTTTCTTACTATACTAAGTAAACAATGCGTGATATTTTACTCTTTAAACAACGGTCGAGAACAAAAAGTGTTAAAATATTTAGAAATGCGCTGTTGTTAAAGTAGGAATCATTTGATACCACCGAGTTTTGCAAGACATGAATAGTTGACACAATATAATTGTGCAAAAGACACCTAGGAAATGTAACAAGCAAAATGCAATGCTACATCTGGGAACTGTTCCATCATTCGACATTCATCATTCGACTTTCATCATCATTGATGGCTCGACATAATGTCATGTCCCACTCTGTTTCGTTACGTCTAACTTATTATATTCTTCGAAATTTCAATTGGAGGTCAGAGTGAGTTCAGGCTCTGTCGGCGCCCTGATGAGTTAGAAGTAACGAAACAGAGTGGGATATGACATTATGTCGAGCCATCAATGATGTCAAATGATGGAACAGTTCCCAGATGTAGCATTGCATTTTGCTTGTTACATTTCCTAGGTGTCTCGCACAATTATATTTTGTCAAGTTAGTAATATGGGGGAGAGTAGTAGTAACTACCTGGCAAGTAGGCCACATAGTTGGGCTCTTTTTGCCAACTCCCTAAGATGGTGTTCTGCTCTTTTTAATTTCAAGTATAGGTATATTTCATCTAATCTAGACAGAAGAGCCGTGCATTTCTATGGTTCCTCTCATGCTTTCTTCAAGCAATCATACATATTTTCACTGACTCATATAGTTTAGTGAAAACTAGGAACAACACGTGCCCTCGCTGTTAAACCAAACCTCCATATACTTTAAACTACAAGGCAGACACACTATAGTACTATAGTATTATAATGAATCTACCATGAAGGTCAGGGGGGGTAAGGGTTCTTTAACGAGTATTTGACATCGCACAGGCTCGAGACCACCGGCTTTACGTCCCTTCTAAAGGACGTGGTACGCAGAATTTTTATCCCTCTCATAAAAATCCAGAGGCCTGTGCTGGGATTGAACCCATGACTAAATAAACTCGGAAGTTTAAAGTCCATACATTCTGTGTATGGGTCGCGTACCTTAACCACTACACCGCGGGTAACTAACTCCCTTTGGTCAAGTTAGTTTTATGTCAAATGAAATTCTATCACGATTGTTAACAGTCTATAACCTTCATTTTGGTAAAATACAGAATACAATATGCACTGGATCTCATTAATTAAGTACTGTAAAAACTTGTAGATTACCTTTGTCTTGCTTCCTTTAAAAACTATTAAGACAATTTTACTCAAAACTCACTTAGAAATTAACACATTCTGTATATCTTATATATTACAAGAATATATTATTACAGGAATGTATTATAATATATAAATATTACAGGTTCTATGACCTCAACAAAACTTATTCTTGCTCCCAAGTAAAAACAGATCTCAATCTTGATTCTCTAGCAACTCGAAAGCAAAACACTGAGCTAGTCATTTTGTATAAAATTATTAATAGTATATTTGATGTTCCTAGTCTACTAAATTATATTTACCAACGACTTGAGTTGTAAATCAGGGGTTCATATGTAGCGACCTGGCTCCGTAAACGTGATTAACGTCCCAAGGGACGTAAAACGCTTATTAACGTCACTATGGACATAAAACACAAATTTACGTCCCTAGAGTCGTAAAACGCAAATTTACGTCCCTAGGAACGTAAATAGAGTGCAGTGGCTATATAGACAATATAGAGTCATCTATGCCGAATAAAATTCAAGTCACAGAACAAATTCTAAATAATGTAAGGAATGAAAAAGAGAATGTGTACAAAAAAATGAAAACCCTCTACCTACAATCGTTATTAACATCCCTTAAAATTGTAACTTCTCATTCCCATCATCATCAACAACAATTTTAAAAATTAATAAATAGTTATTTGTGTAACTAGGCAGGAAAATGAAATATCGAAGTTAGCCCCCGAGCCGAAGGCGAGGGTTTGCTATCTAAATTACCTGCAGAGGCGAAACCGAGGCAGGTAATATATAATTTGACTGACGAGGCAAAGCCGAGGAAGGCAAATATACGAGTCAGTAATGTTTCCTTTCCTGCCTCGTTCCACACAATATTTTATCTACGAACAGTAATAAATCAAAACTAGCATTCTTGAAAAACTTATAACGTTTGTATAATGTTTTATATTTAGATTTTCTTTGACTGGTAATACAGATCTTATCATCGAGAAAGTTGATCACAGAGTACCGCTCGATTTTGTGCTTGACAGTTCTTTTAACTACGCTAAGACAACGTTTCACTTACATTCTTTACTTTTTTCTCTGAGCACCATTCTTTGAACACTTCATATGTTTTGACATACCTAATTCCTGATTTACCGGGTAGTAGGCTCTCTTTGGCATTTGTAGCTATTTCCAAAACATCCGACGGGGTATGTTCGAAAAGTTCGTCTATATCTTCGACGATATTCATCACAAAACGCTATAGAACCGCTACAGAATAAACTAACTTTTAAACTGTATTAAATACAGGTTCGTATGATAAAAGTAGTACATGACTTGACAAAAAAAAGATGAGATAATAAACCCAAGACAAAAAGTGTTGCCTTTAAAATAATCAATAAAATTTAATTCTAATTAAAGATTTACATTACAAACTGTTTTATTTTAATTTTAATTAGTTAAATAATGTAATTATTCATTATATAAATTATTAAATAAATTCAATAGGCTTTTTATTATTAACTAATCATGTTTACAAAAATTATCTATTAACATTCTTTACCAGCATAGGCAGGAGCGGCTGGGAAATGCTACTTTCCTGCCTAGGCAGGTAAAGTGCAGTCATTCATGACTAATTACCAGCCGATTTGGAAAAAGCTACTTTCTCGCCTAAAATTAGTTCAGTAATGCTTCATTTTCCTGCCGTGAGCAGATAAAATATATTTCACTTATTATATAAGTCGTAAGTAAAATTTAATACACGACAGGGATCGAAGAATTTCAGTTCTCGTATCATCTCTCCCTCGGCTAAGCGCTCGGGAACAAATTTGTTTACCTCCCTCGGCCTTAAGGCCTCGGGTGATAATGAAGTTTTCACCCACGGCTCCGCCTTATGTTAAAACATGGCCTTGAGCTGTAAAACTGTCTTTCCCCATCTTATCTTTACCTCTAGAAACAATGATCTCGTTTTTTTAAGGCTTAAAAAATATATATATAATATATATATATATATATATATATATATATATATATATATATATATATATATATATATATATATATATATATATATATATATAATAATGCCCGTTTAGAGCCTTGCGGCTCATCAGGGATAACCCCTGCGGGAACCACCTCGGGTGGTAGTAGCAACCGTTACGCTCAAAGTGAATTCTAAAGATATATATATATATATATATATATATATATATATATATATATATATATATATATATTATATATATATATATATATATATATATATACAAACTGGATCATCGAGGCTCCATTTGTGAGATGCTACCTCCACCTCTAACCCCTCCATGACCCACCCCAATCTCATAAGCTCACACACACATATACATACATATATATATATATATATATATATATATATATATATATATATATATATATATATATATATTATATTAGCCAAAAAAACTAAACATGCAGTAATTGATCAGTGCTTCGAGTTTTTATTATGAAAATCATGAAATTCAAAGATATAAACCGTTTTATTAGAAGAAAAGCTTCTTAACGATATATATTTTTATTGGTAGTTACGTAATATAACACGGCCTTGCTTGTAAAAGTCTGTTTATATTCTCACGACTGTTTCTATATCTTTTATATTATTGGTATAAAATAAAAAAAGCTGTCAAAAGAAAAGTTTGACTGATGTTATTTCTTTCAATATATTTAGTAGACGAGCATCGGTGTCAGTTTCAACTTTTCCAACATTAATCATTTTCCTTTATTTTTCTTTAAAAATAAATAAAATAAATAAATGTATTCATTGTAAATAACTAGTAGATAAATGTATAATGTTTTTAATCAAACAAGATGTGTATTTTATTTTAATTTTCCTCTATGTATGTTTAAGGAAAATAAACATTTTATCTGTGGTAACAACTTTGATTTAATAAATAATATTTTTTGGGATAATTTCTACCTCAAACTCAAATAACCACTTCGGATGATTTAATCATACAGAAATATAAAACAAAATTGCAGATAACTGAGTAATATGAATTAATAAATGATGTATTACTATAATTTCATTATTACTTCATGATGTAATGAATCTTGACACATATGTTGGTCTTATGTCTAACTAAATGCGAGCTAAATCTCATACTGAACGTTAAAATTTTCCGTGTTTAACAAGTTTTCGAAATTTTGACTGAGTCATTATTGCGGGTTAATGTCTAAGCTTATTCGAACCACTTAGGCCTTAAAAGCACATGCAATGGATAATTTTGGTGACATCCTGGTTTTGGATTTTTACAAACACAATACTTTTCCAATAGACTGAGAATAGAATAGAATGAGAAAAAAAAGTACGTAAACGAATTATTAAAAATAAAATAAATCGGGATCGGGGTACCTCGGAACTTTTCCTCGCTACATCGGTTTCACTATGATTAGCCTCTCTACTTTGGAATTGCTTCGCTTTTCTTGAGAATATACAAATCGTGTATCGTGATTAAACAAATTTAAATTTTAACCACCAAGAAATGTCCAAAATAAGTTATGATGAAAAAGGATATAAGTTTACACTTATAACTTGCATATAAGTTTGTACTTAAAGTTAAAAAACTTCACAGTTTGAGACCATTTAATTAGACCCCCTTTGCTCATCTCTATTACCACCAGTGTTAGAAAGAGTAACAATAGGACAAACATCAACACATAAAATGCAAGCTTAAATAAGCTAATTTTAAATCAATAGATCTATCAATAAACAACTTTACAAGCCCTTTTCACTATTTATTTTTCCGACAAAAACTGCTAAGGCTTCTTAAGACCCAATGGAAATATTAAAAATAACTTTACGTCGACTCATTGAGTGTAACAACAGATAAGAATTACGACAATGATAACATCACATCACAAACAGCACTTCGCAATGCTAAGTGAAGAAAAGAAGATGAGGAAGAGTGTTAACAAATCTAGAGAAGAGAGATTTTTTTTAATATCTGCTCTCTTTACTTAAAAGAACCATAATCATGTCCACAACCTCTAAAATTAATTCAACATAATAATATAAATATACCACACAATAATATTAAAATAAACTAATAGTAATTTAATTACAATAAACTAAAATCATCACAACTTAAACTACAAAAATAACTACATAATGCATAATAACTAATAAACATAATAACAAGAGGAGATATTATCAAAATAAACAGGTTAAGATGACATGTCAAAATAAACAGATGCCAACATGCGAGATGCATATGAATACCACTACAAGATAGGATTAAGTGACTCTCCAATCACCTGTCCCACAATTGACGGAACAGTAGAACATATTCTACTAGACTGTCCCAAATACAAGACAGAACGCTTAAAATTATATCAAGAACTCAAAATTCAAGGTATCCAAGACAAGACTGAAAAACTCAAGACTGCTCTTCTCAATATTAAAAAATGTAATAAATACACTTCAATTCACAAATAAAATGAACTATTTTCCAGAGCTTAAAAAAAAATCTAGAGACCAAACCCTATAACTTAAAACCCCAAATGTAAAGAAAATAAATAATAATAATAACATAACCTTTACACCCTGGTGTGTCTGATCAACCTAATTGAGGTTTTCTGTGGTTTCCCTCAATTTTATAGGCAAATGTCAGGTTAATTTATTAAAAGCCAGTCTACAGACTGCATAGGAAACCCTCTTTGACACTCCTGCAAACTATTTTACAATATAAACCTATTCAAAACACCATAAAAAATATCATCTTTTGACAATCCTGCAAAAAAATAAAAAATAGACCACCCACACCAAAAAATATGAAAGTATCCTAAACCCAAACAAACCCCCTCACACCCGAAAGAAAAAAATAATCAAAATTCATACTAAGAGAAATAAAAATAAAGAGGCACAAATTACCCCAAATCAAAGAATAAAATATGGCTCCTGTTACACAAAATAAATATTACATACTTTTGCCAATAAAGAACTTGTTTAAAAAAAACAATAATATTCCATAAAAATTTACTTAGCTAATAAACAAAAATAATATACTTGAACAGCATGAAATGAACAAAAATGATAATATAATAAGGCTCTAGGCTCATCAACCAATATTTTTTGAGTTAATTTAGAATTTAACTAAAAATAATTTAGTTTAACTAAAAATTTAATTTATAAATTAAAAGTGGCCATAAAAACCACTGTTATGGCTTTCATAAGAGTAAGAATTTGAAGAAACTCCCCTCCCCTAGGTTTTTCAGCATTTTTTTTATCTTCTATTCTTCACTTAGGAAATTTCATTTAGGCATTTTTCTTTATCTTTTATTCTTGTTAAGGGAACTATTAAGAAGTTGTTCCCCTCTCCAGTCGGATAAGGTTAATCTGAATTCAGTCTCAAATGTAATAACTTCTAGACTCAAAAGGAAAAAATTATTTCTTTCACCGGTATTTTTTTGTCTGTCATCTCTGATATATTTTGATTGACTATTTTTAATTTTTATATCTTGCTTCTTATTGTATTATTTGTATTCTTTTGTCCTCTTGTTTGTAGGTACTGAGGATGACCTTTATTTGGTTGAAAGCCGGTTTTACTATCATTATATGCTTAAAACTATATTTGTGCATAGACCTTTATTTGAATCCTTATAATACGGAATCCACTGGAGCTAACATCTCTCATATCTTCACTCAGACTTAACTTAAGATTGTAGACATATCTCTATAGTCAGTGACCTACTGTATAAATAAGAATATGAGCAAATAAGTAATATTTATTGCAAAATTTTAAATACTTTTTGAAATTAGTTAAATATTTAAAATAAAAAAATAATAATTACATTAAAAAGCTTTACCCACCAGTCTGATGTGGCGGCACCAAAAAGAAAAATCATAAATTATTGTGTTTAAAATTAATTATAATTTCTTTAATAAAATAATAACCTACAGACGCAAATATAACAAAATTTTAAGTTCAAATACCTGATCTTATAATAATTTTAAAACAGAAATACAATGTGAAGAGATAGGTTTAGCATAAGCATACTACAATTATTAAGTAAAGAATCTCAATATAGCACTAAAACAGGCCTATTTTGCCTGTTAACTTACATTCTATAACCTACAGGAGGGATACGCGAACCCCCAGTGTCAAAAAATGGTACTTGCCGGATTCTTGTCCTTCTTGTTCCCCCCTCTCAACTAATAAATTCAATAACTTGAACTCATCACTAAACTTTTTATATTTAAGAGCTGCTTCCCGAGCAGCTCTTAATTTAGCTATAATTTGCAACACGAAATAGCTCGAATAATTATTGTATTCTTTATTGGTTTGACTTCATCATACTTTTAATCTTATCTGGTTGAAAATTAAGGTTGTTTATATCAACCTTAATCTGATTCAACAATTTATAATCAAATCGCTTTAATAAACTGGAATAATTGGCAGTAAATTCTTAAACTTTTTTAATTTCCTGATAAATCACAACCACTTGAAGAAAACTTCTTCTTTTTAAACCTTCGTTTTGTCTGATTCCATAAAATATGTAGGTAAAACGTCCTAAATTGTATTTCAAACAATTAGAATCTCTGTAATTAATATTTAGACGCACATTTTTTGGTCATCGCAATAAAAACAAAAAATAGATGTTTATGTTATTGACAAAATAGTTATTGGACTGTTAAAAATTAAATTCTAAGTTAATTAATGAAGACTTCAGTCCTTTAGAAATTTTATTTATATAAACATTAATAACAGACGTTTCGCATGGCGAAGCCAGGCATCTTCAGTGTAAACAATAAAACAAAACAAACAACCAACACCAAAAAATTTAGTAAAGCATACCAAGACCAAAAGAACATCACAAAAACTTTACCACAGTTTAAACAAATAAATTTGAAATGAAAGGAAAAAACACAATAGCAAGTTAAAAAACTTGCTATTTTTTATGTTTATGGCAAACATATAGAATATATGTACATAATAGAATAGACGTTTATGTTTGCCAATAAAAACTTAGTTCATAATTTCTTGATTTATCAACTCTCAGTGATTTTTTTATCAATCAAGTCTCAATTTTTTGAGATTTATCTAAAACATTTATCTCATAAACCCACTTTTCCTCTGGAAATTCAGGGAAAGGATATTAGAATTGGTAACTGTTATAATTATTAACTACAAAAGCAAAATTAAAATTAATTAATAAATGTTTAAATATTTGTTATAGTATTTTTTCCAATAGTTCTTCCACGTGTGGCACGACTGCTCCTGGACATCTAACCAGTGCAGATGCTCATGGATCCAAAGACTGTCAATCTAAAAATGACTATATGGAAACAGTACTTGGATCAGCTCCACAGATATCGAATACTTCTCAAATATACAACGATATCTGTACATGGAGCCATGTCAAAACCGTACAAGCATTATGGCCGAATGATGGTGGAAACCTCTTCCTCCAACAGAGAATAACCGCAGGCTTCTGAAGACGCAATGGCGGACTCATGCCACCAAAACCTGCCAGATTGTTTTAGATCACTCAAATGATCCAGAGACATTCAGCAATCTGGCGAGTCTAGAACGACTTTCAGAAAAAAGAGGGCATTCTAATGCCGAGTTCAAGATACAGGAGCAACCAAGGCAGCGCTCCAGGGGTCCGCGGACCACACTTCGCATAACCCATACCCACAGCACTAAGCTCTGGACAGCTAGCCATCCTTTTTCCTTCGGGAGTTCCTTAAAAAAGGAATATATTCCACCTAGAACATCCAGCAAAAAAATCTTAACTTTTCCCAACATGAGCATACAATCTCTTATGGGCTGGCCCATAATAATTCAATTTCAACAGTTCCCCAGCATCTATACCCCGCTCAAAACCAAACATAACTACGCTTCCGTAGTTGTGTAGCATAGAGTCCAGTTATCTGCTAAAAGCCTATCAATCCTAGCTATTAAAATTTATAACTGCCTCGCTTAGAACCCCGTAAACAAAATCTAAATACCTTTAAAACCTAAGTTCATGACTACCACACTGAAAATGCCCCGGATAACATCGATAAATTCCATAAGAAATTCATTAACGAAATCTTTCGTTTTTTGTTTTCGTTTTGGTTGATCGTGTCCGATCAACCTGATAGAGGTTTTTCTGTGGTTTCCCTCAATTTTACAGGCAAATGACAGGTTGAATCATTAAAAGTCAGTCCACAGATTGCATAGGCAACTCTTTTTGAATCTCCTGCAAACTACCTTTACAATATAAACCTATCCTTTACCTTTACAATATAAAACACCATCAAAAATATCTTTTGACAATAAAAAATAAAAAAAATAATAATAATATAAAAAAAAACACCCAAACCAAAAATATAAAATTATCCTTAACCCAAACAAAACCCCCCTCACACCCCAAAAAATAATCAAAATTTATACCACAAAAATAACAAATAAATAAATAAAATAAAAATAAAGAGGCACAAATTACCCCAAATGAATAAATAAAATATGGCTCCGGTTTACACAAAATAAATATTGTATACTTTTGCCAGTAAAGAACTTGTTAAAAAAACTACATTGTTAGCATAGTTATAGACTAATTTGCATTTACTAATGTAATAATCTTATCAACATTCAGAATACAATGTTTTTGATTCTAATAGAAATTTTTATTTCTATGTTGATTTGAAAAAAACTTAACTTGTGTCATAGATATGTTCTAAAGATAGTCACGAGCTATTTCTTGAATCATTCACTTATCCAGGAGAGGCTGTATTCTTGGGGTTTTTAAAAAATTAAATTAATTGAAAATGCAAAAGAAGAAAGGAAAAACAATCCGGACAGGTAGAAGCTAAAATTAAATACAACACTTGGCGGCCCAGGGGCCACTGTGAGGTCACTTCACAGCCATATTGTTGTTGTTTTGTATTATTTGTTGTTTTATTATTATACATGACATTTTGGCGTGTATTTAGCATATTTTTATCTCCTCCCTTTACAGTCCTGCTCTGTGAATCTTTCAGGTTCACTATGGCTTCTTTAGGGCCATAGAGACATACATACAATAATATTTAGCATTCAACAATTATTTTAACCCACTTTGTACTAAAACAAATCTTTTTTTTTACTTATTAGTGACATCATTAGTTATTTTCCACTTAGGATGGTCTGCTTGAGCTTAGAACTGGGTCTCCATCCGTCAGAATACCTACAACTTTATGGAGACCAATTCAAGGGCCTTCTGTTTTGTGGGCCTGCTTGGCTCCTTGTGAGTCATTTTTGTACAGACTAATGGTTACAGGATAGCAAGCTAACCAGGATGGAACAAGAGGTGTTGATTTATTTATTTATTTATTTATATATTTATTTATTTACTAACCACCCTTATTACCCTCCTACATAGCACTACTTAACCCACTAGAGTCATCATGAAATTCATCGACCTCCTCGATATATATATATATATATAATATATATATATATATATATATATATATATTATATATATATATATATATTATATTTAATATATATATATATATATATATATATATATATATATATATATAATATATAAAATGTGTGTGTGTGTGTTTGAGTGTATGCCGTTTCCACCATTTGGGATGGCCTGATTAAGCATGCTATCTGTGGCATGCTACCTGCTTATGTGGCATCTTGTTTTAAACTTTTCAATTAAAAAAAATTTTTTTAGATGAAGACCTTAACATATGGTTGAAAGCTTAATAGCACATTACGTGTAGTAATGTGCCTTGCTTGTGTCCACACAAGCAAGGCAAGGATATTTTATTTGTACATTATGTTCCGTACTTTATCAACAACTGTCAGGTTTTAAAAAATATAAATAACAATAATTAATTACATTATTAACCGCTTTTTGATCTTCTGGAATTTAATGTTTTGTGACATTTTAGAACTGTATTTTCTTCATATCAACTCTTACTATAATTTATCTTTTAAATAGTTATCTACTTTAATAAAAACTAAAAAAAAATTAAAGCGTATATAATGTAAAAAATATAATTTCCTTTTATTTTTGACACGTCCCCAAAAATTCTACTAGAATTCTTTTGATAGTGTACTTCTGGAATTCACAAGTAATAAGAATTCTTCTTTCATTCCGTTAAAGTCATTTTAAGGGAGGTGAAAGAAGGGGAGGTCTACTCACTTTAGAGGGTTCCTGTGTAAATAAAAGGGGACCTTATATCTTTTGTTTTTATATTAGACAAGTGCTCTCAGCTGTTTTTATCCGTCAGAATTAATAAATTTGATTCATTTTTAAGAAATAATAACATAAATATTAAATAATTTGTGTATGATTTCACAAAAATTTGACAGATTGACAGAAAAAAGGTGTGCTCGATAGTGTTTTGTTTGGCCCCAAGTTTTTAGAAAACGATAAGACTTCTTATTTTCCTTCCCCCCTCCCCTAGAAACAAATACTTTCAGCATTAGGGCCAAAAATAAAGTCAAGACGTATTTTGGTGCATATTGACATATATATAATGTCAATATTACGTATCAATTGTAGATATGTTGTTTTTATTAATTATGACCAAACTATCATAAATCTTTTTTGTTTTTTCATTTTATAAACTTAAACAACGATTTTAAGCCAAAGAAAAATGTAATTTGATCTGGCAGAGGTGAAATAAAATAAACAAAAATGAAATATAATTAAATACAGAAACGATGACAGGTATTATTTCATTTAATACAACAAAATAATGCGTGTTCAACATAAAATTTAAGTACTCAGCTAAAGTTATACTCAGCTACGAGATACAATCCCTTATCATTCAAATATTTACAATTATTTGATCAAAAATAATAACATTTTGACTCGATTAAGTATAACAATTTATTAGTAACAGAGTATTTCGTTAATTTATTATAGTGGTTCAATTAATAAACAAATTAATGCCATTGAAGGTATTTCCAAGTGGAAAAAATTGATAACAGATATTTTTTTAAATTCAAATCACTTAACGATAAAGTCAGTGATTTAAACAAAGAAACCTGTCAGTGAGTATTTAAATAGGTAATTAAAATAAACAATAAAAAACAAATATGAATACATAATTAGATGTTTTCAAAATAAAAATCAATACAAGTTCCATGGAAACCGGGTCTTTGGAATAAGACTTTTTTTGGACATCTTATAAAAATCTTGCAAAGATGGAATTCTTACCTTTCAGTAAAATTTGATAAGATGGATTCGGTATAAATATCTTCAAGCATAATTATTAATTAATCATTAATTATAAATACGATAAAAAGATAATTTAAAAAACAAGTTTCACTTCTACAGAGATAAAGATTCGAAAAGAACTCACGAGAGATCACAAGACGAGTATAATTATTGATAATAATACTAATCTCAACGCAATAAAAGAAAATAGATTAATTAATCGTTTAAAATTATTGACTAATTTAATAAGTTTTATTTTAAAACGAAATGTATAAAATAAATAAGCTTAGATGGATTTAACTTGACAGCCATATTCGCACAGCCTGTCCATTGATAAGATGCGCATGCTTTGTTTTGAAGGGCAAAACAAACTTACCAACATTATTCAGGTTAAACAAAAAATATCCCGCGCAACTTAATAATAAAATTTATATTTTCAATAATTACATTACATTTTTATTATTTAATTAAATAAATAAGTATTTATGTGTTGAATAATAATTTTTAAATTCATAAATAGGCATATATTTATGCCAAATTAATGAATTTAAACATAGATCTATGATTTAAGGGACATTTAACAAGTTGACCTAGGTCACAATATTTTTTGAGGGTCATTGCATTTTTTATAAATTTATCTGTTGTTACATTTATTACTTACCTAATAAAAGGAAATTAATTAAGTTCCTTGCAAAAAAAAAGCTTCCAAAGGGATTAAAAATACATTTTCCTGTGAAATGAGAATGCACTATTTTGTGATCTACTTTAAAATACGAATTTAGTTCAATGCTATATCTATTTAAGGAGGATTTTTAAATAACATTACTTTGAAACTGATGATTTAATAAAATAAATGTTTAATGTTAAGAAATATCACAGTATAAAAGTCTGTAGACGCCCTTCCTCACAGAGCTTTTCCAGTTATTTCATAAAAGGGTTTTATCTTTTACAAAAATCTATCCCAAGGTCACATAGAAAGTTCTTTCTACTTTTCTGTAGTTTTACCCACTTCATGAGTCAAGATTTCAGCACTGTAAATCCACCTCCCCCTTAACATTGACTTAATATAATAACAACTGTTATGAAGCATGCTATCATAGTTAAATAATACAAATGACTTTAGAAATACTGGAGTCCCTTTTTTACTGAAGATTTAGATATTTTAAACCTTTTATTCATGAAAGTTAAACAACAGAGCTAGAATCATTTGTTTTAACCTCTATGCAAAAAGCCTAAACAATACTTCATCTTATGTAACTAGGCCCGTCATATTTAACCGGCACATGACTGCAACATTTCAGACGTACCAGCATATATAGATAATTTTTTAATTAAAGAAAAAAAGAAGACTTCAGTTCTATAAATAGAATAATTTATAAAGCAATAATTATTTCGATCCCAATTGGGTCATATTCAAGCTTAAAATAACACAGTGCTAAACAATTTTTAACAAAAACAATACATTCTTTGTATTTGTTAAACAATTTTTAACACTGTGTTATTTGAAGCCTGAAGATGAAGTCTTCTCTTTACAACAAAGTAAAAATTTGTTAAAAACTATTAAAAACTTTAATAGTTTTTTGTCGGTTACTTAATATTATTTAAATGATTAGTGTTCAACCGGACTATTGTATATACCAAAAACATTGTACATATTTATTATTGTATATATCTATGTGTGACCTCTTACAATAAATTTCATTCATAAATCTCTAAAACCTACATAAAAATAATTCTACTTCTTTGAAAATGTTTTTACTTTAAGTATTTCTAATTGAATTAATTTGCATCCTTATTAGCCGAAGAGTAAGCCTGTTATAGTTCAACACTGTAATCCCTTAAAGTATAGTTATCAGCTGAAGAGTCTAAACCTGTTATAGTTCTACACTGTCCTTAATGTAGTATCAGCTGTAGCTGTAGCCCTTAATGTATAGTTATCAGCTGAAGAGTCTAAACCTGTTATAGTTCTACACTGTAGCTCCTTAATGTAGAGTTATCAGCTGAAGAGTCTAAACCTGTTATAGTTCTACACTGTAGCTCCTTAAGTAGTTATCAGCTGAAGAGTCAAACCTGTTATAGTTCTACACTGTAGCTCCTTAATGTATAGTTATCAGCTGAAGAGTCTAAACCTGTTATAGTTCTACACTGTAGCTCCTTAATGTAGAGTTATCAGCTGAAGAGTCTAAACCTGTTATAGTTCTACACTGTAGTCCCTTAAAGTATAGTTATCAGCTGAAGAGTCTAAACCTGTTATAGTTCTACGCTGTAGCCCCTTAATGTATAGTTATCAGCTGAAGAGTCTAAACCTGTTATAGTTCTACACTGTAGCCCCTTAATGTATAGTTATCAGCTGAAGAGTCTAAACCTGTTATAGTTCTATCTACACTGTAGCCCCTTAAAGTATAGTTAGTCAGCTTCAGTAATCTAAATTAAAGTTTAAATAGATAATCAGTCTCCATCATATTTTTTCTCCCTGGGAGCAGTAATAAACCACTTAACAGAATAGACCATTCCTTAAGATAGATAATAAGAGCTAATTCCAAGATGATAGATAACTAGGCCATATTACATAATAGACTAATTCCTAATGACTCCAAGGTGATAGACCAAAAAGCATGTAAGCTATTCCTTAAAAGTAATTTCTTAAGAAAGATGATAAGATAATTCCTCATAACACCTACTAATAGAATACAATAAACCATGAAAGCCATTCCTTAAAAAACATAATTCATTGTGACACCTATAAGAAAAAAAATACAGCATGTGAGACTTTCTTTAAAATTAATTTCTTAAGCAATAAAATTCTTCTTCACACTTAAGAAAAACCACATTAAAGCAAGACATGAACCTGAGATGATGAGAATATAGTTGAGCCCAACTGCAGAACATCAGCTGCATGTAGCCACTGTGCTTTCACAGCTCCTAGACTATATAATAACTTGCCCATACATATTCTTTCTATTGCCCCAGTAAGGACCTTTAAAATGACCACAAAGCATGTAAGCTATCCCTTAAATGTAATTTCTTAAGATAGACAATAAACTAAATCCTCTTGACTCCAAGGGGATAGACCTTATAGCAAATAGGCCATTACTTAAGCTACATAACGAAGCTGATTCTTCATGACTCCTTGATGATAGACCTACCTAGCAGATATATATATATGTATATATATATATATATATATATATATATATATATATATATAATATATATAATTATATATATATATGTGTGTGTGTGTTGTGTATGTATATATATAATATATATATATATATATATATATATATAATATATATATGTGTGTGTGTGTGTGTGTGTGTGTGTGTGGTGTGTGTATGTAAACAATACATACATATATATTTTTTTTCATTTATATATTTATTTAAAATATGTTTTTGGAATCAGCTATTTTCTTTTAAAAAATTGTTTGTTTCATTTAATCGAGAGATTTTATTCAATTTATGTCAATAATACCATGTGACTATAAAATAATTCTTTTTTAGCTTGAAATATGTATATTTGGATGTATAAGATTTAATACATTATGTATTTCCTTCCTGCTGGAAAAAAGTTGATTCCAGAGGAAACCCAATCCTGATCAACTCCTCCTTAGATCTTAATCCTAAACACAGATCCAGAATAACAAAAGAGCACTAGAGTATTTTATCATAATTATGATGAAATACTTCAATGCTAATATTTTGAATTCTAATCACATACTGATGATTTTACATATTTTATCATATACACTATTTATTTTAGTAAACTGGTTTAGCTTGAAGAAATGTTTTTTTGTGTATATTTTAACCAAATAAATAATAGGGGGCTAAAATATGTTTATATTACAATAAAACCCCCCCAAAAAATCAGTTAAAGAAGCAATATTAGAACTCCCAGCCATCCCCTTTAGAAGAACCAAAATAAACCAACAGAATTCTTTCCCTCTCTAGGTTTGTGGGGGCTTCAACTGAATACAACATTA
Organism: Microvelia longipes; assembly: GCA_018340805.1. Classification (NCBI taxonomy): domain Eukaryota; kingdom Metazoa; phylum Arthropoda; class Insecta; order Hemiptera; family Veliidae; genus Microvelia; species Microvelia longipes. The sequence continues at coordinate 13,443,500 of JACMZG010001913.1, read as the reverse complement.
TCTATCACAGTAATAGACTTGGTTATGATCAGTTAAAAGCCTTCAAAAAATCATTGAGGCAAGCAATTTTATTGGACCTTGGCATTCATAATAATACTGTTTCTCCAATGATTTTGTGGAGCTGCTAACTAATTATAACCTCATCTCTCACAGTGATGTTCATGGTTAAGATCAATTTAAAGCACACCAAATATTCCCTCCCAAAAATCAGGGAGAGAAGAAATTCTTTTGGTCCATCACAGCATTGTCCATAAGAAGAATCAAAATAAACTAATCAATTATTCCCCCTTCATGATTTGAATGTATGCAAATCATAACCATGTCTATTGTTGATTGATTATAACTATATCTGATGATAATGCCTACAGGGACAGCCTCAAGCGGTTGTGGTTACCGTTACGATCAAAGTTTAATCTAAAGTCGGTGATATTTATGAGACATTATCTTGTATAAACTGAGAGTGTAACCTGGGCTGTGAACCCCAGACCTCAGTGGTGTTAAAGGTTAGTAAAAATATTGAAACTTATAACAACATAGATAACAGAGGCGGCTATAACGATGTTAGTAATGTAAATGGTCTCACAAATATCAGAATAAGACAGAAATTTTAAAATTTTGTAAAACACAGTTATTTATTACAGAATACAATTCAATAATAAACAATTTTCAGATAGAACTTATAACAAGTTTAGCAACATTAAATCATAGCAAATCATAATTAAAAAGAGCTAAACTCAAAACACAAAAAGTTAAATCAGAAATAACAAATAAATTAAATATTGTACATCAGGTACAGCATACGGTGAATTTAAATAATTCACTGTTTTAACAGGTAAATCATAGAGGTAAATATTTTTAACTTCTTTACAACAATCTTCAAAAACCAATATTTTAGAACCATTAAACTCTCTTTCAAAAAGCAGTACTTAAATTAGAAATATCAAGTAGTTCTGAAAATTATTAAATAATAGGAGGAAATAAATTTTAATTATAACTTAAATTTAGAAATTTAAACTAATTAATTTAAATAATGAACTAAAACTTTACAAATTTAATAATAGGAAAATAAAAACAATACTGAATTAAATATTTATTTTACGGAAACTTAAGAGTGTAACAGCTATACAGTAGATTGGATAGAATAAAATGTAGAGGGATGATAACGAACAGTATTGATGAATTTCAAATTTACACAGGGCTGGCATTGCTTGTGAATAAAGACTTCCACAGTAATAAATGTTTATTATATGAAAAATTTGTAAATAATTTATATATGTATGATGTATGGATGTTTTTATTCCAAGGTTACTTCAAATCTACTTGAAGACAAGGCAATCTCAAACCTAATCTATCTGAAGACCTGTTTACACACTCTCTTTTAAATTTATCTGAAATCTACCACAAGCAGATCTATTTTTAGATAAAATAAAATAATCTGTTTTGATGAACTTTTAACTTAAATAACTTTTAAATTTAATTATTTCATCACATTAGAAAAAAGGCAATATCAATATGGATCGTAAAATCCTGATTGTTTTTCTAGATGTATCTCAAACCTTGTTTAAAAGATATGCTTTTTTAAATTTATTTAAAGTCAAATCTTCAAGCCTTGTTTAAACAATAAATTTTTTTTAAATCTACTTCCGACTCAAATCTATCTCAAACTTTGTTCACATAATAACATGTTGTTTTTTTAATCTACTTCAAGTATATTTGAAGTACCCAAGCAAAAGTAATATATAAGTATACATTTATTATTCATAAAATCACACACAACAGAGTTGAACAATCTATGGAAATCTTTAAAATTTTCAAAAGAAAAATATAATTTTTATTGCTTATTGCATTTACTCTAGTTTATAAACATGAAAAAATATAATAGTGCCGAACAATCTAAATAAGTACCAAGTGACAGATTAGCACCTAAATTTAATGAGAACAGATCTTCAAAAATATTTTGTTGGGTCATTTAATAAAATGCGAATCTAAACAGATGAAAAATATTATTAAAATTGAGTTGTTTAAATATTCAAAGCCTGGTAATATTTTTGACTAAGTTTATGACGATGTGCTTAAACGGTGGCTTTAAGTTGAGGCTCATCCTTGGACTGAACTCCAGATATTAGTTTCTTCATTTCGGCAATGGCTCTTGCTGGATTCAACCCCTGAGAATCAAATTATATGAGTTGAAATATAACAATACAGCTCTTATCATTTCATAGGTCATACTACAGTCAATCGTTTAGTTTAAAAATCTTAACAGGTCAGTTTAGACACCACTGATTCTTAAGAAAAAAAATCCCTGCAAGAAGGGAGCGGGAAAAAACTATGTAAACAAATCAGGTTATTTTACCCGTATTTTCTTGGAGATGTTTTTTTACATTTCTTTTGTGTAGTTTTATTTTAAAATATCATTTTTAAGATTAATTAGAATATAGTTTTGAAAACGATGTAATCAAAAGAAGAAACACAAACAAAGTGAATGATTGCCGAGAAGAAGGTTTTTTTCCTACAGCGGTTATTGTGGTAGGGATTTTTTTCTCTTTTTAAGTGAGAGGTTGGCAGAGGCTTCTCTGATTGGTCAATCCCCAAAATACTTATGACCTTGGGGATTTTTAAACTAAACGATAGACTGTAGTGATAAAATGAAACAGTCATTTGTCAAATGTGAAAACGTGTAAATTCATACCAAATCGATATTAAGATTAGTTTATTTCTCTATAAACAAAAGATAAGTGACACAGGCTTAGGATAAAGTTAGAACTGCTTTTACTTCATGTACAGAGTATACATTGTACTCAGTGTACAGAGTATTCTCTGTATTCCGCATTAATCAAAACAAGTTTTCTATTTTTTAGAGATTTTTCTTCCCAATTTTTAACCTCTAGCAAAAATACACTGGTAGGTGTGATGATGACACAAAAACATATGAAATATGCAAAATTATCCATTTATTAAATAAATATTGCAGATCAGTTACAATCAGCATATAGGAAAATACTCTCTGCTGTAAGACATTAGTCTTGTGTTGCAAAGAGCCTGTTGTTTTCTTATACTAATGTAAAGAAATATCTAGTCATCTATCTTTCAGTACTATTTTCTTTTAAATATATATATCTACATAAGAAATATTTCAATTTCCCACTAAAATAATTTTTTGTTAATTTTTTACTTATACGGATTTTAAATATGCATTGTATTGTCTATCAATAAGAATAATTTTAATTTTGTTTTTGTAATTTTCTTTAGTTATATTAAAATTTATGTTATCTGGTAGTTCATTGTACAATTTTGTGGATGTGTACTTCCAATGTCTTTGCCCCTAGGTTGTTAATATACTTATTAACTTAACCTGACCTTATAAATCAATATAAACACAATAAAAAGGTATAAATACTTTTAATTGATAATAAATGGTACATTCAAAAATTATTGAATTTTATTTGAATTTTTCCTCATTAATACCGTAGGTATAAAGGAAAAGTAAAAATTGAAGTTTACAGTACTACCATTTTTGTTCCACTAGTCAAGACCTTTAAAACGATGTATCATTTATCCAGATTGAACAACTTTTAATTTTTCAAAAATTTGGTAAAATGGGTAAATTTTGAACATTTTTATTTTAATTTTTTTATGGTAAAATTGTTTCAGGGGGACAATTAAACAATTTTATGAAGAATACTTTTTTCGAAAAGTCAAAATTAAGCCTACTTTACTCTTCGTCAATTTTTCAAAAATTGCAGTTTTTGAGTCTACCATTAAAAATAAAAAAAAATTAAAAATGTTGTTTAAAAACATGCAGGAGCTTTTATCAAGAACGATTTTTTTCGACAAATAAAATTTTTTGTCATTTCCACGTATAGGCAACCCCATTTGGGGACACACTATATAAGTTTAACATATGTGCCAAGTCACATCACATTGTCAATAAAAATGTTTAATTTTTATTAAAAGACTTGTTTATGTGTTTAAAAAAAAATGTATTATATCGGAATATAATCTAATTGAGAAGAAATTCAGCGAAAGTGTTAAATAATAATTAAGTATACTAAGTTACATTATAATATGAAAAGTATATCTATGGTTTTTATTGGATAATAAAAGTTAAGTAGTATGAAGCGTGATCAGTGCCTGGATTGGTGACCACTAGGATTGAAACAAATATATTTACTATCTGCCAACGAGAGAAGCGAGATTTTTATATTCTGAAGATGAGCACATTAATCCGAAGTAGGAAAGAAAGGTTCCGAGGTACCCTGTACCCCATTTTTTTGTTTTGGTACTTTGTTGGTTGGACACTGATAGTTAAGATTGAAAGCTGTTTATATGATTAATTATCAGTAGAGAGACAATTTTTTAATAAGCCTTTAGTTATTTCATGAAATAACAGCACTCAAGTGATGTAGAAATTCATACAGTAGGGGTGGGGGCACGGGACACAGCTGTTTTAGATGGGCCTGCTTTAAGTTCACCATTTCTTCACTAGAGGCAGGTCGGTTCACCTTGTACGACATATATAACATAATTAGTTCTTCATTTCCAGGATTTAAATTATTTAAAGAGATCTTTAACAATGTTAGAAATCTTATTCAAGATGTATGTTTAGATGTGTGTTAAATGTATAATTTTCATAAAATGTTATAAAAATATAAACGCTGTGTTATTTTTAACTAGAGCTGATATCATGATAACTATGACATGCAGAAATGGAAATTAATTTGTGTGTTTATTGCTTTTTTATTTGTTCTTCTAATGGAAAAAATGCTAAATTTATCTTATTTTCTAAACAAATAATCTTATAAACAACAAAAATGTTCAGAAAATTTGTCTTGTTTACATTCTAGTTTATAGACATCTCGATTTACACTGATAACAATTGTACAAGGTGAAAACTAGCGCTTGGTGCGGTGGTTGATGCCCCTGTTTTTTTAGGACCACCTCAAACCAGGGAGTTGGACCACTGTGTCCTGTGCCACCTGACCACTGTATGAATTTCTACATCACTTTAAACGGCACCATAAAAAGGACTTACCTTAGGACAAGTTTTAGTGCAGTTCAGAATAGTATGACACCTGAACACTGAAAAAGGGTCTTTTAATTTGTCTAATCTTTCCTTAGTTAGTTCATCTCTGGAATCAATGACCCATCGATAAGCTTGCATAAGGACTGCAGGACCTAAATACTTATCTCCATTCCACCAGTATGACGGACAGGATGTGCTGCAGCAAGCACACAATATGCATTCATAAAGGCCATCCTAAAAATAGATAAAATACAAATTATTTGATTTGTATGATGGGTCTCCATATTAGTTTAGTAGCAATGGAGTAGGTAGAAATGAGACAATGTGATGTTGTTTCTATAAAACTGTATTTTGCACAAAACTGAGCCTATTCATGTTAAAGGTATAAGTTAATGTATACTTATAACATGGATATGTAAATTCTAAATCTCTTAATGAGCACAAAAGCCAAGAATTCATCACTAGATTACCTAGTAAAAGAAGTATTATGTTTATGTAGGACCAAATCCTTATAACTTGATTAACAATATTTATATATACATACACGTAGGTACAATGTTATAGTCCAAGAGCCAGGCCTAAAAATGTAACTCATTTTGTACTACTTCAAACCAAATTTTTCTGAAAATAAACTTTAAATTATGAAGAAAAAACATAGTCTGCCTATCCAGAGTGGAGGCACTAAAAAAATACAAAAAAAAATTCACAAAAAAAATGCACTAAAAGCCAATATTTTTTTCAAAAAAACATTGATGACATAAATTATCCGTTTTTTAGTGTTTTTGAAAGAGCCATAACTTTGGTTGCAATTATCTGATTTTGATGATTAAACACTCATTTTATAGAACATTTTATCACCTTTAAAACACGTTCTTTTCATGTTTTGCACACGACCCACAGGGAACCACTTATTAAAGAAAAACTGAAATTTGTTGTTGCAGTTTTAAAAAATTTTGAGCATGCACCGTCAAATGAAAGGCTTTACTCTGGATAGGCAGACTATGTTTTTCCTTCATAATTTAAGGTATATTTTCAGAAAAATTTGGTTTGAAGTAGTACAAAATGAGTCAAATTTTTTCAGGTCCGGCTCTTGGACTATTAGTCTTAGGAGAAATGGTCTATCTCCTTACTATCAGTTGTTTTAGTAATTATCAATGACAGGAGACAGTTTCTACTACTTTCATACTATCACCTGTTTTGGTATTGATTAGTCTCAGGAGACAGTGTCTACCGCCTCTTGGACTATTAACAAAATGTCACAAATACAACTTTTTGTGATCAGATTTGGGTCACACTCCCATGTCCAACTGTCATCATACCCCCCCCCCCGCCATCCAATCAACATTTTTTCGTATGAAATTCACTAGAATGGAAAGTGTTTAAAGACTATTTAAATACATACCAATTTCTTTCTATCCTCGACAGACTGTAGATTTTGTATCTCTCCAGGAGGCTTCTCTTCTTTCTTCTGGAGATAAGGTTGTATTGATTTGTATTGGGCGTAGAAATGAGTCATGTCGGGAATCAAATCCTTGACAACATACATGTGAGGTAGGGGGTATATCTTGGTTTTACCATCAGTATCGATCTTGCTGCAAACAATCAACTTATCAGTTTAATGTTGATTCAATGTTATAAAAATGTGATGACTCCGAACTTTCCCTGACATTGGATTCATAACCCCCACCCCTCCTTTTCATCCTCATTCCCCCCACCCTTCATTCTCAACTACTTCGGACTTTCTCACTGGTACTCAGAATATACAAATTGCCAGATTTATACTGCAACAAGTGTTTAGACTAGCATCGCTTCTCCTCAAAAAGGAAATACATGAGTTTTATTCCTAGCAGTCACCCGCCCAGGCACTGACCTTGCCCGGACAAGTCCTCGAGACCTTAGCCTAGAAGATATCCAAAAGATATTGGATAACTTTTGTTGGAAACAAAAGATATCCGACAGTATTTCCAACAAATGATATACTAGATTCCATTTAGTATTGGGTACTAGATTACAATAGCTTACACTTTCTGAAAGATATTGTGCCATTCAAACTTAAACACCTTCTCTAGACCCTCAAACGCAATGTATGTATCCATGTCTTTTCTAGAAATCTTTTTAAGAATCCTTATTAGGACCAAGATTTGTTGTCAAAAGTACATCTTTCATTTCTAAATCCATATTAGTTAGGAAATACGCACCTTAAAACGGCTGGACAACTTCTTTTAAAATTGAGTACTTGACATTCATAGGAAAAAGTATTAGAGTATTTTTCTATTTCATTTTAAGAGTAAATAAACAATAAGCAACATATATAGCAGCTGATAACATACCTGATACATGCAAGTGTATTAGTGCCACCAATATTCATGGCACATGATCCACAAATTCCTTCACGGCATGATCGTCTAAAAGTTAGAGTGGGATCAATCTCGTTCTTAATTTTAATTAATGCATCTAGCACCATGGGACCACAGCTAAAAACAAAATAATAGAAATTTAAAATAAAGTATAATAATAAAATAATCTACTAGGTAATCATGGCATTTAAAAACAAGAGGGCTTCGACTTTTTGGCCGCTACATGACCTCAGCATTAACACTTAGGATGCTACACATCTTCTGAACTGAAAAACCTTCTTATATCACAGTTTGTCCACTGTTTGTAACCATCTTATATCAGTTTGTCAACATCTTATATCAATTTTTCACCTTCTTATATCAGTTTGCCACAGTCTTATCATCAACTGTTTGTATCATATCAGTTTGACTGTTTGTAACCGTCTTATATCAGTTTGTTAGCTGTTTGTAACCGTCTTATATCAGTTTGTTAGCTGTTTGTAACCGTCTTATATCAGTTTGTCAGCTGTTTGTACCCGTCTTATATCAGTTTGTCAACTATTTGTAACCGTCTTATATCAGTGTATTAAGTTTTTGGTCAATCATACAATTTATATAAAATAATTAATATTATATTATAAATAATTATTTACAATAATAATTATTATTATATGAATTATATATATTATATTAATATAAATTAATTATATTATATACATTTAAAAAAAATAATTAGACTCCTGGTTCTTTATTTTTTGGGCGGTTGTTTCAAATTGTCAAAGGATTAGAAAAAAGGTAACAATCAGGTCTGTGATAAGGAAAACCTTATCATAACTTCAGTAAGCAGCAGCAATGTCAATCAATGACATAATGTCTTGATTGACATATATGTCAATCACTAATAATAAAATGAAACATAGTAGCTTTGTTAACCATACATATCATACATGTGTAGCATATCATACATAGTAAGATATGCATAAAAAATTTCAGCCAGAAAGATTCATAATTTTTTGAAATATTTGTGGGTTAATGACATCACACATATTTCATAAACAATAGGATTCAGGGAATTAACAAGGTAGATTTTTGCACTAAGTTTCATTTCGATCTGAGAAAGCATTAGAAAGTAATCGTATCCTAGGAACAAAAATCTCAAACATACATACATACACACACCCATATACATATATATATATATATATATATATATATATATATATATATATTATATATATATATATAAATATATAAATATATAAATATAAATATATATATATATATATATATATATATATTATAATATATATATATATATATATATAATATATATATATAAATAAATAAATAATATTAATATATATATATATTATATATATATATATATAATATATATATATATATGTATGTATGTATATATATAAATATATTCTAGATCAGGGTGCCCCCTCCAAAAATCTACCTCCTCCCACTCCCCCAATCTCATAAGCTCATTTTTTATTTGAAAATTTGCTAAAATATGTTCACTGACTTATTGAGATCCACATCATAATCCTGCATGCGAGGCTTATCCTTAGGATTATCAGGGTTCCACCTATAGATGGTAAATGTTTTAATTTTCTGTGGTTTGGACTGCGTTGCTGTTGCTGCTGAAGCACATGGTGCGACTGCTGTGTGAATCACTCGACTCTGAAAGAACAACAAATGTCATAATTGGAAGGAAACAAACAACAAACCAACTTGTTTGTGTCCCATTCAGTGTCCTAAAGTCTAAAATAAAAGAATCAATAAAATTTTGGGGCTTCTCCAGGTACTTGCTTCTTTAATAAAAGCCCCTGAGAAACGCTATCTGTTTTTTTTTATTTGGGCCAATAAATAAAACACTAGCTCATGATTTCCACCTCTACTATAGACTTGGCAAATACTTGAGTACGTTGAAAAAGCATTTGTTGTATTTGTTAGTCACACAGTCAAAAAGGAAAATTAACTGTAGTTATTTTTATGGAGAGGGGGGGGGGGCAATGAGTGATAAAAAGTAACCCTTATCAAACTTTGAATGAAAGGTCAAATCAACTTTTTAATTTATACCCCTGCAGTTAATAATTTTTTCATGCTGGAAAAATTAGAATACATGAGTAAAATAACTAGTTGATCTTACATTTGCTACATACACACAGCATATTCAACAGGTGATTGTATCGCATTTAATAAGTTGCGGTTTGGTATTGGTTCAGTTGATCCAATTAGTTCAGACGTCATAGCAAAACCCACCAATACAACACGTCTTTAAGATTGAAGGTAAAACTCAGGTTATAAAATATATCTTTAAAAAATCTGACTCCTTTGCATAATAATGATAAATAATAAAAATAAATATATATTAAAAATGTATACAGAAAAACTAAATTTTATTTAAGTGAAGGCTATACGTCAAATAAAATTGCCTCTCAGCCTATTGCCTAAACATCCTATTGGTGGAGTAGACTGGATTCAATAATTCTTGTTCTAGCATATGAGATTGGATATAGTATGAACTATGAAGAGGAACATAGTTCATACAGGGAGTTTAACTAGTGAATTGAGTACGATCAGCAGTCTTGTTACCCAGTGTATGCATAGCAATTGTACAGATATGCTTGCATGGCTTATAACTTAGCCCAAATGTGTTTCAAAAACCTTCTGGTACGATCACACAGTATTCTCCACAAAATATTATTTCATTTAAATATTAATGTATTTTCCATCAAATAATTTTTCAAATATTAATTCTTACGGTGCAAGGTCCAGATTGTATTAAATACAATCACCTGTTAAATACCCTGTGTGTACATAGTTACTATGTGCACACAGCGTATTTAACAGGTGATCGTTTTCATACGCATAGAATTCATACAGCTAATATTTCCGTATTGAGATATTGAATTCTATACAATCCACGGATTTAGAAGAGTGTGTGAACGTACTAAGTAATTGACATATATAGTTTTAAAATTTAATTGGTAATGAATGAATTCTAGTTATATCTTGACAAAGAAGACATATAAACCAAATCTTCTGAGTTAAATAAACACGTCAGCTTAAATTTTACTACACATACATTTGCTTAAGAATCAACCGTTTTCTTACGCCGAGAAATTGACTAATTACGTAATATTAGACGACAATTAAGAGTGAAGAAAGTAATTATAAAAATAGAAATATTATAAAATACTTTTTTCCTTTCAACGCCCAAAATTATTTCAACGCAATTTTAAGCGAATTGAAGCAAAATTTGGCAAAATTAACATCTTGAACCTCTGAGAAAGTGGTCAAGGTGACAACTTTGCCAAAACTCTACCTATCCATAATTCACAACTAATTATTAGAGAAGATTAATCTGCGAGGTGCTGCGACAATAGTAACGCTATTAGGTAAAAGATGAATTCAAAATATGAAACAAAATAATTACCGGATTCAATGAAAGTTTGGCCACACGAAAAAGTAGGACTTCGCTAACAGCTGCCATTTTTGAAACTGCGGAAAATTTTCGACAAAATTTCCAAAAACTTTCGATTTTTAATACCCAGGTTTGGTTGTACAAATACTGTTAGTATTGAGGTTCAAGTTATGCCTTAAATTAATTTAATGTTAGGTGATAATTTCATTAATAAACTTGTAATTATTTATAACTTAAAGTTAATTTCTTTTAGGAGACTGATTACTGATGGTGATTACAATATTATTTGATACAATTATAAAAAATAAATTTTAATTATTTGCAAGTGAATGAATCTGAGTATAAATAAAATAATAAAATTATTGAATTTTTTAATCCATCTTAAAGCAAGCATGAGATCATCTCAAAGTTCGATTTTTCCGCAGTTTCCTCAAAATTTTTCTCAAACGTTTTTATATAATGTCCCTGATTTTATACCTAATTAATTTAAGCTTAACTTAATTTAGAGTTTATGACATTTTATTATAATTAGGATCTAAGTTTTAAGAGTTAGTGGTATCGTAAGTAATTTTTTAAATATTTTTTTATAAAAAATTTGATAAAATAACAAAACAGGATGTTAAATTCTGCAGGTAACGACAATAAACCGTTCTCATTAGTTAATATTATTGAAGAGCAACTCAATAGTTTGTCGTTCAATAGTGGAAATTTTAATTTAGAAGCCGATGCAGCCGAAAACACGTCTAGTTTATTAGATGAAGATAATATTCATCATAAGACTAAAAATGAAAGTTTCGACCACGACAATAAAATAATCGAAGCTTTAATACCTTGCGAGGTCAGATGGTTTTATAAAAATACAGGGAAAACATGGATCGAATTTAGTGGGTATGATTCATTACAGTTAGAAAACGCTTTTAGAAGGATCAAGGATGAGTTTCTGACGGAGAACAGTTCTGAAGAACAAAGTTGTGATAGTGCCTTGAATAACGACAGACAGGAGAATGAAGATAGAAGAGGCAGTCTGAGTCAAATACCGTCTAGTAGAAGAGATAGTGGTCAGTCTAGTAAACACATAATAGTTAGAGGTGGATTATATGAAGCTGATATAAAATCCAGAAAATGTGCCTCCATTTATTGGCCAGGTATGTTCGCTCTTTCTTGTATTGAATCCTAGGCTTATTGACATTCAAAGAAGTTGTGTCTTTTAGAAGGGAAGTGTTTTCCCACTCTAATAAGACTTTTTTTGTTTTCCCACTCTTTTAAGACTTTTTTTGTTTTCCCACTCTTTTAAGGTTTTATTTTTTTTTTTCTCCCTTTGTACATATTTCTTCGTTCTTAAATTTATATATATTTCTTATATCTCATCTCTTCTTGTATATTTCTTCATATATTGTAAATACTTTAGTAAAATACATTTACTCTTATATATTATTCTTATTATATTTTAATACCTTGACAATATAAATTTATTCTTATATATATTCATCTTATATTTATTTAATTTAATTTTTTACATGTTTTATAGTTTTTTTATATTGTTGTATATATTGTTATTTCTTCGTTTTCTCTTCATTTGGAACTTTAAAAAAAATAGTATATGTCACATTTTATTTGTCCCGTTCCTCAGCAATACACAACACATTTCACATGGTCCCTACACCCAAGGGAACTTGTTCAGGATTGCTACAGGTTTAGTATTTATTACGAGCATCAAGATTAGATAATTATACTCAGAAGGTGGGCCTCCTGGATGCGGTCCTATCCACAGAAACAAATTACTTAAAAAGTCAAACTTTAAGACAAAGATATAAATAGAGCTGCCATGTTGTTTGCATTATTTTATAATTAGAAGTAAGTTATAGTGATTACTAAATATTGTTAGTTGTTTTTATTTAATAAAGATTACCCCAATACAGCAATGCTCCTAAGTACAGTGTATCGATTACTTTAAAAATCTTGACAGCTCAGTTTAGGCACCACCGATTCTAAAAAAAAATCCCTACAAAAAGGCAGCGGGGAAAAAACTTTGTAAACAAATCAGGTTATGTTACCCGTGTTTTCTTGGCGATGTTTCTACATTTCTTTTGTGTAGTTTTATTATTTAGGAAGTATGCAAATGTGGAAAAAAATGAATTGTGAAGGGAAATAATAAGTGTACTCATATGTTTTTACATTAAAAAAGAATTGTATGTTTACTAGTTTTGACAGCTCTTAAAAATTGCTACATAAAAGGCTGCCTTGAAATAAAAGTTTCAGTTATGCTTTTATTTATTTAAGTTATAAAAAAGAATATTTGAGTGCAATAATAATGTTAACAGTCCAACACAAACACAATTCACAAAACACACACAACACAAAACGATGTAAACACAAGAAGAACCACAAACGAAGTGAACGAATGCTGGGAAGGAGGTTATTTCCCTACAGGGGTTATGGGAGTAGGGAAATAACTGTAGTTTTGCCATACTAACAACAAACTTATTCCGTAGAGCGCATGTAGTGTTAACTACTGGAGCACGCGCTCTTAAAACAACTATTGGGATCACAGCTTGGAGAAATTTCTGCCTAATTTGTAGACAGAAGGCCTACTGAATAATTAATTTATCCTTCCATATATCCATGTATTAATTTCATTTGAAAAGTTTATGTAAAATTTAAATTAATTTATATAAAAAAAGACTTAAAATATAAAGGGGGTATGTGGAGTTCTCAGTTTTTCAAACCATTGATATTCTATTATTTTGGAAAACCAACAAAATGTATGTATTTATTTATTAATTAAATAAATTCATAAAAGGGCAAAATTACCCTATATGCAAAAATAATTATTAAAAAAAATTTTAATTAAATAAAATTGCACACACAGACAAATATTTTTATACATTATGAAAATGTAAGTACAAAGAAAGAATTTAAAATATGAATTTAACTATTTAGGTGAGGAATTTATAATAACTCGAGGGTCATGGTTCTACGAGACATGGCAACCTCTTGAAGAGGATCAAGCTGATTTCTTAGAGGGTGTCCATCTTTCCTTGTTTGAAGGCAAGAAACCATCTGAGATCTTTTCTGATTCTACTGCCAAAGGTAATTTTGTATTAATTTTTATATATATATATATAATATATATATATATATATATATATATATATATAATATATATATATTTTGCTATTCAAGACTTTTTTTATTATAAACTTAGCTGGTTTTTTATTATTATTATATTTGTTTTCTTTGATCTTTCTTCATTAGTGAATATTTATGACATGTTCATAAAATAATTTTTTGTTGTTAGGGTGGTACCCCTACTTATACCACCAGTAAACTGGCTCTCTTGTTATCAGTGGAATTTCATTGTATTTACAGTCCTATGCTCTTTCTATATTATTATTATTCTAAGTGGCTAAATAATTAATTTGATAAAACAATAATTTTGTTTGCAGCTATTCATAGTGAAATAATATCTGACTTTCATATTGACTGGTATTCGCCTCATGAGGTGTATCTATACAGCCAAGCAACGCCATCCAAAATAGTGAGATCTTTTGCTCAAAAAATTGGTATTTTTCAAAAATGTGAGTATATAATTTATTTTATTTAATAACAAATAAGTTAATGGATGAAATAATGATAAATAAATTATACTTTTATATAAACCATATCATACAAAAAAATAATGAGTTACAAGACATGAAACAATTAACATAAATAAATAAAAAAGTGCATGCAAATATTAAGTAATGCAAATATAAATTAATTATAATTATTATAAATTAAATGGTTGCAATATTTAGGAAGTTAGAATAAAAAGTTTAGCAAAAAGGCGAAAATGCAAATATTAAACAAATTGGAGATTATAGCAAGAAATAAAACATATATTTTAGTTTGGAATTTGAATTGTTTAGAGGATATGCAAAAAATTGAAGCTGTGGAAGAGTATTTGAAGTTTAGCCATTCTTTTTAAAGGACTATTTAGTCCATGGTGACCTGGTAGTATAAGTAAGTACTAAAGTAATATATAAACCAAGTAGGGAAACTCCTATACACTAACCTGTGTAAAAAAATTCAGACTTACGTGATCAGCTGATTGCTGGTTCAAAAAATAAAGAATAGCTAAAATTGAAATAGCTGCGGATGAGCCTTTAAGGATTTACATCTTTTTTAACTTAATTTTATAGGCAACCATGATAACATTAGGTGAGTTTTACTTTTTATTGTGTTTTCGTACTGTAATATGTACGTGATAATTTAATGATTTTGTATTGAAACTACAGTAAAGGTAAACCACGTGTTTTATTAGGATTTTGAAGGACATACAGACAACATTGTATTGGCTTATATAACTTAAAATTATGATTGCTTTTATTATATTCGGTAATTTTAGGTTATAGTGGTTAACTTACCAGTTACAATCAATATTTTAAGAGGAAAATCAAACATCACTCACAAAAATGTACTGAGTTAAATAGTGCAATCGATAAAAATGTTAATTAGCTGCATGTTTTAAGTAATTTAAACAAATCTAGTATTTAAAAATTTGCTCTTGAACCTCTATTGGATGTGGCAAAATGTATTTCTTACACAAATTTTAACATTTTATTCTAAAATGTAAAAAAAATGCAAAAATTTTGAGTACCGTAAATAGTTTGATTACATTTACTAGGGTAAAACAAAATGGCCGCGCCCATAGGAAAATTTGAGCCAATTCCCTGGTGGACAAAATGTGAACTACATGCCTGATCTGACTGAAATCACCTTTGTTTCCCTACTTGGTTTATATATTACTTTAGTGGGCACATTGGAATTAACACAGTTTAATAGATATGAAGAGTCTATTTTGCTGTTAATAATCTTAACTAAGAGTATCAGATCATGAGAAATTCTTCTCTTTTATATAGACACCATATTTCATAGAGGGCCCTATTAGTTGAATTTTGAAACATTGAAAAAGTAACCTGACCACCTTCCCTTAAAATATAATCAAATAATCAGTACAAAATTACAGTAACTTATATAGAAGAATGTTAAAAATACAAATCTAAACACAAACTATGTACAGGAAGCCGAAAACAATTGATTTATTATAACCTTAACCCACTCTTAAAGGAGGTTTCAATGGGGCTTCACAGAGCCCCAATACAATGGTTCAGGCCTTTCAATGTATTGAGATAGACTATGCTCCCTCTAGTATATATTTCTATGCCATATTTAGTGAGTTCAGGCAACTATTGTAATCAGAACCATTATTTATTTGAAATTTCTCTTTATTAGCCATTATTCTAAGGAATTTCTTTTGAACTTTTTCAATTTTACCACAAAGAGTGCTTTAATGAGGAAAATAAACTGACGGAGCTATTGAGGATCAAATTAGATAGCAATTTCATTTGAATATATGGATAAAACTAAAATTATAAGTTATCTTATTTATAATATTAAATAAGTAGGAATCTATAATAAAAATAAATAATTAATAGTAGGTAGAGATAGAGAGACATAAAAAGATATTAATAATTAGAAATTCATGGATTAAAATAATAAAATCTGCTATTCCGTACTATTATTTCATGTTACAATATTCCAAATTAAAATTAAAAATATTTCTATTAGGTTAACTCTGCTTTTCATATTCTTTTAATTATAATTCTATTTTCTATAGCTACTGGTTCAAAATTAGTTCGAGGATATAAATATTTAGCTACAGACGAAGACAAGCAAACAGATATAGAACACTTAGTGTTTGTAGTTCACGGTATTGGACAGAAAATGAATATTGGAGCTCAAATATTTAGGAATACATCACTGTAAGTTTCAATTTTACTTTGGCTTATTTTTTTGCGGATTAAAAATAAAATTAAACTTTGAATTGAAAGATATGGAGGGGCAGGTAGGAGGGATCGATTCCGTCATTCAATTTGCATATACATACACATTTGTATTTGATGTATATATGTGTGGAATCATCCCCTTCTCTTTGCCACTTTTATGCAGACGATCCCATTAGTATCATTTTAGTTGAAAAAAATGATTTTTCTTTTTAAAATTATCTGTGTTTATATACTCTTGCTCTAGGAGTTATAACTCCTACTGAGGGCCCTCGCCAAATTATTAATTAAAAATAAATATATTTGTACAATATGTTTTTAAATAATCAAATATTGTAAAAAAATATTTTTGTAATTTGTATTTTATTTTGGTGGAAATAAACAATTTTATTATTAATTTTATTATATAAATTGTTCGAAAAGAAATATAATCCTTGTTATTATAAAACACAAACCACTCAAAGAGTGGTTTGATTTTTGTAAAAAAACATAAATAAGTATATTTCTTTTCTTTAATATTATTTTTTATGCAATTTTCTGACTTTTTTCTATTGTGCAATTTTTTGTGTCTTAATGAAATCAATAAAGTTCTTGTTCTTGATGTGATGTATAAAATAGCGAATGTGCCCATTGCTATTTTATTTCAAAATTGTTGTTTCAACTGAAATTTTGTGATAATTGCACATTTTATATAATAAATAAAACACTATAATTTAAAAAAATTGTTTAATCATACTTGGTCTAATATCAGAATAAAATAAATCAGACGCGTTTTAATTAAATAAGCATATAATAAATAAATAAAAATGTTTTGTATTTAAACTAAATAATAATAATATTAATACTAAGTGAAATAGAAGTCATAATATGTATGTGTAATTACTTTAGGAACTTGTTAAATACTTAGAACAGGTGGTACAGGTAAAAACACTCCATTTCTTTTGTTCCCTAGATCTTAGATTTCTCCCATCCTTCTAATTTTACCTCCTAAACATAGCAATAAGAAATTTAAGTTTAGTTTATACACACACTGATGATGGGATACTTCCCGAAACGCGTCTGATTTATTTTATTTTATTGTGATATTAGACCAAGTATTATTAAAACATTTTTTTAAATTATAATGTTTTATTTATTATACAAAATTTTCTTTCAATCAAAGAAATTTGCTTTGCTTGGCTAAACGTTTTATTAAGTATGATTGCTAAACAAATTAACAATAAGGGAATGCAGTCTACACTATTCTAGACTATGTAATTAATATTTTTATTTATCTTTTTAATTTTGTTTTCAGAATTAGAGAAAGAGTAACTTTATTGAAAGAGAAATATTTTTCTGATTTTGATAAAAGAGTTGAATTTTTTCCTGTAGAATGGAGAAGTAATTTAACTCTTGACGGAGGTATAGTGGCTCTATTTATCTATTTGATTAATATACATTTGCTTTTTGTCAACTATTCTTTTTAGGGCCTTAAAATTGTCAGTAGAGAACAATTTTATTGCTAAGGTGATAATAACGTATCTTTTTACATCCGCCTAAGGTTTTTTGGATCCAGTTCCAGTTACCCGAACCTTGCCGGATATCTTGGAACTTTTCCTCACCGAAACAGTAATTGCACAAACATTTCAAAAAATCACTAATCTTTATATAGTGTTTAGATTGGGCTGAAATTGTTACAGATATACTACTATGTATGAATCACAAAAATACTAAGTTTCATTTTAATTTTAGTTTTGTTGATTGACCTATATGTCAAACAAAACAATATGTCATTAATTGATATAATGTAAACAAAACAATATGTCATTAATTGATATAATGTATGTCAATGTGAACAAAACATATGTCATTAATTGATATAATGTAACAAAACAATATGTCATTAATTGATATAATGTAAACAAAACAATATGTCATTAATTGATATAATGTGAACAAAACAATATGTCATTAATTGATATATGTAAACAAAACAATACATAATTGTTACATATGTCAAACAATATGTCATAAATTGACATAATGTAACAAATCAAGTTTTTTCTCTATTACATTTGAAAATGCACTTATATCGTGGTAGTATGCCACTTATTTAAACCAGTAATATGACAAACTGATATAGTGCAACAACCATGTGGCCACAAAGTTGCCATGATGAGGCGCTGGGGGGGGGGTGAAGCAGCCCCTATTTCTGAGGATGCGGAGTGGCAAAGAGGCCGAAAGCCCCTGTTTTTAAATTTAAAATAAATCTTGTGCCAAAGACAAGTAGCTTTATTTGTTTCTTATAAATTATTGAACGTAGTTATCCCTACTGTTAATATTTTTTTTATGAATACAGTTTTAATTTAAACTTAAATATGTTTGATAGGCACTGTTGATGCAATAACACCATTACATGTGAAAATGTTACGCCAACTTCTCAACACATCAGCCATGGACATAATGTACTACACAAGCCCAATATTCTGTGCTGAAGTTCAAGACGGACTTACTACTGAAATAAACAGATTATATTCAATGTTTAGAGAAAGGAATCCTCGTAAAGTGCCTAAAGTGTCTGTAATAGCTCACTCTTTGGGAGCTGTTATTGTTTATGATATTATAACTGGATGGCTCCCTATGGTAAGTGTTGAAAGGCAGAAATCCTATTATTTTATATTCATTTTAAATAGTTTCTTTAACCAAATTATTAGGCTCAACAATAAGTTTAGTATGACGCTAAAATAAGTTGACACACGTGGGAAAATAGTGTTGAGGAACCAATTAGGGTGGCCTGATTTTAAATTGAGGGTGTGGTTTAAAATCCAGGACTAACCTCATTGGCTCCCTCGCATTATTTCCTGTGCTGTCAACTGATTTTAGCCGTGTGTTGTATTATAGATGTAAGGTTTAAAGAACAAGTGGATTTAATCATTAAGAAAATCAACCATGTTTACTATTTGCCAATGCAGACTCAATTATTTTAACCCGTTTGGTATTTTACTTATTAGCCAATTTTTGAAGAAAAAATGAGCTTATAAGGATGGGGTCATGGAGGGTGTTGGGGTGGGGGTTGTTTTTTTAGAAGAGAGGACCTACTAATGAAGAATTTAAATTTATTTTTAGGTATATATATATATATATATATATATATATATATATATATATATATATATATATATATTTCTAGATCTTCTTTAGTAGATGAACTATAGTGTGGTTGGTATTGTATAATTTATTAAAATAAATTTGCTAGTTTTTCATCTCCAGCCAAGTTGATTTTACAAATGCAGGAAATTTTACAAAATTTCTGCTTATCAGATATGATTTGACTTTTTAATAAATGTATTTCCATTAATTTCAGGGTTCAAGTGGGGATGGAAATTTTATTCCTGGTAAATCAAGACTTAACTTTGAGGTAATGTGTGCAATAATGAAATTTTAAATGATAAAATGAACTAAATACTTATATTCTTATATACTTAGATACTTATAGAGAACTAGGGCTTTTATTAACAATGGTAAGCATGAGAAGAGTGAGACAGTTCTTTCTGTAAATTATCATTATTATAATTAATAAATTACATTAAATTATCATCTGTAAGGTAACAGATAATTTACTATTGCTGAAATGTTCTTTAGACTATGTTAACTAAACATAGTTTTGGGACCTGATATTCCAGATCTATAATAATGATATGCCAGTATCTATTAACTGTAGGAGAGTGGGGTCGTTTCTCTTTTCTGATGATTTTCAGTGTGGTATTATTATGGGCTGATTTTACTGAGCTACTAGAAGATCTACAATCCGAAGTTTCAGTAAATCTGTAATATTCTTAGGGGTTCATATTAACTGTAAAATAATGTGGGAAATTATCTCATCTAAATCAACTCCACAGTTAACTCTCCCCGGGCATTTACATGCTACTTAGAGCCTCCACAACTCTTAGTTTCATCTCTAAAAGCTATTTATCACTGATATTGAGGGTCCTATATTTTGCCTAAACCCAGGTTCATTTAGGGTTAGGTATCGTTTATGAGTACCTGACATCGCACAGTCTCAGAACCTCTAGCTTATAGTCTTTTATAGTGAAAGGATTTCCAACCCTCACAAGAAAATCATAGAGGTCCTGACTGGGATTGAACCCGGACTGTCTGTGTGGCAGGCGGACATGCTAACTAGTGCACTACCCCAGATTACCCTAGTAAAAGATTGGTTTTAAATTGAATAATAATAAATAAATGTTTCAGTTGGACAATTTCTTTTGTATTGGATCTCCACTGTCGGTGTTTCTTGCTATGAGGGTTCCTAAGGGAGAGCATGGCTATCATTTGTTTCCACCCTCATTATGTAACAGATTGTATAATATCTATCATCTCACTGATCCAGTTGCTTATAGGTCTGTATTATTGATTTCAGTTCTAATATTTATCTGTATAGTAATTGTCAAGGTAAACTGATTAAGAAGTCATCGTGCGAGATGCATTCAATATCACTACAAGGTTGGATGAAGCGATTCCCCAGTATGCCACACCTGCAACAAAATAGACGAAACAGTTAAACGTATTCTACTAGACTGCCCCAAATACAAGACAGAACGCTCAAAATGATACCAAGAAGTTAAAATTCAAGATACCCAAAGCAAAACTGAAAAAAATCAAGACTACTCTTCTCAAAATAAAAATATAATAAATTCATTTAAATTGGTAAATAAAATAAACTATTCTCCTTAGCCTCAAGGCTAGGATTGACAATCCTGCAAAAGATAATAAAAAATAAAATACACTAACCAAAAAATAAAAAATTATGCTTAACTCAAACATATACCCTCAGCCCAATAGATAACCAAAATTCATACCAACAAAATATAAAAAAGGCACAAATTATCCCAAACTAATGAAAAAAATTGGGTTCGGGGTATCTCGGAACTTTTTCTCATTACATCAGATTCGCTACTCTCATCCTCCCTGCTTCTGACTCGCTTCGCTCGTCCTCAGAATATACAATTCGCCAAATTTAAACTGCAACATGTTTTCGGACTCTCTTCACTCGTCCTCAGATAATAAATGCATCTGTTTCATTTTAAGTGGTCAACCATACAGCACTGACCATGCTCAATGCTACTTAACTTTTATGATCCAACAAAAATTATGGATATACTTGTCACATTGAAACGAAACTTAGTGTACTTATTTATTAAGTAAAGGTTTACACTTTACTTACGTAAAACGTACAAACTTAATAAGATTAAACTTGGCACATGTGTTAGTCTTTTAAATAACCACATGCGTGCTAAATTTCAATCGGATCGCATTATTTTTTCCATGTTTCATAATTTTTCAAAATTTTTGATGAGTCATTATTGTGGGTTAATGACGTCATTGTATATAAATGTATACTATCCAGTTATCTCTTTTACTCTTTAGTGCTCAGATGTTTTGTGATTTTAATTTTTAATTAATTTTACTGTGACCTATTACTATAGGTCACAGTAATACACAATTATAAGTACATAATACACAATTATAAGTACATTATACACAATTATAAGTACATTATACACAATTAGAAGTACAAGTAATGTACTTATAATTAAATAAAATAAATGTTTCTTTTTATAAGTAACAATTAAGTATACTAATTTTTGTTTCAATATGGCAAGTATATCTACGGGGTTTTGTTAGATAACTTATGTTAAGTAACATCGGGTGAGTTCAGTGCCTGGATGGGTGGCTGCTTGACAAGCAAAGTGAGTTAGAAGACGTTGCCATATAAATTATGCAATTTTAGTGAAGCAAGGAAGTGAAGAAATTTTCCCTGGTGACCCGTACATGATTTTTATTTAATTTGAATAATGAACTTGTGTTCAGTAAAAAGATTATTTTAAGTGCCATTCAAAGTTGTATGCAATCTAAAAATTTTGTATTGTAATAAAATACCTTATAAACATTGATTACTTTATAGTAGTCTATTGTTTAACTGTATCATGAAACTCTAAGAGCCAGGTTTATAAAATGTGACTTATTTTGTAGTACTTGAAACCAAATTTTTCTAAAAATATACCTTAAATTATGAAGGAAAAGTATAGTTATATAAATACGCTTGCTCAAATTATTAGAAAATTACCCAAATTTCAGTTTTCTTGCAATAAGTTATTCTTTGTAGGTCAAGTGCAAAACATAAAGAATGGACATTTTTTAAAGCTGATAAAATTTCCTATGCAACAAGTGTTTTTTAGTCAAAATCTGATAACTACAACTAAAGTCATTACAATTGTTAAATGGCCAAAAAAATGCACAAAAAGTCAATATTTTTTTCTAAGAAATTCACTGACAGCATAAATTAACAATTTTTTGGTGTTTTTGAAAGAGCCATAACTTTGGTTGTAGTCATCCAATTTTGATGATTAAACACTCGTTATATAGAACATTTTATCACCTTTAATAAATGTCCTCTTTATGTTTTGCACACGACACACAGGGAACCACTTATTTCAAGAAAACTAAAATGTGTGTGATTTTATAAAATTTTTAGCATGTGCAATCACATGAAGGGCTCCATACTGGATTGGCAGACTTTTTTTTCTTTATAATTTAAGGTATATTTTCAGAAAAATTTGGTTTAAAGTAGTACCAAATTAGTCACAGTTTTTCAAGGCTCTTGGACTATTAATTTTTGTCATAAATACATTAAAAATAAATATTTAATGGATGTGATTATTTTTGTTCAGATTGGAGCCACTTATAGTTCGAGACTATGCACGTATATCTCCGTTAGAAATCCATGCATATGATGCTATAAATCCTATACCGTATTGTGATATGCCCCTGGAACCTTTGGATCCCGAGGCTGCCGTCCCTCACCCTGCCGCTAGACCTGATAATGAGCAACAAACTGCCTCTCCTACTGATACTCCAACACATAGAGGTACTCCCTGATTTTTTTTGTACCCTGTTACCCTTTTCTACTTATATACGGGTGTGACATGTCAGACGTTCCTGTATTAAATCCTTAACATTACTAGTCTACATTGTAAAGGTCATGTTTATTGTTTCTACCTTTGGTTGATAAGGTGTGAGTGAGAGAGGGGCGTATCTACATGTATGCTAGGCCTAGAAAAGATCAGTCGTTAGGACACCGTCATTAAGGGCCTGGCTACTTGCTATTCTCATATTATTTCGAACGAATCCGAAGATTCGCGTAATTTATCGTATAATTTGTACTATCGGTTTTAACAATTATTTCGTTTTACCCGCGTAAGGTGCACCATTTTATTTATTTCTTTTGTTCAATTTATTTCTTTTAATATTGCAGAGATCTGTAATTTTCTGTTATCTTTTATAAAAAATTCTGCATCGTGTTTGCTTTCAGCAACCCAATAAGTCCCTGAGGTGCTTTTTTTTTTTTTCAAAAAGCTTTTATTACACATAATATACAAATATAAATATTTAATGCGCATAGACATATTTTATATGATAAGTTTTATGTGAATCCCACAAGGATAAACCCGTGTGTGGGAGCAATTTCTTAAAGACTACGTCTTCTGGCGGTTTTATGATGCTTGATCAGTCCTAGAGTGATCAAGAGTTTTATTATTAGTTCCTAATTATTTTTTATTCTTTTTTTGGCTCTTACCCCTATGTCAGGAAGGCAGAGTCGTAATAACATTAATTGCGTTATAACGTTCGACATGGTCACATGATTAAAAATCAGCCAGATGGTAGAAAACGTAATACTCGTCACACAGTAAAGAGAAGAGTCCCTATTGCTGGGGGGAGGGAGGGGGGGGGATGTGTATGTGGGGGTGAGTCAGGTTATTCATGGAACAGTTCCCAGATGCAGCATTGACTTTTGCATGTTACATTTCCTAGGTGCCTCTCGCACAACTATTCTCTACCTCTAGGTATTTGTTTTCCTGAAGTTGGACTTCCTGCAGCTTCTATTAAAACAACTGTTTTTTCATTTCGAAATTTATAACGAGTGGATTTCTATAAGCACCTGGAAACCTTTTGTTTAGACAATTCTATTTTCTGTCTGAAGACCAGCAAATGGATACTAAAGGGTTGAGGATGAGAATAGCAAATTAGATACAGTGAATAAAGTTCTGAGATACCCTATACCTATTTTTTTTAAATTTTGTTCAACATAACTCTGCTATTTTAGAAAAGAAATGGAGACTGTGGGATTTCATGAGAGGAACCAAGAGTGTGGAAGGGAGTAATTCCCCTCAGATGGAGTCTCCTGTGGAAGGTATTGCAACAAAAATCATTTTACTTTTACTCATTCATATCGTGGGTATATAGGAAGAGTATTGAGTTTACAAGGGGGGGTATATTAAACGGGGATGACACCGGAAAATCAATGTTTCTGTCCCGCCTTGTCATATCCGTAATCGGAGACGGTCATTTGCGTTTCAAAGTGAAGTTGCTAGGTTGTCAATACTAAAGGGCCTTATTCAAACTGTCACATTTTGAATAAGTGTCTCATCACAGTTTGAATAAGGCCCTTTAGTATTGACAACCTAGCAACTTCACTTTGAAACGCCAATGACCATCTCCACCCAAAAGGGACATGACTTGGCGGGACAGAAAAGTTGATGTCCCTACTTTTTTGGACCAAAGACTTGGCAGGGAGTTTTTTACCACGTAAGTGGTTTTTGATAAGATTTCATGATTTTTTGTACAGCTCCTGTTTTATGTAAAAACAGAAGTAAACAAGATACGTATTGTAGATAAAGCTGTAAAGAGTGTTAAGGTAGCATAGGAATCATGAATTTGGGATGTATTGATTCAAGAATGTTAAAAGGCATCAGACAAATCCAAAAGTCCTCAAACATCAAAATCCATTCATTAGTAAAGAGTACAGGTGGGTCAATTTATATAAATGTAGCGCTCACTTGCTTAGTTTCTTGCTCCGTTTTTTAGCATAGTAAAGTCGAATTTGAGATTTTATCAGGTAGGACTACACACGGACATAAGACATTCAAAAAGTTCCCACAACTTCAAACCTCTTTTTCTCCACTTTTGCTAGGCTTATTTAGATTATTTTTATAATTTTTGATCTACAAGGCACGTCCTTTAAAGATATTATAATATTATTTTTTTATTTTTTTTTTAAATTAGTTTTTCTATTGTTTAATTCTAGTGAGCAGTACATATTTTTAGTGTATATATTACTTTTGGCCACCTCCGTGGCCGAGGTCGTTAAGGCGTTAGTCTTTTCACTGACCTTTGACACCTACGGAGGTCTGGGGTTCGCATCCCAGGTTACGCTCTCAGTTTGTAGAAAATTATTGTTTAGATAAATTATCGCCAGCTTTAGAAAAAAACTTTGAGCGTAACGGTAGCTACTACCACCCGAGGTGGTTCTCGCAGGGGTTATCCCTGATGAGCCGCAAGGCTCTAAACGGGCATTATTATTATTATTATATTACTTTTATGGTTAAAAATTAATTTAAATTTTAAAGTTGTCTATAAGATTGATCAGTATGCTGTGTATTATAAAGCAATCCTTATTATAAGGACAGCCTCACTGTATTTATATTTATTTTTGTAAATAAAGTGTTTCTCTCTATTTATGTGCATATAGCCGTTTACACGCTACAGACCCTCAAAAACCCTACTTTGTTGCGTACAGTATAATATACTGTATAGCAGCTTTAATAGGTTTTGACTTTTTTACTGACTAAGCGGGGTATTTTTACTTTTTTTTTGACTTGGTGGGGCAGAACACTGATACGTTCCTTAATTTAATACTTTCATAAATAGAATATCAAGAAAAATTCTTATAACATCTAAAATTAAATAAAATTTTCTTACTTGTTAAAATTTTTTTGTATAATTTTTAATTGTACTTTTCCTCATTATATGTTAGGTATATAAGAGAAAGTATTGTGATTTCAACCGAATTTTCCGTTTCAGGGGTTTTAAGACCTCCTGATTGGTTTTCATAAAGTTGTGTGTGTATGTGTCTGTTATCACTGTAGCTCCCAGGGTATTTATGATAGAAAGTTGTAACTTGGCACAAAAATCAATCTTTAGGTCTTTTAATATCCCGAAAATATTTTTTTTTATGATGTCATTAACTAGCAATTTATATTGGCTACAATTTTAAAAATTCATGTGTAAAAATAATTGTTTGAGATTTAGCCTGCAAATAACTTTATATAAGTGCAAAATATGTGCTAAGTTTTATTTTATTATCAGCATTAGTTAATTTTTGATCAAATGACATGTATATGTTTAAAAAAATTGTAAAAATCAGAAAATAATTAAAATGAATTGAAATTTGGTACAAGTGTATCCTTTTTGTAATAAATAAATACAATAAATTTTGTTTCAATACGGCAAGAATATCTAGTTTTTGTTGGATCATAAGAGTTAAGCAGCATCAAGCGAGCTCAGTGCGTGGATGGGTGGCCGCTGGGTATAGAACTAATGTATTTATTAACTGAGGACAAGTAAAGCGAGTCGATAGATGTGTTGTAGTATAAATTTGGCTATTTGTATATTCTCAGGATGAGCAAAGGGAATTTGAAGTAGGGAGAATAAGGGCAGTGAATCCGATGTGGTGAGGTAAAGTTTCGATTAAAGTAATGTAGAAATTCATACAGTAGGGGTGGGGGCGTGGGACACAGTGGTCTAACTCCCTGGTTTGAGGTGGTCCTAAAAACAGGGGCTTGTTGCATCAACTACCGCACCGAGCGCTAGTTTTTACCTTGTACAACTGTTATCAATATTGTTATCAGTTTTAAATCAAGACGCCTATAAGCTAGAATGTAAACAAGACAAATTTTCTGAACATTTTTAGTTGTTTATAAGATTTTTTGTTTAGAAAATAAAATAAATTTAGCATTTTTTCCATTAAAAGAACAAATAAAATAGCAATAAACACGCAAATAAAATTCCATTTCTGCACGTCTTGGTTATCATGATATCAGGTCTAGTTAAAAATAACACAGCGTTTATATTTTTATAACATTTTATGAAAATTTTACATTTAAAATAATTAATATGATTTTTTACATTGTTAAAGATCCTTTTAAATAATTTTAATCTTGAAAATTTAGAAATAATTATTTTTTATATGCCGTACAAGGTGAACGGACCTGCCTCTAGTGGAGAAACAGTGAACTTAAAGCAGGCCCATCTAAAACACCTTATTCCGGGGGAGTTGGACCACTGTGTCCCACGCCCCCACCCCTACTGTATGAATTTCTACATCACTTTAGTTTCGATGTACCCCATACTCATTTTTTTTTCTAATATAAAATGAACTGTATATTATTATATTATCCTCATGATATTTGGTTAATTTTGATAGGTTTAGAGCACAGATTGGACTACGTGCAGACCACTGGTGCTGCTGGTCCACTCATGATACACTCAGTATTCACCAGTCACACAGCATATTGGAGTAGTTTAGATGTAGCATTTTTTATATTAACAAGGATATTCCCCGAATTGGAGCCACCCCACGTGACATCACTACAGGAAACACCAGACGAGACACCCACAGTAACTACCTGAATTCAAATTTTATAAAATCATAATAGATACAATTTTTATTAAATGTTTTTTTTTTATTTTTTAAGAAAAGGCTCATAATTTTTATATTACCAATTTATGCATGGTAAAGCAATGACAACTTTATGCTATAGATATTGTAGATATTGTATATTAAACATGGGCAACAAATTATTGACAGCTGTTCTATTTCAAAATAATATTTATTTAAGTTTATTGATAATAAAAACTTAATTTGTAAAATGAAAAAAAAACTCCAGTCCAATTAAATTTTAAAATCAAATTAAATTCAAATATATTAAATAAATAAAGCGACAGTCTCTCCACAAATGTAAAACTATATTTACAAAGCCGGCTTTCAACTGTTAACAGCCATCATCAGTGCCTACCAACAATGTAAAAACATAAACTAAGTACAAAGTTAAATAAAACAAAGTCAAAAGATAAAATAACAGGACAAAATATATTGTTTCTAGGATTAATTTGTTGCCCTTGTTTGATTATACTATGCTACTTCTGTTCATAAACGTTAATTATTTAACATTGTATATTACTTCTTATGGCTCTAGTGGTTCCAAATAATTTGAATAGTATTTATTCTGAACATTTTTAGTGCATATTTCAGTTGCACTACTAGTAAATGCATGTTCCATTTGCATTAATAACCAATTTAATAGTTTTAACTGTGTATAATTATTTGCACTTTTATTAAATTCAAAATTATTTAGTTAATTCTTTTTCTTTTCCTCATTTATACCGTAGGTATATAGGAAAAGTATTGTGTTTGCAAATAAATTCAAAACTGGGATTTCACCTGAATTATCCATTTCAGGTGTTTTTAAGACCCCTTGAGTGGTTTTTATAAAAGTTTTCTATCTATATGTGTGTGTCTATCATCATTGTAGGGTCCAGTGTGTTTTTGCTGGAGAGTTTGAACTTAGTACAAAAATCAATCTTTAGGTCTAATTGTACTATCTCCATAATTTTTTTTAATGATGTCATTAACTGGATGAATGAATGAATGAATAATTTATTGTTATAACCCATACAGAGATATATACTAATAAATCTATATACAATGTATAATGGTGTACAATCGTCAAAATAGTGAGTAATTAAAACAATATTTAACAAAATATTTTTAAATTTAGAAATGCCTCGATAGAATAGCTTGGATTCTTTATTAGAAAATCCAGCACTTAAGTGCAGAACGAGTTCATCTCTAACTCTTTGGTTTCTTTTTCTAATAAGTTGAAAAATTTAATGCCCAACACATTGGTTCCAGTTCTAGATCTTGTTAGTCGATGAGATGGTATCATGAGGTCGTATTTATTTCTGGTTTCGTATTCATGTCGGTGGTTGTTTTTCATTATGTCCTGGCAGTTAGGACTTATAAAAAAATTAAAATTCATAAAAAATGAAATGTTTTGATCGATTTGAAATTTGCATCTAGTCATATATAACACCAAAAATGTGCCAAGTTCAATCTCATTATCAGCTTTAGTTAAATTGTTAACAAATGAATCGTTTGGTTTTTGAAAAAAATTAAAAAATGTAAAATAATTAAATTGAGTTGTAATTTGGTACGAGAGTTCTACCTTTACGGAATAAATAGTTATAACTAAGTTTAGTTTCAATATGGCAAGTATATCTTTGGTTTTTGTTGGATCATAAATTTCAAACAACATCGAACGAAGTGTGTCCCTGGATTTGCACTGTTAGCGAAGCAAGTTTGAGTGAGGAGGAGCGTAGAGAATCCTATGCAAGGAAAAATTCCGAGGTACACTGTACCCGATTTTCCCCCATTTATACACAAAAGAAATTCAAAAAAATTTTAAGTACATATTTTATTTTGCACCTATAAAGTACAATAATTAAAAAAAATCAACTTTTTTCCAATTAAATGATGGAAACTACGAAGTCTCTCCAGAAAACAAAACTTTATTGGCAAAGCACTTTCACCCTACAATAGGTTTTGCTTATGTATATTTCATGATGCTGATGATGGCCTCTTTGTAGGTTGAAAGCGCTTTGCCAATAAAGTTTTGTTTTGTGGGGAGACTTCGTAGTTTTCATTATTTGCTCATTCTAATCATTTTCCTATTAATTTTTAATATGTTAATATTTTTTATTTATTTCTTTTTTAATCTAGATCAGGGGTTCTTTGACTTTTTTGTTTCTCGGTACCATCCTTTTTGTGTGACACCTTATATTGAGTAATACAACAACAATTATTGTTACAAGTATTAGGGTTAGCATAGTTTCGTTGACTTGAGAGGCTCGTAAGAGAAACAATCCAGTGATTGCACTCTGACGGGTGTTGTGAAAGTACCATCCAAAATAATATTTGGCACACCGCCATGCGTTATAATACCCTTATAAACATGAATCTGGGATCCCTCTCTATTTTCCCTCACCACAGAGGTAAATAAAATTCCCCCTGATATACATAAAGCATCAGTATTGTATTTGTACTGATACTTAATGACACTATGCTCTCTATTTATATTAGAATATTTTTCAAATAAAATATCGTCAACTTTAAAATACACTTGGAGCATAACGCTTGCACCTACCACTTTAGGTGATTCCCACTGAGGTTATCCCTGATTGGCCGCAAGGCTCTAAACGATCATCTATTCATACCACTTATAAGACAGAACCAGAAAAATATAAAAGAGCAACTATTTTTTATCTAATAGCAACTGTTATTATTTCGGTATAGTTATCAGGTTAGATATGTGGTTATTTCACATTTTCCAATAAAATAAATATCAATAATAAATGTGGTTATTGCACATTCTCCAATTGAATAATTATCAATTATAAATGTGTTTATTTCACTTTCTCCAATTAAATTAATATCAATAATAAATGTAGTTATTTTACTTTCTCCAATTGAATAATTATCAATAATAAATGTGGTTATTTCACTTTCCCCAAATGAATAATTATCAATAATATATGTGGTTATTGCACATTCCCCAATTGAATATTTATCAATAATAAATGAGGTTATTGCACATTCCCCAATTGAATAATTATCAATAATAAATGAGGTTATTGCACATTCCCCAATTGAATAATTATCAATAATAAATGTGGTTATTGCACATTCCCCAATTGAATAATTATCAATAATAAATGTGGTTATTGCACATTCTCCAATTGAATAATTATCAATAATAAATGTGGTTATTGCACATTAATGAATAAAATTATCCTAATAAATGTGGTTATTGCACATTCTCCAATTGAATAATTATCAATAATAAATGTGGTTCATTCTCCATTATCACATTACCCAATTGAATCATTATCAATAATAAATGTGGTTATTTCACATTCCCCAATTGAATAATTATCAATAATAAATGGGATTATTTCACATTCCCCAATAGAATAATTATCAATAATAAATGTGGTTATTTCACATTACCCAATTGAATCATTATCAATAATAAATGTGGTTATTTCACATTACCCAATTAAATAAATATCAATAATAAATGAGGTTATATTACATTCTATATATTCTAAACATGAGAAAAAAGAACCAAAAAATATTCTTATAGTTTTATTATCATTTTTGACCATAACCTTTTTTACTTGTACAAATGGTATTAGATTTATTTGCGTACTATCAGTGACACGCACACCACACTTTGAGAACCCCTGATCTTGTCATTATACTTTTTTAATTAGTTGTCAGTACTTTGCCATTATAATACCAGCTTTTAAGTTGGTTTTCATGCTTTTTAAGAATGTAAGATATATATATATATATATATATATATATATATATATATATATATATATATATATATATATATATATATATATATATTCTTTTTATTTGACTCTGTGCTAATGCTTTGAAATACAATTGATTTTTATTTTTTTAAATATATTTGTTTACTTTTTTTTTACTCTGATATATATACTAATTTAACAGTTAAAATTGCTAAAATATTATATCTCATTACTTAATTTTTAACATATAACTCATTACCTTATCAAAGTTAGGAGGAGTAGACCCCAAAATAAATAAACGTCAATACATCAAAAATGAGAATTTGATGTAATTTTGTTCATATATTGAAAGGGTTAAAGTCAACACATCTTTCAAATTGTATTTGTTAAGCTTCTGTTGAGCCTATATCTGAGTATGACTGACTGAAATTAGTATCTATTATTATTATTATAGTGTTTGTAAAGCATTAGTATGGTAAAACCGATAACTTTAAGTTGATAAAAAAGTAATTTTCCTCTATAAGATCTAGTCTTTGTTATCAAGTAGTTCTATTTCTATGAGTAGATAAAGTATGTTGTTTGTATATGATTTTAATAACTTAGATGAGACAGCAGAAAAGTTGTAACCCCTCAGGGACTTTTTTAGTAGAAATAAATCATTATAAATCCTTCTATAATAAGTTTAGTTTCGTTGCCAGTTAAAGTTGCCTGGTGGTTTACAAGCTGGGCTAATTCCCTTAGGAATGCGTATTTCTTTGCTCAACAATACATTTTTACTTTTCCTCACACTGCAGGTATGTAGAAAAATTATTGTTTGCAAAAAAAATCTGTAATCGGGATTTTGCCGGAATTATCCGTACAAGGTGTTATAAAACCTCCTGAATGGATTTCAAAAAGTTGTCTGTCCTTAAAAACAGAAAAACAAATTACTACATCTTGTTTGTCAACTTTCTTTGATTTTTTAAAGGGAAATGCACATGTTTGCCTCATGGTTTTAACCAAACTATGCTCACTTACAACTTTCCCAGCTCAGTTTATGCTAACATTTGAAATGTTTTACCAAAAATTGATATACCAATATAGGCCACATCGAGCCTATCAAACGTGTTTAATTTCTAATCAAATATCCCACTGTAGACTTTTCTCTATATCTTTAACTCTGCGGTTTTTAATATTTTTTTTATTAACTCCTATTTAAGAATATGCTGAACATACTCTAAGTTATTAGTCTCAATATAATAACACAAAATAACCTATAAGCTAACCCATAAACTAGTCTCATTCTTTCCTAACGTAATTAGTGATATTAAACTTGACAACCTTTAATTTATGATATACATATAGTTATATATATTTTTCTTCTTTCTCTCTAATTAGTTTATCTATCCTATTATCTTTAATATCTCTTAATAATCTCTATAAGTCACAAAGTCTTCCCTTATAACTTAACAGTTTTTAGGTTATTCAGAAATTATTAAAATTAAACGAGTAAGTCTTATTTTTTCCACCGTCCCATAGAAAATTTTACCCTACTATTAGTGAAGGTTTCACCAGGTATGGTTACGACACCGTAGTGGTAAAGGCTGAAGTGAAAAAGCTGATATATAAAGCTAATAGATAAACTAGAAGACACAAGTCATACAGTGTAAATACAAAAAATCTGAGCTTTTGAAATCTGAAAAATTAATAATACAAAGAATAAATATATTTAAGATTGTGTTCCAAACTCCAGTCTGTAAACAATCATACAATCTTTGTTTGTTTAAAATTTATAAAAAAGAAAAGATTAAGTATATTTCAGAGTTGTTTTTTAATTCCTGTTTGTTAACAACCCTATATTTTGTTTATATATGTTAAAGGCCTTAATATTCTTTCTGTGATAGTAAGCTAACTTCTTCATATGTGTAACCGTAGCTCCGAAGTTTCTTAACTTAAAAGTTAAGGAAGTTTCCTCAACCTATATATTATATATATATATATATATTATATATAATATTATATATATATATATATATATATATATAATATATATACTTAAATACAGATTATACAAAATATATAATCTGGATCTGACTTGGAAAACCAAGTTTACAATTTATTGCTTTAAACTTAGAATTATTAACAGAAGGTAGGTAATTTTTTTGTAATAACAAGTTACTATTTAGGTTGCTTTTACCCTACCTGTTGAAACCTAATTACTAGCCTTTAATACTTGCTGCTACTGAATATTTGAACTAAAATAATCAGCAAACATCACAAAGCATGCTTGTAAACTTAGAATAATACTAGTATTGATGGAGCATAGGGCTGTAAACACAATGGAATTGCACTGGTGGACTTAAGCTAGGGTACCATCTTAAAAAAAAACATTTTTTTGTTTTTATGATAGTGTCTTTATATATTTGGCATCCCTGCTTGTCATTCTTATTTTTTTTTCTAGTATTCTGCCATACAATATTTACTTATTTGAATATTTTACCTCTCCTACTGTTTCTCCTATCATATTTCACTCATAGTGACATACTTCAACAGTAGTACAAACCACCACATTTAAAAAAATATTTTTAAAAGTTTATCATTGAAACAAACTGGGAGAAAATCAAATTTAAAAATAAGCAAACCATTAATATTTCATAAACATGTCAAAGAAAACAATGATATGTAAACACTAGAATAATACATAAAGTAATCCATTTGTAAATGACTTGCATACAAACAGCCATCTTGATAATGCACGTATAACATATTCCTTATTAGGATTGTTTAAATCCAATTGATCGTAGCCTTAGTTATGACCACCAGGATATCGGCTTTTATATTATTAGTAGTGCTCCTTCTATATATAGTATTATTCCCAACATGTAAATCACTCCTTTTGTTTAATGTAACTTAGTTTTTGAGACAATTCAGAATGTTGTTTATTTATTTATTTAATTAATAAATTATATCAATTTAGACTGAATAAAACCTACTCAACCGTTAAAAACTAAACTATTATACCACAATTGAACAATCTACCTGCACCAGTCCACTCCTAATATTTCTTTCTGTTAACCAATAGTCGAAAAGCCAGGCCTAAATAAAGTGACTCATTTTTTACTACGACAAACCAACATTTTCTGAAAATATACCTTAAATTATGAATGAAAACCATAGTCTGCCTATCCAGAGTGGAGCCCTTCGTATGAATGTGCTCGCTCAAAATGTTAGAAAATCGCACAAATTCCAGTTTTCTTGCAATAAATGGTTTCCTGTAGGTCTTGTGCAAATCATGGAGAGAACATTTTTTAAAGTTCATAAAATTTTCTATGAAACGAGTGTTTTTACGTCAAAATCGGATAACTACAACAAAAGTAGCAAAAAAAATACACAAAAAGCCAATATTTTTCCAATAAATTCGCTGACTTTGCATAAATTAACCATTTTTTGGTGTTTTTGAAAGAGCCATAACTTTAGTTGTAGTTGTGTTTATTTTGATGATTAAAAACTTGATTTATAGACAATTTTACCACCTTTAAAAAATGTACTCTTCATGTTTTGCACACAACCCACAGGGAATCACTTATTTAAGAAAAACTGAAATTTGTGCGGTTTTAAACTATTTTGATAGGCTCCACTCTGGATAGGCTGACTATGTTTTTTCTTCATAATTTAATGTATATTTTCAGAAAAATTTGGTTTGAAGTAGTACAAAATGAGTCACATTTATTCAGGTCTGGGGCTCTTGGACTATAATGTATATTTTTTAAATCATTTATCAATATTGTTTATGAAAAAATGACATTGGAGACTATTTAAAATACTTTTCACCTCTCTTTCCTTCGTATTTTTATCTTCCTTTTCGAAAAGATGATTTGTCGTATGCTTCTAGCTAGGTATTAAATTTATTTTTAGCATTATTGTCCCATTCCATTCTAATTAATGTTAATAATTATAAAAATCTTTAATACTGTATCATAAATGTTTATTTATTTCTTATTAATTTTTCTTTTGCTTATATTAGTTCACTTATGCATGTTGCAGGGTTACAAACGTAATAATACAATTTTATAAATGAAAAAAATTGGGTTTTATATTTTTTATTGATTGTTTAAGGAAGATAAATATTAATAGAGTTAAAATACAATAAAATTAAAATAAATGTATTAATATATTGGTATATATTTATATATACCAATTTACTAATCGTATGTAATATTGAAATTCATTTACTAAAATATTATTTTTATTAAGTCAGTCTTATGTGTATATTGACTTGTTTTAAAGAACATAAAACGAGGAAAGATACCCCTATGGGATTTCTATTTGTATTAAAGAACTTAAATTCAAAGGAAAGATTCCCCTATGGGATATCTATTTGTATTAAAGAACTTAAATTCATAGGATAGATACCCCTATGGGATTCTTATGTATTTCAAAGAATTTAAATTCATAGGATAGATACCCCTATGGGATTCTTATTTATTTCAAAGAATTTAAATTCATAGGATAGATACCCTATGGGATTCTTATTTATTTCAAAGAATTTAAATTCATAGGATTTATATGGGATAGAATAAATTATAGGATATACCCTATGGGATTCTTATTTATTTCAAAGAATTTAAATTCATAGGATAGATACTCCTATGGGATTTTTATTTGTTTTTAAGAACTTAAATTAAATGGAAAGATACCCCTATGGGATTCCTACTTACTTACTGTGATTTTTTATTAAATTATAAGGTATGATATGAAAAGAAAAATTAATAAACTATATCAGGGTTAACCATAAATTAAGTTATAAGAGAGGTAGTAAATAAGGCCCTAAATAAGTAGAGTACATACAAGAGCTCAAATGAGTAGTTCTTCTGTCCTTTGGAAATCTATTGTACATGTTACTTGCATTCTTCTTAAGTTTTCACGAGAAGTTCAAATTGAATCTGCCATGACTCACCTATATAGTCAAGGCTGAAAGAAGATAAAAATAAAACTCCAAATTTATGGCTTTTAATGTTTTTCTCTTGTCTGTTTGTTCTTTTAACTATCTCTGGTACTGATGATGGCTTTATTTTATTAATGTTTTGTGAAGAGACTATTTTCTTCGTTCCTTCTTAAGTTATTATGGAATATGTTTGGTACAGATTTGATACTTTAGAATCAGAATATATATATATATATATATATATATATATATTATTTTTATTTCAAAGTGAGGAAAGAAAGTTTTCATTATTTTGTGTTGTTTTATTAGATTCTATCTGCCTCCGTGGCCGTGATCGTAAAGGCGTTCGATTTCGGCACCGGAGGTCCGGGGTTCGCAGCCCGGGCTATGCTCTAAGATTTTTATGAATAGTATTTGTATTAAAAAAAATTTCGCCAACTTTAATTAATTCTTAGAGTTTAGTAGATGCTACCCACCTGAGGTGGTTCCCGCAGGGTGAATACCCTGATGTGCCGAAAGGCCCTAAAACGGGCATTTTATTTTTTTATTTATTAGATTCTAAAGGTTGCCAGTCCAAGGAAATTTGTAATTTTTGTAAATGGGTAACCACAGTTTTGGCAACCGAAGCATAGCCGAAATAAACCAAGAGTTGAAATCCTCCTTTTCTTTTTTTTTAAAAGTGCATTTTACATCCCTAGTGATCTAAAATGTGTGTAGGGCCACTTATAAAAATACAATTTATGGCTATAGTTGTAGACAGGTATTTTTCTTGCTGTAACAGTATCTCTTAATATATGATAATAAATTTAGCTTGACAAAAAGTTTTTTTTTAATTTTAAGTCATGTAGATCTGAATATTTTCAATTATTCCATGATTTAAACCTCTCTAACTAATAACATTATTTTTATATTAACCTCTGATGTTTATCTCATTATTATTTGTACAATTAACCGTTTATTATTAATTAATTTAAAAACTACATCAAATGATTTTAATTTAATTAGTTTATAAATTTAAAACTAAATAATTATAAGAATTTGTTTTGTATGAGTGTTTAAAATTCATGTGAAAAAAGTGAGTGTTTTTATGGATTATTATATATTATTATATGTTAATAAAAATTTTAATTAAAGGGTATACAATTTTATATTATTTTAAATTCCTTAATAGCTTTTAGGTTAATGTTATATAAAAGAAAAGTGTTGGTTTAATGAAGGTGAAGAATATTATGGTACTGTTTTAATTTATTTAGCACCTGTTGGATGATGTTATATAAAAGAAAGTGATTGGTTAAAGAAGGGTGATGAATATTATGGTCTTAGAATAATACTATATATAGAAGGAGTACAGGACCGTCAACACAATGTAATTCCACTGATAACACGAAAGCCGGTTGACTGGTGCACCTAAGTAATGCTGCCAACCTGACAACAAAACATTATTTTAAATATTTGTCATAAATATCTATTAATGAAGAAAGATCGTAATAAACAAATATCATAACTTAAAACACCTGCTGAGTATTTAATAAAACTGGTCTTAGATGGCAAAAGGGTGGCGGAATACAAGAATCTACATTTAGTTAACGAGGACTAATTTTTATATATAATTTTAATAAATACGTTAAACTACAATTTAAAATGCTTTAAATGTTGTAGTACACCGATATTTATGTTAGTATTTTACGAATAATCAATCATTAATTTATAATAGAACATAATAATTCAGCAACCAGAGGTATTGCCAACTTTTTTTTTAGAAAATTGTATATTGTTAGGGTGGCAGCATTACTCAGGTGCACCAGTGAACCGCCTTTCATGTTATCAGTAGTGCTCCTTCTATATATAGTAGTATTCTAAGATTATGGTACTGTTTTAATTTATTTAGCACCTGTTGGATGATGTTATATAAAAGAAGAGGGTTGGTTAAATGAGGGGGATATATGTGCTAAGAGAGTAAAGAATGATATTATTTCCTTGAGCTGTTAGTTTGTTTTTATGGCCAAAGCCAAAGGAACCAATGAATTTTACTCCTGAGGCGAAGCTGAGGTTTTATTTGTTTAACTCCCGAGGGAAAGTCGAGGGAGGTTATTATTGCAAGAGGAAAGATGGCATTTTACCCTGAGGTGCATACAATATTTTATCTCCAGATGTTGACGTCATTTAATTATTGTGATATTCTTATTTGCATACTTTATGTTGTATTTTATTCTAATTTTTGTAGGTTGGACCCCACTCATAAGGGGGTGCTGCAAAAAAAAAAAAAAAAAAAAAAAAAAAAAAAATAATATATATATATATATATATATATATATATATATATATATATATAAGTTATTTGTTCCAAAAAACTAGTCAATAAACCTCACATTATATACCATGTGGTGATAAACATTTATTTCTGTTATCTTATTTATCATATTCTGCAATAAAGCAATAGAAAAATAGTACAAATACTCTTTTTGTGATTTACATAGAGCATGAATTGTGAATGTTTCTAAAATATTTCATCTTGCTGTAATAATATTGTATTTTAAATCTATTTTTTGTCTGTCTAAATTTCTTTATTTCTCCCTTATTCTATTCTGATGCTTTTTACAATATTTAGATTGTTTTTGTTTGCTATAAGGCTTTCTTAACAATTTGTTTAATAAGTAGTTATTTTCTATGACACCCTGAATGCAAAAGTATTTTTGGGCGCATTATGTTTAAATTATACATGTATATTTATAGCCTGATTTTGTTGTAAAGTATTTTATTTTATTAGTTCACCAGATTTTTTTTATCCACTCTGAATTCAACTCACTTTTTCTGACACTTATTATACAATATTATTACATTTTTCACAAATTTTGCTAAATTAACAATCATTTTGGTTGCTGAACGTTTTCAGAACTTCTGGGTGGTCCTAAAATCGTTTTAGAATGTTTTAAAAAGTTCTGTACAGTTTTTTTTTGTAAATATTGTTTACATTTATTATTGATGCTCTATGATTTTTCCCTGATGATAAGATTCAATTTTCTGTTTTTTTCTTGCTGCTTACATGAAAAGAACGTCATAATAAAAAAGCAAATGAACAATTCCTTAGCTGTATTAATGAAACCTGATGTTTTCATTAATAGTGTTTTATTATTAACCCTTTGATTGGGACATTATTTCCCTCCATGCATAGTAAAACTTATGTCTCATAGACTGGTACTACTTTGTGGAGTATATTGACTTTATTTTATAATTCATCAAAGCATGTAATACGTTAACTTCTAGATTTGTAATATTACATTGTTACATTTTATTGTTATAAAAATTAGTAGCTTATCCTTTATCAATGGTGCTACTTATAACCTTAAGCACGTTTATTTTAAAAGATTATGTAATTTATTTAAAAAGGGTTCAGTAACCTACAGAATTAAAAAGAGCTGACATTAGCTATATCTTCAGTAAAAAATTCTTTATATAATAAATAACCCTTCTTTTAATGTAGATATATTTCAATATTGAGAATGCCATTATTTATAATAAAAGCCCTCTCGATATTATTAATTTTTCTTAAACTCTGAAAAAAGAGTACTTAGGATGATTAA
This sequence comes from Microvelia longipes, assembly GCA_018340805.1. Lineage (NCBI taxonomy): Eukaryota > Metazoa > Arthropoda > Insecta > Hemiptera > Veliidae > Microvelia > Microvelia longipes. Next base: position 13,403,117 of record JACMZG010001913.1, on the reverse strand, counting down.
GTTGTTCATTAATGAAAACCATTTAGATCAGTGGTTCTCAACCTGGGGAGGAGGGGGGGGCATAGAATTCAAGGGGGTCTTGGGAGTTAACATAAAGTATGCACAATAGAAATTAAACTCGACGTTATAGTAAAAATATGAAATCAGAAATCATAAAAATAACTAGTTTAAATACATTTTATAACAATTGTAACAAAAAAAATATTTATATATACATTATAAAAAATATATATTATATATTTTGATCAATGTTTCCTACTTACTAAAGCTTATAAAGAAAATTCTTTATTAGCTTATAAAGAACAGTTATTTATTAGGTGTTCTTTTAGCATACCACTTGTAATCCTCTGATAACAGAGATGTTAGGCTAGAGACTTATCATTGCCAATCTAACAATTCTAAACTATCTATTTTGATCAGTGTTTACTACTAAAGCTTATTTAGCATGTAAAGAAAATCATCTGCATGTTCTGTTTTTCCAAACACTACATGCATATTCAGTCTTCTGAATTTTACAAATTAAAATTAATTTTGTTTTAATTTTAAAAACACAATTTGCTTCTTTTAATTGGTTTTGGAACCAACATTATTTAATTATTGAAAATGTTTTTCCATTTTTTTTAAACTTGTTATAATTTAAAACAATCTTCAGTACTTATGTTTTAAGGATTAATTAATTTTTCAAAATCTATTGCATTGATAAATTTAGTGATGGGCTGAGAAGTGTCATTAGTAGGTAAAATACTTGTGAAATACAAAATAAATATACACTTCATTGTTTTTTTTACAAAATACTACAAAATTATACTATTCTATACTTATACTAAATTATACTGTAATATTTTTATATTAAATTATACTATACTATATTAATACTGAATTATACTATATTTATTTTAAATTATTATTATTCAATTCTAATTATTTTAAAGTATTCTATATTTATACTAAATTATACTTTACTATATTTATATTAAATTATACTATACTATATTTATTCTAAATGATTCCTTTTTTTCTAAATTATTCAATTCTAATTATTTTAAAATATTCTATATTTATACTAAATTATACTTTTTATATTTATATTAAATTATACTATACTATATTACTGGGAATAACCCGTGGTGTAGTAGTTAAGGTCCACGGCCAATACACAGAATGAATGGACTTTAAACTTCTGAGTTTATTTAGTCATGGGTGCAATCCCAGCACGGGACTCTGGGATTTTTATAAGAGGGATAAAAAATCTGCATACCACGTCCTTCAGAAGGGAAATAAAGCCGGTAGTCTCGAGCCTGTGCATTGTCAGGTACTCGTTAAAGATCCCTTACCCTAAATAGAAACTTGGTATAGGCAAAATTTAGGACTCTCACACTAGATTCATTATAATACTACAGTGTGTCTGTCATGTAGTTTAAAGTGTATGGAGGTTTGGTTTAACAGCGAGGGCACGTGTTGTTCCTAGTTTTCACTAGACTATAAGAGTCAGTGAAAATATGTATGATTGCTTGAAAAAAAGCATGAGTAGAACCATAGAAATCCACGGCTCTTCTGTCTAGATTAGATGAAATATACCTACACTTGAAATTAAAAGGAGTAGAACACTATCTTAGGGAGCTGGCAAAAAGGGCACAACAACGTGGCCTACTTGCCTGGTAGTTACTACTACCACTCCCCCACCCCCTATATTACTACTACTATACTATATTACTACTAAATTATGATATACAATGACAATGCTTGAAATAGTTTTTAGTTTTCTAGGAAGGTTGCGACTAATCACCAGACCAACTTCTCTAATATCAGTAATGCTCCTTCTCTATATAGCATTATTCTAACGCCTTTAATTATTCCCCTTATTCAGCGGAACCTCTACTTAAACAGAACCAAGCATGATTGAACTTTAATTTATTTGTGTAAAATCTGCTTTTTATCATTTTTTCTGTTCTCAGGAAATCAAGAGATGGACTCTAACATTATTTTTACTGTTTCTCATTCTTTCACTTTACATTGATAGACTATTCATAAGTAGTAAAAACATCTCACTCATAGATTCTTAGTCGTACCATAGACAAGCATAAAATTCAGTACAAATATGAATGCAACTTTAAGAAAAATAATTCACTTTTAGATCTATAGAAGCCGTTAAATTATAAATATTTATTTTACATTTTTTATAATTATTTATTAGTTTAAAATAAAATTCTAAGGATAATGGTTCAAGTGAAGAGTTTAGTTGAATGCGGATAGTAATATTAAAACAATTTATTGAAGGCTTCTAAAATAAATTTTATTTAAAACATATAAACACTTTATCCTTAGAGTGAGCGTGAATGGAGTCCATTATAAATAATGAAAGAAAAGAAGTCTCTCTACAAAATAAAACTTTATTGGCAAAGTGCTTTCAACCTAACTAGAGGTCATCATCAGTGCAAATCCTAACAAACAAGCAAATAAAATAAGTAAAATAAAAAATTACTTAACAAATAATGAGCAAAAGTATGAAAAGGAGACAAAAATACAAAAAAAGTAAAGACCCTGCCACCTTTATACAGAAGTGGTATTTACATGGTGCAATGTGGCATATGCCAAGTGGAATATTTAGGTCAAACAGGGAGGAACATAATCACGAGGGTGAGGAAACACCAATCTAGAGTGAACAACAAATTTTATATTTTAACATTTGTTAGCTGATCATTTTAATGGTCCTCATAAAATCGGTTGACTTCATTTTGTGAACAAAGGTTGGAAAATGGACTTTTTGGAAAAATTGGAGATTTAAAGGAGTTAGAATAGAGTTGGGGATCTAAACATAAATGGGAGAGGAGAATCATCCCCCCTTCTGAGAGCTATGCCATAAGCACCATCGCCTCCTACTGTCAGTTTGACTCTCATATCTAATAAAAAAAACATAGACTCACTTCTCTTATTCTTTACATCTCAACGGTAGTTATTTTTCCTTATTCATTACGTTTTTGTATTTTTATTTTTGTCTCCTTTTCATACTTTTCCTCATCATTTGTTAAGATTTTTTGTGTTTTACTTATTTTATTTGCTTGTTTGTTAGGTTTTGCAATAATGATGGCCTCTAATTAGGTTGAAACCGTTTTGCCAATAAAGTTTTATTTTGTGGAGAGACTTCTTTTCTTTCATTATATATTAACACTTCTACTCCCTAGTAAAACAGAAATGAAAATAGTTTAGTTGGTACTTAACTTTGCCTTTTTCTCTCATGATTGTGACAAAGATTTTCCTTTATGTAAATTATCTTAATAATAACTTTGATAGAAATGTAAGTATAGCAAAATCTAAAATCATGTTTATGTTTACATTATTATATCCTCTTATGTAATTTGTATCTTCTTATCTTTCTATATCTTATCAATGTATTTTCTTTATCTTAAATCTGACAAGAGAAATACGGAGCTCCCGCTCTGTTCAACATCTACTGAGAGCTCTCATCACCAAATTATATTAAAGATAAATATTCAGAAATTGATTTTAAGAATATAAAATTATATTTTATTCATTGTAAATTATAAAACTCATTGTGTGTGACGAAAATAAATAAATTTATTTATTTATATATAAACTTAACGTCTTGCAGGGTGAAAATCTGGATAATCAGTAGTAGCACATAATTAAAACTATTCCAGCACCAGAATAACAAAGTTTTATATCCTACTTTTGATGATGCTGAGTTTCACTCTGCAAAACGTTTAGTTTATATATATTTTATCATTTGATACTACCGAGTTTTGCAAAACATGAATGTTGACACAATATAATTGTGCGAGAGACACCTAGGAAATGTAACAAGCAAAATGCAATGCTACATCTGGGAACTGTTCCATCATTCGACATTCGTCATCATTGATGGCTCGACATAATGTCATGTCCCACTCTGTTTCGTTACGTCTAACTCATCAGGGCGCCGACAGAGCCTGAACTCACTCTGACCTTCAATTAATTCCGAAGAATATAATGTGAAGTACTTACCAGAGACGAGCGGTGCTCTCTTACCGCCATCATGCATGGCAAGCAAAACATATATCATTTGATACTACCGAGTTTTGCAAAACATGAATAGTTGACACAATATAATTGTGCGAGAGACACCTAGGAAATGTAACAAGCAAAATGCAATGCTACATCTGGGAACTGTTCCATCATTCGACATTCGTCATCATTGATGGCTCGACATAATGTCATGTCCCACTCTGTTTCGTTACGTCTAACTCATCAGGGCGCCGACAGAGCCTGAACTCACTCTGACCTTCAATTAATTCCGAAGAATATAATGTGAAGTACTTACCAGAGACGAGCGGTGCTCTCTTACCGCCATCATGCATGGCAAGCAAAACATATATCATTTGATACTACCGAGTTTTGCAAAACATGAATAGTTGACACAATATAATTGTGCGAGAGACACCTAGGAAATGTAACAAGCAAAGTACTCGGTAGTATCAAATGATATATGTTTTGCTTGCCATGCATGATGGCGGTAAGAGAGCACCGCTCGTCTCTGGTAAGTACTTCACATTATATTCTTCGGAATTAATTGAAGGTCAGAGTGAGTTCAGGCTCTGTCGGCGCCCTGATGAGTTAGACGTAACGAAACAGAGTGGGACATGACATTATGTCGAGCCATCAATGATGACGAATGTCGAATGATGGAACAGTTCCCAGATGTAGCATTGCATTTTACTTGTTACATTTCCTAGGTGTCTCTCGCACAATTATATTGTGTTATATATATTTTATTTTTTTTAAAGGACTGCAGTCTTCAATAAATTGTTTTAATAATAGTTTTATGCTAATTTTTACTTTTCCTCATTTTACCTTAATGAGAAGGTATAGCATGTCTTCGGAAGTGAGTCCGACATGTTGCTGTATAAATTTGATGAATTGTATATTCTGAGGACAAGCGAAGCGAGCCCAAAGCAGGTAGGATGAGCCAGCTAATCCAATGTGATGAGGAAAAGTTCCGAGGTACCTTGTATCCAATTTTTTTTCTTGCATTTTTTTTGCATATTGTATAGTTTTTTTTTATTAGTGGCAATAAATCCTTAACTATTTTGAAACAATGATTGTAAATGTTTACAACAGAAATCAGCTTTAAAATCTGTGGCATGTCCAAATCCTATACGTCATGACATATAGGATGTGGACATGCCATAATCAGTCTGAGTGTAGAAGTCGTCCAAATTATTTATTGTAGTTAGATACAGTTAAGATAGTAAATAAGCTACAAATCCAATCCTTGGAAAGAATTGTATACAGTAGCTCTCTCAGTTTTGTTTACTATTCATTTTTGTTTTAACTAGAGCTGAAATATATCTGTGTTAATACCTACTAATACCTAGAAAAAAAAAAGAAAAAAGAATCACAATTATTCTTGAACAAATGCTTAAACTAAAACAAAAATAAAATACAAAAAAGAAAAAGTAAAAAAGAAGATAAAAGATCATCATGTTATGCGAAAGCGGTGCATGTTTAGAAAATAAAGAGCCATAGCAGGGCGACTGTTATGGTAAATTAAGAAAAAGAAAAATACCTACTATTTGTAAACTTTTAATTTAGAGCTTAAGAGATGAAATTCTTGACACAAAGGAAAAATGTAAGTTACCATGGTAAATAAAATAGTCTCTTCTGGCCCCCACGTAAAAATTTTGTTTTAGGTATATTTTAACTTCAGGTGTTGAAGAAACCAACACTTATTATTATTGTTAACCTTAAGTTTACAATACTAATCATTAGTTACAAATGATTACCACAATAAATTAGTAATAACCTTTTTGTATAATTATTTATCATGTATTTTCAAATTATTACTGGTTAATTTTAGTAGCTAAAAATTATCGCTGACCCTAAAAAGTAAAAAATTTACAAAAAAATAACTTTGTGTGTGGGTGTTAATTTTAGCAAGTGGTAGTAACAATGTTACAGTGTCTGTTTTAGAGTCAAAAAATATTGTTGAAAATGGTCCAAACTCTAAAAAAATTGCTATAATTTGAGTTTAATATTTAATGACAGACCAAAGAGACTTATACTATTAGAGGGAGGACTAGGATTGAATAGCAAAGTGATCTGGTAGTGTATCAATATCTATTAGGTACCCTAATTTGTATTTACTCCTTATCTAGGGAGACTAAAGACTCCCCACCCGTCTACAACCTCTATCGGAGTATATAATGCACCCTACGAACAGTGGGAATTTTTTGATGTCACATAAAATCACTTTATAAAACACAGGTAATTGCAACTTATTTTAAATTCATTTTACTTCATTTAAGACAAAATAGTCTAAAAATAATATAATATTTATGTGAAATCGTAATTATTATAAAAAATCAAAAAATGATGTCACTAATGTACATTTATATTACCAAGCTACCCAGGTAACGATAAGATCCCATGTATCTTCCAGTAGTATCTCTTTCTGATAAACCCATTGAGTATAAATAGAGTAATAATTTATATCACTCTAATAGCTGACCTATTTTCTAACATACCATTAGAGTTATTTCTAATGATTCATATCTTTTATGTATTTAATTTTTAAACAAATTTAAAAATTATTTTTTGTTTTTTTTTACTCCGTCCTAATTTGATATATTACCTTGAACCTATTTATGTATACTATAATAGAACATTCAAATAAATAAATAAATTATCATGCAATTTTCATTATATTGATTTTTTATTCTTTTCTGTTCTAAGATATAAAAATAATTTTATGGAAACAACTGGATAGTTATGCGCGTTTCCTTTGAAAAATACAGAAAAAATGAGTTACGAACAGTGCTTGATAATTGATTGAATACTTAGGTTCTAAAAGATAAACCGGAACCTCAAGCAAGAAATTGATTCATTCAACACCCAGGTATCCTGGCTTTGAGTACATGTATCGACTTTATATTGATCGATAAGTGCACACAAACCTTTATATTGATAAATAATTTTCGAGTTGTGTGTCATTTTCGATGTTTTTTGAAGCGATTGAAGAAAATGCGCTAAAAAGTAACCAAAGATTATGTAGTATACCGATTATGTAGATATGATTAGTTATGTGGTATACTACATAATCTTTGAAAGTAACATAAACTTGGCTTCAAATAAGTGTAAATAATGTTGTGTTGTGTGTTGTTTATCTAAGAGATAAAATTTCGAAAAATTTAAATAACAAGATATGACGCTAATGCTCAGTTACTAAATATATACCGAAAAATTAAGCAAAATTGGATTGATAAACAAGAAACCAGGCATTTCAAAGAAAATTCGCCCAGCTTGCGGATCTCTGCACCTGAATTTTTTAGGTATACTAGCCCGCATAACGAACTTGTATTGCGACATTGCCCACATGACATTTTCCAATAATATTGGTTGAGGAAACTGAGACAAGAGCCTTAATAGTTTGCCTGAATCGGTTAGATATAATGAGTGAAATGTTCGTGTATTTGATTTATAGCAGAAATGTTTCGTGTTTGTGTATAGCATTCGAAATGTTTTTAAAGAAATTCGAAATTTGTTATCGCTACTAAGTTGGCTAACCTGGGTTTTAGTTGCATTTTTTATGTAGTCATTTGGAAAGCCTGATAAGTTTTCATATTTTTTATCCTTTCAGTTTTAGCTTTTTCTTCTTGTTGTCTTATGTTCGAATATTTATCTTTTTTGTAATAATTACAACAGTTTTGAAGAAGTAATAGGTACCTTCGTAAAAGTAAGTAGAACCTTCGACCCAAAAAACTTATGCCATTGAAGAACTTATTTAAAAAATATGTGTTATTAAAGTAATTCTAATGATCTTTAAATTTCGTAGGCCCAAAAAAGACTGATAAATAGTGTGCTTAGTTGAATGCAAACACAGGTGTTACAAAAAAGTAAGCAATTTATAAAGTAATTATTTTAACATTATATTAACCAAAATATTAACTCTTCTCGATGATTGAAAAAATATTAAGGGGGGTAATAACTTTTCGTATTTTTTTACTGTCGCTGGTGAAGTTCCTAAACTATTCAGTAGGTAGCGCTAGTAGTTACCAAGGATCTTGAATAAAGAGGATGACGCATTAAGGAACCTTATGCATAGAGAAATAGGAGCAAACTTACCTTCCCATGATTATAGCAAAAAAAAGAGGCCTTCAGCGTCTTAGCCGCTCCTCGGCGTCACGCTGGGAGCCGCTTCGCGTCTACATGGTTGCTGTCATAGAGATATATACTAGAGGGGGCATAAGCCTATCTTAATACATTGAGAGGCCAGAAACATTTTTAGTGGGGCCCTCAGGGGCTCTGTGTAATCTCATTGAATCATTGAATTGAAACCTCCTCTAAGAGGGAGTTAAGGTTATAATTAATCAATTGTTTTCGGGTTCCTGCAGATTGTTTGTGTTGTGATTTGTATTTTAAACATTCTACTATATAATTTACTGTTTTTTGTTCTGTTTATTTGATGATAATGATAATCGAATGTGGTCAGGTTACTTTTTCGATGTTTCAAAATTAAACCAATAGGGCCCCTCTAGTAATATATCTCTATGGTTGCTGTACTTTTATCAGTTTATCATATTACTAGTTTATATAAGTGGAATGCTGCCAAGTTATTAGCAAATTCTTAAATGTATTATAGTTCGAGAGCCAGACCTGAAAAAATGTGACTCATTTTGTACTACTTCAAACCAAATTTTTCTGAAAAAATACCTTTAATTATAAAGGAAAAGCATAGTCTGCCTATCCAGATGGGAGCCCTTCATATGATTGCGCCAGTGGCGTAACTATGGGCCCGCAATGCGGGGGGGCCCACAGCGGTTAGGGCCCCCAATAAAAAAAATATACCATATAAAGTAAAAATATATAGGTTGGTTCATTTCATATACATCATCCCGACTAACTCAGCTTCTAATGAAGCAATCACCGTAAAATTGGTATCTACCCCCACTAAATCGACTACCAGGAGTTTAAATAAGCAATCATATTTTTGGTAACCGTCTTGCAAGTATGGTAATCAGATTGCCTATTTGTGTTTTTCGACGATAACTTTTGAATTTAAAAGTTGAGCATACCATGATATGGACATTTTCTAAAAGTACACTACAAACTTAACAATTTGGTACCCATATCACAAAATTCCGGCAATTTGTCGTTGGAGAAATCGTTTGACATACATAACTACTTTTACTTATTTTTGATCACCGAAATTTGGTACACCGGAATACATCACCCCGACTAATTCAGCTTCTACTGGAGCAATAGGCGTAAAATTGGTATCTACCCCCACTAAATCGACTACCAAGAGGTTAAATAAGCAATCATTTTTTTAGTAATCGTCTTGCAAGTATGGTAATCAGATTGCCTATATGAGTTTTTCGAGTCGGGGTGATGTATTCTGGTGTACCAAATTTCGGAAATCAAAAATAAGTAAAAGTAGTTATGTATGTCAAACGAAATCTCCAATGACAATTTGCCGGAATTTTGTGTTATGGGTACCAAATTGTTAAGTTTGTAGTGTACTTTTAGAAAATGTCCATATCATGGTATGCTCAAATTTTAAATTCAAAAGTTATCGTCGAAAAACACAAATAGGCAATCTGATTACCATACTTGCAAGACGATTACCAAAAAAAATGATTGCTTATTCAAACCTGGCAGTCCATTTAGTGGGGGTAGATACCAATTTTACCGCGATTGCTTCATTAGAAGCTGAGTTAGTTGGGGTGATGTATATGAAATGTACCACCCTGTATAAGTAAAGGAAAAAAAATAAACCTACTAATAAAATGGGTCCATGCCACAGTAGAGATTATTATAGTCTGTCTTAACATCAAAAAGTCGCGGGGCCCCCTATAAGAGTTGTTTAAAATCCTTTAGGGATTTTAACCCTAATTTATATCCTATATTAATTTTAAGCCTAACTTTTTACTTTTCCTCATTATTACCGTAGGTATATGGGAAAAGTATTGTGTTTGCAAAAAAAATTCGAAACCAGGGTGTCAACGGAATTATCCGTTTCAGGTGTTTTAAAGGCCTCCTTAGTGGTTTCACAAAGTTGTCTGTCTGTATATGAGTGTGTCTGTTATCATCGTAGCGCCCAGTGTATTTGTGCTAGAGAGTTGAAACTTGTAAAAAAATCAGTCTACCGCTGTAGTTGTGCTATTCGGAAAAAGTGATTTATGACGTCATTAACCCAAAATAATGACTCAACAAAAATTTCGAAAAATCAGAAAACGCGGAAAAGTAAAGCGATCGGGTTGAGATTTGACACGCATGTAACCATGTATAAGACTAATATATGTGCTTAGTTTCATCTCATTATAAGCATTATTTACATTTTTATTTAATGACTTGTGTATAGGTTTTAAAAAATAAGAAAATTATTCAATCGAGTTAACATTTAATATAAGTGTATACCTTTACTTATTAAATAAGTACACTAAGTTTCGTTTCAATACGACAAGAATATCCATCATAAAAATTAAGCAGCATTGAGCGTGATCAGTGCTGTATGGGTGATCGCTGAGAATGAAACGGATGCATTTACTATCTGAGGACGAGCGAAGCGAGTCTGAAGAAAGTATGAGTCCGGACTCATTTGCTTCGAATGAGTCCGAAGCAAATCCGGAGGCATGTTGCAGTTTAAATTTGGTAAATTTTATATTCTGAGGACGAGCGAAGCGAGTCCGAAGCAGGGATGATGAGGGTAGCGTATCTGATGTGATGAGAAAAAGTTCCGAGGTACCCCGTACCTGATTTCTTAATATTTATAATAACATTAAATCAAATGTAATTATTTTGTTTAAATCAAGTAAAACTTTAGTTTATTAATTTTAATATATTTATGATTTAATTATATTTAATGAAATTATATTATATTTGTTAATATTTAGTTTTTTTATGATGAAGTGAAAAGTAGTTTATATTTTGACTAATTATTGTGCATTTCAAAAGATACAAAATTGATATAAAACCTCGTCAAATTTAACATGTACTGGTATTTATCTGATCTTAACGTATGCATAGTCTATGCATTTGGCCCTTAAAGGTCTAGATATAGGTATAAGAACAGGGGATTTAAAAATCGTAGATTTAGGTAGCGACTTGATAATATTTTAAGTAATTTAAAAATGTTAATCTTTAGGGCCCCTTTGAACTCAATTAGGGGCCTGATCATTGAATGTGGCACTGTATCTGTGATCAGGTTCATAGTTTGTCTAGTATATTTTCTCCTGTCCCACTAACTAATCTGATCTCATTATCCTCACAATAAATAAAATATTACATAATTGTTTAATGAATTAAAATTTAGTTTAGCAAATCCGCACTCCTGTGATTTACTGAACTATCTTTGACTTTTGCAGAGGGTGCTGAAAACTAAACCCACAGCTCATTATTGATGACTGAACTTGACAGCTTTGATCCCCCCTCAAGGATCTTGAATAATGGGGATGACGCAATAAGTCGATTTACCATACAAATGAGTGACCCCACCGAAAACCAAAAAATAGAGAGAATTCAACACGAAATACACGTCAAAAACCAACTACACATGCTTGGTACAAACTGCGCATGCTTACAATTCTTATAACAGCGCAGGTCTTAAATTTTAGAGGCAAACTTACCTCTCAATGGTTTTCTATTGTTTATTGCTTGAGAAGGTTATAACAAAACACGCCTAACTTATCACTCACTAAAGTGGCAAAGTATAGTCCAAATTTTAAAGTTAAATAAGCACAAATGACTTAACAAGCACCACAAATGTAACAATCACGAGAAGCACAGAAGAAAGTTTAGAAGCAAACTCGACAACCTTGCTACATAACCTGTGTTTGGCGCCTTTTTTCATTATAACCAAGGGGAAGGTAAATGCTCCTATTTCTCTATCCCATACAACTTCCATGGGGTCAGAAATGTTCCTTAATGCGTCATTCCCTTTATTCAAGATCCTTGCCCTCCCTGGAAAAAAATCCTGCGGACGCCCATGCTTCTGCCCTTCATAATAATTCAAAATTATGAAGTTTGATTTTAATATATTATATAGCTTCGTTATTGCAAAATAAATACATCCCTCATTCGACGAGAAAAGGAAGAAAAGTTTTATACTATTTTACATAATTGACATTTAAAAGAGGTAACTTAATACGTTGTACTTGGGTTCGAACTCTACTTCTGCGGTTTGATATACAACTTATGCCTATACTTATGATTCTTTTGAAACCTTAGAAAAAATACTTCTAAAGTATCAGATTATACTTTGTATATAAGAGTAAGAAATTACAACCTTTAATATAATTCCAAAACCTTCGTATTGCTTTTGCTTGAAATGGTGACGACAATTTTGCAGAAAAATATAGTTTATGACAATCAAAACAACAGACAGCAATGTAGTAACAATCAGTATTTAATGTAAAGTGATTTCAAAAAAATCGGTTACAGGGTTAATGATACAATCTGAATCATTAGTAGTTTTGACGGAGATTTTGTGGTATAGACTCAGCATGATGTTTAATAAAAAAAAATTTGGCGCGGTGGTCCGCATGTTGGGCGAATTTCCTTTGGATGCGTGTTTCCGTGCTTAACAACAATCCTGGTTGGAATGATAATTTTTATAATTTTTTACATAATATATGTTTACAACTACTAAATAAATAATTCCGACGCGGTAGTCCGCTGTCGGGCGAATTTCATTTAGACTGCGTGTTTCCGTGCTTAACAACCCATTTCTTGCTTAAGGTTCCGGTTCATGCTGTAGAACCTGAGCAGTTACTAAATTGTCAAGCAACTCATTGTCAGCTCGTAACTCATTTTGTCTGTATTTTTCAAAGGAAATGCGCTAAAACCTTTAAAGATAACTGACTAAGCTTAAAGATAAGTTACTAAGGTTTAAACTAGTACAAATAATAGTGCTTACTTCTAATTTTAGAGGCATAGATTTGTATAACCGACTGGATAATTATGCGCATTTCCTTTGAAAAATACAGACAAAATCCCAAGAGAGTGAAAAGCTACTTTTTCTCCCTTGGGAGTGAAAAGTATTTTATCTCCAAACGGTGTTTAATGTGCTGTTTATTGAATGTTTTTTAAAGAGCAATGAAGCACTTTTCACTCCCAAGGGAGAAAAAGTTGCTTTTTCCTCTCTTGAGAGTGGAAAGTGCTTCATTACTCCCTAAAAACCAGTCAATCAACAGCACATTAAACACCGTTTGGAGATAAAATACTTCCAACGCCCTTCTGTTAGTTACGTAACTCCTTCGAATACTTTAAATCACAGCGACATCTAGCGACAACTCGTTTAACTTATACTTCACTTTATTTCATAGATTTAAACCCAATACAAATCTATCCTGTTACATAACCGACCCATTCCTCTAGAATTACTCTACCTTCAATACGGTACTTCAACTTAGTATCCAGTCTACGTTGAATGTCATCAGACGTACATTAATCTTGCACTTTTTCCGAATATTTTACGAACTATTAATAACAAAACCGGTTTTCCCTTATACGTTATAACAACGGATTTGTGTCAATTTCATTCTTAAACAGTAAGATTAATTCTTAATTAAAGGATTAATATTATTACGGGTTCAGTGATCATTAAATTTATTTGTTTAAATTATTAAACACATTTAAACATTAAAGGTATGTTATAGTATGCATGTTTTTAGTTCATTAATATTGTTCATTCTTATTTTATTAAAAACATTTTTATTTTATTAAAAACATTTTTATTTTATATGTTTCTTGTGTATTTTTACTTTTCCTCATTTATACCATAGGTATATAGAAGAAGTATTGTGTTTGCAAAAAAATCTGAAACCGGAATTATCCGTTTCAGGTGTTTTTAAGGCCTTCTGAGTGGTTTTTGCAAAGTTGTCTGTCTGTATGTGTGTGTGTGTCTGTTATCATCATAGAGCTCAGTGTATTTATACTAGAGAGTTAAATTTTTGTACAAAATTCAGTCTACCGCTGTTATTGTGCTATTCGGAAAATAATAAAATAAAATAATTTAATAATAAAAATAATTTTTTTTATGGCGTTATTAACTCGCAATAATGACTCACCGAAAATTTTAAAAAATCATAAAACGCGGAAAAACTATGAGATCTAATTAATATTTGGTAGGCATGTAGCCATTTATAAGACTAACATATGCGCTAAGTTTCATCTCATTATCAGTATTAGTTCAATTTTTATCGAATGACTTGTGTACGTTTTTTTAAAAAATTGTAAAAAATCAGAAAATTGTTCAATTGAGTTGAAATTTGGTACTACAATTATGTAATAAATAAGTACACTAAGTTTCGTTTCAATACGGCAAGCATATCCATAATTTTTGTTGTATCATAAAACTTAAGTAGCATTGAGCGTGGTCAGGGCTGTGTAGGTGATCGCTTTAATTGAGACAGATGCATTTACTATCTGAGGACGAGCGAAGCGTGTCGAAGACATGTTGCAGAATAAATTTGGCGAGATGTATATTCTGAGGACGAGCAAAGCGAGTTCGAAGCAGGGAGGATGAGCGTAGTGAATCCGATGTGACGAGGAAATGTTCCGAGGCACCCTGTACCCGATTTCTTAATTTATTATATTTTTATTACTTTTCCTCGTTTATACTTAATGTATATAGGAAAAGTATCGTGTTAGCACAATCGACCAAAACCTCAAATCGAAATTTAACCTGAAGTATCCCATTTAGGTGTTTTTAAGACCACCGGAGTAGTTTTGATTAAGTTATCTGCCTGTGTATGTGTGCGTGTTTTATCATCATAGCTCCCAGGGTGTTCATCAAAGAGGGTTTAGATCGGGTTGAAATTATCTATACATGTATTAATATATTTGTAGATATGTATTGTTATTTTTTATGTAAAATTTTAACATGTGCAATCTATAAATAAACATTTTATTTATTTATTTATTTAATATGTATAGTTAACAAAAAATACGTAGTTTTATTTTATTATCAGAATTAGTTTCGGTTTTATTGATTGACATATATAACATAATGTAAGCAAACCACGTTTGATAACCAATACATATGAAAATTCGCTTTTATCATGGTAGTATGCCACTTGTGTAAACTATTTATGTAATGAACTGATACAGGATTGCCTATGAAAAGTTCCAAGGCGCTCCGCATCTGATTTATTCTTCAATTTTTTATCAATTTTATAGTTTATTTTTTAAAAGATTGTTAAAATCGGAAAATAATAAATTAAATTGAATATAATAGTCTAAGAGCCAGGCCTAAAAAAAAAAAATGTGATTCATTTTGTACTACTTCAACCAATTTTTTTTGCATAGTTTGCTTATCTAGAGTAGAGCCCTTCATATGAATGCGCTGTCTCAAAATATTACAAAATCGCACAAATTCCAGTTTTCTTGTTATAATTGGTTCCCTGCAGGTCGTGTGTAAAACACGAGGAAAACTTTTTTAGCTAATAAACTGAAAAGCTGATAAAATTTTCTATAAAACGAGTCAAAATTTTTTAATTTAATGTAAATTACGAACTTTGTAAAAGGCTGAAGTCTTCGATATTTTACCTAAAAGAAAAAATCGGGTACGGGGTACCACGGAACATTTCCTCATCACATTGGATCCGCTGCGCTTATCCTCCCTGCTTCGGTTCGGACTCGTTTCGCTCATCCTCAGAATATACATCTCGCCAAATGTATGCTTTAACACCTCTTCTGACCCGCTTCGCTTGTCCCTATGATATTAAATACATTTGTTTCATTTTCAGCGGTCACCCATATAGCACTGATCACGCTCAATGCTGCTTAACGTTTATGATCCACCAAAAATCATAGATATACTTGTCGTATTGAAACGAAACTTTGTGTACCTATTAATTAGGTAATGGTATACATTTGTACCGAATTTCAACTCGATTGCATAGTTTACCGTTTTTTTATTTTTTTTTAAAAAAGGTACACAAGTCATTCGATAAAATGAAACTTAGCACACAACTATGGCTGCAGGCCATCTCAATCTGATCGCATAATTTTTCCGAGATTTAGGATATTTCGAAATTTTTGCTGGGTCATTATTGTGGCTTACTCTTGTACCAAATTTCAACTTAATAAGATTATTTAAAGGTGGAATCATTATTGCGGGTTAATGATGTCATAAAAATTATTTTCCGAATAGCACTACTACAGCAGTAGACTCATTTTTGTTTCAACTCTCATAAATATAGCATAAATACACTGGGTGCTACGATGATAACAGATACACACACACACATACAGACAGACAACTTTGCAAAAACCACTCAGGAGGCCTTAAAAACGCCTGAAACGGATAATTCCGGTGACATCCCGGTTTCGGAGTTTTTAAAAACACAATACTTTTTCTATATACATTGATCGAAGCAGTTGCTGTACAATAGGAGAGATGTTGAGTTAGCTCTCGTTGCTAAACTCTTATTGCTCCACTTAAGGTTGAAAGTACTCTATTTATTATTAATCCAATAAGTTTAGGTTTGTCATACTTGATCTAGCCAAAAGAGCCATGAATTTATTGTCTACTCATGCATACACTTTTTTAAGAATTCCGAGATTGTGAAACCCAGAAACGACACTAGGGCAACCTAAATATAAGGCAGAATTAAAGAATTCGTCATATATTGAAAGACATTACATTCCATAGGTACATTAATAGTATTTCATAAGTATTTCGACGAAGAAGAATTTTTCTTTATTATTTTACCGAATTGAGTGCTAATTATTTGATTGAATTTAAATGCTAATTAATTTTAATTTTTTTCAGACTGAAATTGTTCTCATGAAACTGAAATTGTTTTGAGAAAGGAGATATTTGCCGTGAGAAAGGCCTAGGGTTAAGACGTGTGAAGAGGAAGATAATATAGAATTACGTCAGTTATGTAACTAATATTTGAAGTCTGACTTATTTGTACCACCCAGTGTATAAATAATGACGAGTCTTGAAGAATTGCGCTCCAACAGCTCTAGCCCTTCGAAAAACGTAAGAAAATCACTGTATCATCCATGAAACATGGAATTGAATTATAATTTCAAGTTAAATGTGAAATTTAAATATATAATATATATATAATAAATAAAATATATAATATATATAAATAATTATATATATATATATATATATATATATATAATATATATATATATATATAATATATTTAACTATGACATAATGTTTTGTTTGAAATATATACGTCAATAAAAAAATTAGAACTAATACTGATAATAAAATAGAACTTCGTATGTTCGTGAACTATAATATATATATATATATATATATATATATATTATATATATGTGACAGTCAATGTCATTTAATAATTGTTTAATAATTTAATATATTCAATAAAATGGACACACACACACACACACACACACACACACACACACACACACACACACACACACACACACATATATATATATATATATATATATATATATATATAATATATATTATATATATATAATATAATATATATATATATATTGTCGCGGAGTTGACGCGCTATCTTATCTTATTTTAGCTTACCAAATACAACAACTTTTAACAAAGCAAACATTTATTAGCTTAACAACTTATTTCTTCGCTTGATTGCTGGTTTACAGAAGTTCCGCGAGAAACTTAGATAATTCTTGAATTTTGTCAATCAATGCCAAATTCAATATAGAAAATAAGAAAAACAATTATTAAATGACTTTGACTGTCACATATATGGTTCACGAACATACGAAGTTCTATTTTATTATCAGTATTAGTTCTGATTTTTTTTATTGACGTATATATTTCAAACAAAACATTATGTCATTAGTTAAAGAAAGAAAATCCCTGTATCATCCATGAAACATGGAATTAAATTATAATTTCAAGTTCAAACCATTGAACTTGAGTAGTATAAATCATTGACCAAAGTAGCCATACTTGAGGAGATAGAAGGATGTTAGTTACGGGACAATTTTACTTATATTTTTCTGTCAATGTGTCAATGATTTGTTTTATTTCATAGTTCTTTACTTAATATAAATTTTACCTTTAGATTCCCTACGTGTTTATGTTTAATCACGTTCTTTTTATTTAATTAATTACAACATATTTATCTTTACAGCAAACAAAGAGCAATATTTTTTTATTTTATCTCTAAGCATTCTTACATAATAGGAATAGATTTAATGAAGTACCCCGTGGCTACTTCTATTATTTTTTTTCAAATAATATGTTTTGGAGAATTTATAAATATTTTTAGAAAAAAATATAAAGGTTGAAACTATTACGTATAACTCGAAGGTTGCTAGACGAGTCCAACTTGGTTATGTTAATGATAAACATCTTTAATATATCTTCAATAAAGCCAGAAAAAA
Organism: Microvelia longipes; assembly: GCA_018340805.1. NCBI lineage: Eukaryota > Metazoa > Arthropoda > Insecta > Hemiptera > Veliidae > Microvelia > Microvelia longipes. Next base: position 13,384,754 of record JACMZG010001913.1, on the reverse strand, counting down.
GGAATCAACAGGTCTTTTACCTTTGATTGATTTTCCTTTCCTTTTTATGTGGTCCTCCAGAAGGGGAAGCATTGTTTTACAATGATATTCTAATATTAATAGATAGATCTAAATAAATAAAAATTAGAAAACGCATGTGAAAAGCTGAACTGTATAAGATTAATATTTATTATATTACTCTGTGCCAAAAATGAAGCTACATAAGTATGGTTTTTATTATTTTCGATTAATTGACCCGCGGACTTTTTTTTTTTTTTTTTTTTTTTTTTTTAGGTAGTAACCCTACCTAAAATGCATTATTTTTTTTCACATGCTCCATACAAATATTACATGTGTTATCAGCTAAATTTTAACAGGGGCAAATATGTAAAATTTTGACTCTTTAAGTAGTAACAAGATATGCAAAGTAGCTGAATAAGCACATAATTAAATTATATACTTAAAGATATTTATATATACAGAAAAAAAATATGTAAATTGATTATAAAATAATTTAAAATCATAATAAAAAAATGTGTAAAATAATAATTATAAAGATAAAAATTATTTAAAGATAATAGTTATAAAGATAAGAAATTTAGTTACAAACTTAATTTGTCAAAATCCAAAGAGTTAATGAATTTAGAGAAAATATTAAAATTAATATTTTCTCTATTATATATTATATTCCGTGACTTAAAGACCCGCGGACTTTAAGTCACGGAAAAACGGAGCAGACTGCTTTGCTCTAAGACTGCTCTATTGTCACATTTTAATATTGATAACTTTAGAGCTTTTGGACTGTTTTAAATTGTAATATCAATTAAATTAATTACGACTTCAGTCCTTTTTTATTAAAATTTATTGAAAATAAATTGTGAAGAGCTTTCGCCCAGGGATCCTGAGCTTCTTCAGTTCTTAAAATTACAAATATGATCAGTTTGAAAATTAATAAAATTTTGAATATTGTTTTATGTCACGTGCCTAACTAAGTAAATAAATTTAAAATGATATTACTATCAAGTGAAATCTCGGGTTAAAATTTTTTGGGTGAAACCAATACTTTTCCTCTATATGCCTTCTGTATGAAGGTGAGGAAAAGTAAAAAGGAAAAATTAAGATTTAAGATAATATTATAATAAATACTGCTAAGAGTTAATGTCTTTTTTGTCATACTGTCTTTGTCAGCTTTATAAAGAGTATTTCTAAAAATTTCCTTTTGTCTGTATGTTATGTATGAAGTATATATAGTTTTCTTTGTCTAGTCGGTGGTCAAGTTTTGTCATAGTTCTGATAAGGTCGTAAGTTAGAGTTGTCAAGTATTTGTTGTTATGTGTGTCAAGTCTTTTTTTAAAGTTGAGAGGTCTCTCCTGCGTATGATCTGAAGAAGCTCAGAATCCCTGGGCGAAAGCTCTTCGTCAATTTATTTTCAATAAATTTTAATAAAAAAGGACTAAAATATTTATTAATTTAATTGATATTTTAATATTGTATTAATTACTTTATAAATTCATTAAATTCTTTTATCATCAACTATTATATAAAGCATCTCCTTAAAATCAAAGCTTCCAGTGAAATAGTTTATTATTTTATTTTTGTAATAGCTGTTTGTATTATTAGTCTAATTGTAGATAAAATTTAATAAGCAAGAGGGATACCAGATTTCAGGGTTATTATTCCGAGTTATACCCTCGCCAGAGCCTCGAGGGCCAAAATGTTGGTAATCTCCGTTGGCAAGCCTCGGGAGCATACTAGTTTATATCCCTCAGTCTTTAAAGGCTTCGAGAGCTAATGCAGTTTCCTCTTTCGGTTTTGTCTTAGAAGTAATTTTTTCCATCCCTTGTTGCATAAACTGCTGTAACTATTTTTAAAATTATCTGTTAATTTTCCTGTTTCTGTGTTACGTAGGACATCTGGAACGGTAGGTGCCAAGACCCAAGTCAGGGGGTGACGTTGACTTGGACTGACTTATCTGTCTACGTCAGATGCAAAACACCAAGACTTCTTAGGCCTACTAAATTTACTTACAAACGTATTGTTAACAATGGTGAGTGATAATCAAATTGGTTTTCAAATTAAGCAAAATATTTAAAAAATTTAATGGACTGTAAATTAAGTGACGAGAAAAGGCATAGAGATGTCATTACTAGAGAGGCCCAACAAGTTAAATTTTGAAACATTGAAAAAATAACCTGACCACCTTTGCTTATAATCAATTAATCAGTACGAAATTACAATAAATTATATAGGAGAACGTTAAAAATACAAATCAAAACACAAACAATATGGGGAAGATAAAAATATTGATTTATTATAACCTTAACTCACTCTTAAAGGTGGTTTCAATTAGGTTACACAGAGCCCCAAAAATATGTTTAGGCCTCTCAATGTATTGAGATAGGCTACGCCCCCTTTTTACATTTTAACGATTTAAATTGATCTTATGTGCTCTGGTATTTTATGTTAGTAATAGTCCAAGAGTCAGGCCTGAAAAATGTAACTAATATTTTACTACTTCAAATATAATTTTTCTGAAAATATACCTTAAATTATGAAGGATAGTCCGCCTATCTAGAGTGGAGCCCGTCATATAATGCGCTCGCTAAAAAATTAGTCAAAATATCACACAAATTCCTCTTTTCTTGCAATAAGTGGTTCCCTGTAGGTCGTGTGCAAATCATGAAGAGAAAATTGATTAAAGCTGATAAAATTTCCTATAAAACGAGCGTTTTTCATCAAAATCGGATAACTACAACTAAAGTTATGAATTTTGTTAAATGGTCAAAAAATGCACAAAAGCCAATATTTTTCAGAGAAATTCTCTGACTTTGCATAAATTAACCATATTTTTGGTGTTTTTGTTGTGGTAATCCGATTATGAAGATTAAACACTCGGTTTGATTTATATAACATTTTATCACCTTTAACAAATGTCCTCTTCATGTTTTGCACACGATCCCGAGGAAAACCATTTACTTCAAGAAAATTGAAAGTTGTGGGATTTTATCAAATTTTAAGCATGCGCAATCATATGAAGGACTCCACTTTGGATAGGCAGACTAATTTTTATTTGAAAATTTAAGGTATATTTAAAGAAAAAATTATTGGAAGTGGTAAAAAATGAGTTTCATTTTTTCAGGTCCGGCTCTTGGACTTTAAGGCAATTTAATTTAATTGCATTATTCAAGATCATATTTACATTTTATTTAGGTTTTCTGTTGAGGAAATGAGTCACTATTTATTTGTTCTATTGTATGTTTAGTATCTGGTGCAGTTGAAGCTGGTCATATGGTTGCTCTTATGGGGCCAAGGTGAGTATGAGGATTGCTCATATAAACACTTGCTATAGTCATCGGAAATTTATTTAAAAAATAATAATGCTCCATAATAGATAAGACTAGATTAAAATTGGTACGTACCCACCATTAACTACCTTCATCCTGTATCAAAATGACATATACTGAATTTGTGTCATTAAAACCATTCCTGTATTTCATTATAAGAAGATAAGAATATACAAGGATTGCAACACACTGAATTATTGCGGGTATAGTCTACTTCGAAACTTTAGGGAGTTGGTAAAACTAATACCCAAAGGCTACAGGTATGCCTGGATTATGCGCCATAATATATAATATATATTATATATATATAATATATATATATATATATATATATATATATATATATATATATATATATATATAATATACATATACATATATATATACTTATTATAAAGAAAGATATAGAAACATTAAGAAAACTTACAATAAAAACGTAACGTTTCGAACTGTTAAAGTTTTCCACAGACGAAGAGAGACTGTTATATATATATATATATATATATAATATATATAATATATATATTAATTAAGTTATAATATATGTAGATTCCACCTGGAGGTCGAGGGTTCAAGCCGGGGAAGGGCCTTAATATAAGGTTATCCCTTCTACCGTACTCTTGGGAGATCTTGAATTCAAAACCCGCCGACCCAGCGAGGGTTTTACGTGGTTTCCTTGGCTGCTCATGCCCAAATGCGGGGTTGGTTCCTAATTCAACCGAGACAATTCTGGATCAACGTTTTCGTTGTCTCCAGCTCAAGAAAAGTTAAGGTTTTGCGGGCTGATGGAGATGAAGGTCGGAAAGATATACTAAGTCTTCGTATGTTCCAAAACTTAGTCCGTAAAAGTGAAGTCGGTGACATGAATAACGTAAGTGACTAGAAACGAAGTGCTCGGTTCTTAAAAAGACAGACGTCTCCTAGTCAAATTCTAAGTCAAATTCTCCTAGAATTTGACTTTCAGGTCAGGGCTATAGAATGATTTTGTGCACACTCTGGCGCCGGGGCGCCAGAATTGTCTGTTGGGTGGCACTAGACTAGCTAGAACGGCGAGCCTAGCTAGAGTCTGGTGATGCAAGAGGGCCTGATGAAATTGGTGAAACTGGTTGAACAAGGACGGGGCCAAGTGAGACTAAGGAGCTAGCAAGACTAGATGACCTAAGCTCACTGTAGACTGGTAGTCGGCGCTAGCCAGAGCGGTAAGCCTAGTCAGAGCCTAGCTGATCTAGGCACACTGTGAGCTTGTCACAACACTAGCTCTTGCGCAAGTTTAAAGGGTTTGGTAGAACTTGCTGGCTACCATTTACAAGGATTAGGACTGAAGTATAATAATAACATGCTACCTTGTGATATGATAGTGAACCAACCATCTTTCTGACTATATTTTCTTTATTGCATAAATAATTTTTATTATTTCAAATCTTATTTCAGTGGAGCAGGAAAGAGTACTGTATTATGTGCGTTAGCTAGAAGATACCATGGTGTGTATTTTATTGATGTATTCCTTACATTTATAAATAAACATAAAATTGAAATATTTGTCTATCTTTCGATTTAATTTCACTTTATTTAAAGAAATATTTCACATAAGTTGTCTCGTCGTTTTTTTATATTCACTTAAGCGTTAGGTTTTATACTTACCCCGAAACCAAGGAGGTCTGGGGTTCACTTCCCAGTTTAGGCTTTCGTTTATCTAGAGTTATTGTTGAAATAAATATCTCCACCTTTAGAATACACTTTGAGCGTAGCGGTTGGCTCTGTCACCTAAGGATTGCTCTTAACTTAAGGCTCATCAGTGGGCCATAAGTTAGGACAAAATATTTGGTTTAATAATAAATCTACTGAATAGAATACGATATTGAAAAGACTAAACCAACTAGATATTTATAATGAAAACGCTTATTTTGGAACCTTTGCTAACGCACGATGTATAAATTTCCAGGAGGTCTATTGGTTACAGGAGATGTCCGTGTGAATGGTAAACGACCTGAGAAGTCGATGCATCTGTTATCTGGCTACATGCATCAAGAAGACTTATTTATAGGATCTTTAACAGTTTATGAACATCTTTATTTTATGGTATATTCTACTTTTAATAGTTACCGATGAATGATACTGATAGTAATTAGGGCCAAGTAGCCCATGTCGTTGGACCCTTTTTGCTAACCCCATTGGATTGATGTATTTGTAAACATGTATGGAGGTCATCTCCATACATGTTTACAAATACATCAATGTGATCATACATACAGATGTGTGACTAAGGATAAATTACAGATGTGTCATACATCTGTTATAGTTTCAGCGATATATCTGTATTTGTTAGAATTTACAATTAACCTAATTTGCGAAGCATTTTATGATTGGTGCGTCATAAACAAATTTGTATTAAATACATCTAAAAGCGTTTCAATAATTTTTGCAACCCGAGCAGAACAGTTCATGGGCCGCTAGCTAATTCCTAAATTTAGGCCCATTAGCTATCGTTTTATCCAGCAAGTTGCTGGGGCTAATTATCAACAATTCATTTAAGTTCTCTGGTCATATTGATTTATCACCATCTTTAGATAACTTAAATTAATAATTTGAGTAATTACTGAAAGGGTTATTACTTAAATATAGTTTAGAACATTTTGAATCATTTGAAGATATAATATAACAGATAGAAATTATTATTATGGTCATACATAATAATAATTCCTTTCAATAGGGTTTGTGTCCTCCTCAAGGTTGATTTTGGAACCAAGTTTGATTTAAAAATATTTATCCGTTCGTGAGATAGCATGCTTACAAGAAATGTCTAGAAATACACACACACGCGCGCACATACCTCCTGGTAAACTCCGAAAATTTTAATTTTTTTATGGAAAAATTGTCTTAGGGAGACAATTAAACAATTTTATGAAGAATACTTTTTTATCGAAAATTCAAACTTAAGCCTACTTTACTTTTCGTTTATTTTTCAAAAATTGCAGTTTATGACTCGACTGTTAAATATAAAAAAAGTTTACAGTTTTAAAACTTTCAAACTTAGTTTGAAAGCATACAGGAGCTTTTATATCAAAGATGACTTGTTTTCGAAATGTTTTTGTCATTTACACGTAGGGACACCCTATATAATATATAAGCTTCACAAAAAGTATTTCTCATGGTTAAGGACCATGAAAAATCTGTCAAAGACTGAGTTAAGACATTTTTTACTAATGAGTATTTTTATTAAATTTTAATTTGTATTTTGGTTTATGAATTGCTGGTGATGATGATTCAGATCTGATCGAGTGAAAAAAAATTCACGACTAGTTTTCCTATTATTGTGTGTTTGATGATTTGTATAGGCTCAATTACGGATGGACAGGCGCTCTAGTAGATCTGTGAAGAAAACTTTCATAGATGAACTAGTCAATATTCTTGGACTTTCTGACTGTATTAATAGTAGGATCGGTGGAGTTGGGATTGATTCCGAACATGTAAGTAATCGATGACCTGCCCTCCTTTGGGCACGTCAAGTATTAGGTAAAGCATACCATTGATATGTTCCATTAATCCATCATACCCATGGGCTGCTATACCATGGGTATAATATCATTATTGATCTAGACCTGTAGCACTGTTGTTCCTTGAACCAAATTTTTTAGGTTCTTTTTTTACCTGCTGCTCCGAAGCCGCTGGGGCTCTTGGATGACTAATGTGTACAACGGTTAAAAAATTTAGGAGCCACCCTATAAACATAGTACCCCAAATTCTATTGTCATTCCTATAGCTTGCATTTTATAAAGTAAAATGCAAGAGAGTAAAAAAGAGAATGCAAATTATTCCTTCATTCGCTTGCTTTACTCGCGTAACATTATATGACAGCCATTATATGACAGCCATTATTTGGTATATTATATACGTGTCTTTTAACTGGCACCAGTAGATGATAAAATATTCTATGTTTGTGTTGTTATACAAAAATTGCACGCTACTTCCTCATTTAGTGCAGGACCTATAACTATACTTTTTGTTCAGGTTGTGCTATCTGGTGGAGAAAGGAAGAGGTTATCCTTTGCTACTGAGTGCCTGACTGATCCTTCTTTGTTGTTTTGTGATGAACCAACTACTGGTTAGTTGAACTAAAACTATTTTATTATTTATTTAGGGATATTTTTGGTTGGATTGTCATAATTTAGTTCGAGCCAGCAATTTTGATATACAGTTGCAACTATATTAACATACAGTATAAAATTATTATTTATTACGTGATTTTCCTAATAAGTAAATATGGAATTAAAAGTATAGACGTTTCTGTCTTAAGAGAAACTACTGTAGCCAATAAAGTTTTATTCTCACAGTGTCCGCTTCCACTGTGATGGGTATCTCAACAAAACTAAACTGAAAATTTAAGAAGATGAGGGTTTCCCTATATATACCTGCCTTTCACCTTGACTTCAAAAACGAAGGTTATAAACAGAGGAGATAATAGGGTTAGAAGGTCAAAGTGTCTTTCTTGTAAGACGTAAAGTAATATATAAACCAAGTAGGGAAACAAATGCGATTTCTGTCAGACCTGGCATGTAGTTCACATTTTTGTCCACCAGGGAGTAGGCTCAAATTTTCCTATGGGCGCGGCCATTTTGTTTTACAATGTAACAAACAAATGTAAACGTACTATTTACGGTACTGACAATGTACTTAGCTTCAAAATTATAATTTTGACAATTTTTGCAGGTTTAGATTCGTTTAATGCGATAGCACTTGCGACAGTGATGCGTCACATGGCAGACGCGCGGAATAAGACAATATTAGCTACTGTTCATCAACCTAGTCCAGATGTATTGGCCGCTTTCCATTCTATTATTCTATTAGCAGAAGGTAGAATTGTGTTCAGTGGTACACCTCAGGATGCCTTAGATTTTTTTCAAGAGTAAGTTGAACCGTGTTTTAAATACCAGCTTTAAGTAACAAGTAGATGACAACAGCTAGAACTGCTAGTAGCAGGAGTGTTCTGGCTTCGGCCTCGCTAAAACAAGATTAACTAAAGTTCCAAAACTTAGGATAACTTTCCTTTTGGATAGCTTATTTTTATTAGGTCCTAGTCTTATGACTTCGGACTCGCTTTGCTCGTCCTCAAAATGCCATGTTTACTCAAAGCAACAAGTGGTATTACTTCGGTCTCGCTACGTTTGACCTCAGAATAAAAAAGTTATCCATAGTCAAAGTTTTCGGACTCAAAGACTTCGGCCTCGCTTCACATTTTTTGAGTATGGCATGATTGACCAAAACTTAGTAATAGGATGGGGAGGCAGAGTCAGGTAAATAAGCTACGAAGTTGGGTCTTTCAGGCCAGCTCTGATTCCTTAGACTGTACCATCTCTACTAACAGTTTCTTAGGAAGGTTTATAATATATCAACCTTTCAAAGACACTCTTGGAAAAGACTCTTGATTTGTTTTTTCTCAAATAAGGAGGATATCTCTCCAACTAACAGAAGAAAGCTTCTCTTCATATAAGAGCCCAACGCCAAATATGGGGGTTAGGTGAGAAGTATAAGTATCGCTTATAATTTTCTCAAAGTGAAGGTGTTAGGTTGGCTGTAGAGTGAAGGAAGAATAAGAAAATGAAGTCGCCAAAAAGCATACGGAGGATATATCTTCAACTAACAGAAGAAAGCTCCTCTTCATATAAGAGGCCACCACCAAGTATAGGGGTTATGTGAGAAGTATAAGTATCAATTATATTTTTCTCAAAGTGAAGGTGTTAGGTTGGCTGTAGAGTGAAGGAAGAATAAGAAAATCAAGTCGCCAAAAGGCCATTTTCAAACCTATTTTCCTTCACTTTTATCTGGCCGATTTAAAATAACTTTTTTGAATAACAAGACACGCCCTTTAAAGATATTGTAATATTATTTATTTCCCTTTAGCCGTTTTCACGCAACAGACCCTCTCCGACTTAGTTGCGTTCAGTATGATATACACGGGTAGCTTTAGTAAGTTTTTGACTTTTTTTTAATGACAACCGGGTATTTAAGTTTTTCTTTTTTGACTTGGCGGGACGGAACGCTGTTGCATTCCTAAATGTCGAACGTCGAAAAACAGTAGGAAGGTTAAAAGTTAAAAACCGTCAAAGTTTAAAACTCAAAAGTCAGTATTTTCAAAATTATGGCCTTTACAAAATTAAATTTAGAAGATCAATTTACAACTTTTAGATGTATATTCGTGTCAAATTTCAACTCATTTGGTCAAACTTTCAATTTTTAAGGACATTTTTTAAAATTTTTGATGACTCACCAAATAGGTTATCGTGGTTTAAATAATATTATCTTACAGGAAGCACAACTAGCCCTAACGTCTATTCTTTATGCCCTGTTTCAAATTTCTACCTCAAACACAGCGAGAGTAATGCACGACACAGATAGTATGATAAAAATCACTCAGAACTTAATAAAAGTGTCTGAAACAGATAATCATGATGAAATTTTGGCTTCGGTTAAATTGGTAGTGAACGCAGTACTTAACTTTTTGCAAAAAATGTTTTCTTATTTTTAGTAATGTGTTTTTATATTACTTTTCGTATAGTATTATTATTATAGTATTAGTATTTTTACTATTATTACGTTTCTTTTATTATTTTTATATATTTTAACTACGTAAATAAATAATATGTAAATCAGATTAGAAATAGTAGTACAATAAAGAGACTTAGATTCAAGCATTACCTTTTAACTACGTAAATAATAATAGTAAATCAAGACAATAAAAGAGACTAAGAGCCTCCTGTTTCAAGCATTACCTTTTTAACTACGTAAATAAATAATATGTAAATCAGATTAGAAATAGTAGTACAATAAAAGAGACTAAGAGCCTCCTTTTCAAGCATTACCTTTTTAACTACGTAAATAAATAATATGTAAATCAATAGTAAAAGACTTAGAGCCTCCTGTTTCAAGCATTACCTTTTAACTACGTAAATAAATAATATGTAAATCAGATAGAATAATAGTACAATAAAAGAGACTTAGAGCCTCCTGTTTCAAGCATACTTTTAACTACGTAAATAAAATATGTAAATCAGATTAGAAATAATAGTACAATAAAAACTTAGAGCCTCCTGTTTCAAGCATTACCTTTTAACTACGTAAATAAATAATATGTAAATCAGATTAGAAATAGGTAGTACAATAAAAGAGACTTAGAGCCTCCTGTTTCAAGCATTACCTTTTAACTACGTAAATAAATATGTAAATCAATTAGAAATAGTAGTACAATAAAAGAGACTTAGAGCCTCCTTCAAGCATTACCTTTTTAACTACGTAAAAATAATATGTAAATCTCAATAAAAGAGACTTGAGCCTCCTGTTTCAAGCATTACCTTTTTAACTACGTAAATAAATAATATGTAAATCAGATTAGAAATAGTAGTACAATAAAAGAGACTTAGAGCCTCCTGTTTCAAGCATTACCTTTTTAACTACGTAAATAAATAATATGTAAATCAGATTAGAAATAATAGTACAATAAAAGACTTAGAGCCTCCTGTTTTCAAGCATACCTTTTTAACTACGTAAATAAATAATATGTAAATCAAGATTAGAAATAATAGTACAATAAAAGAGACTTAGAGCCTCCTTTCAATCATTACCTTTTTAAACTACGTAAATAAATAATATGTAAATCAGATTAGAAATAGTAGTACAATAAAAGAGACTTAGAGCCTCCTGTTTCAAGCATTACCTTTTTAACTACGTAAATAAATAATATGTAAATCAGATTAGAAATAGTAGTACAATAAAAGAGACTTAGAGCCTCCTGTTTCAAGCATTACCTTTTTAACTACGTAAATAAATAATATGTAAATCAGATTAGAAATAGTAGTACAATAAAAGAGACTTAGAAGCCTCCTGTTTCAAGCATTACCTTTTAACTACGTAAATAAATAATAGTAAATCAGATTAGAAATAGTAGTACAATAAAAAGACTTAGAGCCTCCTGTTTCAAGCATTACCTTTTTAACTACGTAAATAAATAATATGTAAATCAGATTAGAAATAGTAGTACAATAAAAGAGACTAAGAGCCTCCTGTTTCAAGCATTACCTTTTTTGAGGCTCTGAAGTTAATAATAAAAAATTGATTTGTGCCTAAATTTTCTAAAACTTTATGACTTATTTATAGTTATATATTTACAAACTAATAATGTTAAATAATAAATAAATAAATACTTTTCCAATCACCTAAATATCGTTGGCATATATATATATATATATATATATATATATATATATAATATATATATATATATATATATATATATATATTGTGTGTGGTGTAGTGTTAATATAGTAAAATTTGCAGGCAAGGGTATAAAATGTCACGGCAGTGCAGTCTTGCAGAGTTCCTAGTAAGCACAGTTTCGCCGTCTCCCGGCGAAGAAGAGCAGAAAGAAATAGCAACCAGAGATTTATCTTATAACTTCGCCTTATCTAAACATAATAAACGAATAGACCAACTAATAACGCAACAACTTACTGATACCAAAGTAAGTCTTATATTATCTTTTCGTTTAGTAAGTTTTATATCATCGTATATTTACATGTGATTTTTTTAGATAACAGTATAATACAAAATGATAAAATATTATTTGAACTAAGACACATTATTAAAATGTTTATAAAGATTTTTTAATTACTTTTTAATAATTTTTATTGGTCTTTTTGATTTTCTTACAATTTCAGAAAATGTATGTATGTATGTATATATGTATGTATATATATATATATATATATATATATATATATATATATATATATATATATATATATATATTATATATACATACAAACATATTCTTTGTGTTCCCCCTTTCAAAAATCCACCACCCTCTCACTTTAACTTTTATTTCACTAGATAAAATAATAATTCTTTAAAAAGGTTTATAGTTCAAGCATAAACCCTTATTTCCTTTCATGGTTTTTTTTGTACGTTGGTGGAGTGGACTGAATTCCATATCCTCTGTTCAAGTATATGGGACAAAACTCTCTTCCGATATTTATACACCGTATTTAACTGGTGGATTGAATACTGTTATCAGATTTGATACGCTATTTCTTGTCAACTTACCTTTTTACTTTTCTTCATTTATACCGTAGGTATTTAAGAAAAGTATTGTGTTTGCGAAAATCGGAAATGAAACCGGAATTATCCGTTTCAGGCGTTTTTAAGGTCTTCTGATTAGTTTTCGCAAAGTTGTCTGTCTGTGTGTGTGTCTGTTATCATCGTAGCGCCCAGTTATTATGCTAGAGAGTTGAATTTTGTACAAAATTCAGTCTACCGCTGTAGTTGTGCTATTCGGAAAATATTTTTTTATTTTAACGTGGAAAAATGATGCGATTGGATTGAGATTTGGTCAATCATTATCAGCATTAGTTCAATTTTTATTGAATGACTTGTGTACATTTAAAAAAAATGTTAAAACTTGGGAAATGGTCCAGTTAAGTTGAAATTCGGTACTAGTGTATATTATTATCTAATAAATAGGTAGCCTAAGTTTCGTTTCAATACGACAAGTATATCCATGGTTTTTGTTGGATCATAAAAATTAAGGAGCATTGAGCGTGGTCAGAGTTGTTTGGGTGACCGCTGAGAATGATACGGATGCATTTACTATCTGAAGACAAGCGAAGTGAGTCCAAAGGCATGTTGCAGTATAAATTTGGCGAACTGTATTTCAGTGGACGAGCGAAGCGAGTCCAGAGCTGGGAGGATGTGCGCAGCGAATGCGATGTAATGAGGGAAATTTCCGAGGTTCCCCGTAACAGATTTTTATTAATTACTTAAAAACAAATAATTTATTTGTTCTTTCAGGAATATTTTGAAGAAAAAGAAATTAATTAGTAAGTGTTATTATAATTATCAATTTATTTGTGTATTAAACTATTAATGCAAGTATACATTCAATGCAATGAAGCATTGCTGCCGATAAAGCTAGCTCTAGAACAGCAAGTTAAAGAGAAGATCAGAAAGCAACGGAAAATTGTAGAACCAACGAAACAATTGTTAATTTATCCGATACATTATCGTACTGCAAAAATTAAGTTAAAAGTTTATACACTCACCCATATGTTCACACATAATGACAAACAATAGTAAAAACTACTTTTGATGTTTTAAAAACACTTGTATGTATATAATCGTATGGTGTAGAGGGCTAGAATAAAAATTACTCCTACCTCGCCTGGCATTGAAACCAGGACTTGTTGATTAAGAGGCGTCGACTTTAACCACTGGACTCCATTTCCTTTTTTTCTAAAAAAACTGGACTCTATTTAAGAGATTTTTCACTTTTCCTCATATATACCGTAGGTATATAGGAAAAGTATTATGTTTGCAAAAAAAATTTGAAACCGAGATGAACTAGAATTATCCGTTTCAGGTGTTTTAAAAGCCTCCTGAATGGTTTTCACAAAGTCGTCTGCCTGAATATGCGTGTGTGTGTGTCTGTTATCATCGTAGCGCCCAGTGTATTAATGCTAGAGAAATGAAATTTCGTACAAAATCAGTGTACCGCTGAAGTTGTGCTATTCGGAAAATATTTTGTTTTACGTGTTAATAACTCGCAATAATGGCTCAGCCATAATTTCAAAAAAATATGCAGTCGGATTGAGATTTAGCACGTATGTAGCCATGTATAAGAATAAAATGTGTGACAAGTTACATCTCATTATCAGCATTAGTTACATTTTTATTAAATGACTTATGTACGTTTTTACATAAATTGTAAAAAAGTAGAAAATGATTGAATTATTTTAGTACAAGTGTGATAAAATAATACACTAATCAGTATAATACTACTCAGTATACCATAATACTACAAATAATACTAATCAGTATACCATTACTGATTAAATAAGTACGAGTACACTAAGTTTCGTTTCAATACGACAAGTATATCCATGATTTTTGTCTGATCATAAAAAATATGCAGCATTGAGCCTGGTCAGTGCTATATAGGTAACCGCTGATGCATTTACTGCAACATTTCCGAAGACATGTTGCTGTATAAATTTGGCGAATTGTATATTCTGAGGACGAGCGAAGCGAGTCCGAAGCAGGGAGGATGAGCGTAGCGAATCCGATGTGATGAGGAAAAGTTTCGATATAACCCGTACCCGATTTTTATTCTTATATTTATAACTAATGATGACTTGCTTCAATAAACAAGGCATACTCATTTTATTTTTAGTAAAGCACCGTTTTGGATAGTTAAATTTTACTGGCTCTGTTATCGCTCAACGCTAGAAGTACTTCGTAATCCTAATGTACAATGGATTCGTATATTCCAAAAAATTGTAAGTAATATTTTGTTTTTTTAATTAGACTTTAGCCTAACTTATAAAATTGACCAAAATAAACAATGCAGTTATACATATTTTCTAAATACGTACGTTTGGTCTCGAATAAGTAAATAATATCTTTACTTCTCTAAGACTATGTTTCGTTTCCTTCTTGGGGTGATCTTGTTCATGATCTCGTTAACTTAAACTTATAATTCTAAAGTCGCCAACAAACTAAGTCAAATCAATATAAGTTTTAGCAATTATAATAATAAAACTAGAAATGCGTTGGATCAGGAACTCATGTCAAAAATATACAGATAAGTTGCTGCTAAAAGTCCATTTTAGGTGCGAGAGTATCGGTTTGGATGTCGAGGGTTAAAATCCAGCTGTATGAGGGCCTTATATAAATCATTTGATACTACTGAGTTTTGCAAAACATGAATAGTTGACACAATATAATTGTGCGAGAGACATCTAGAAAATGTAACAAGCAAAATGCAATGCTACATCTGGGAACTGTTCCATCATTCGACATTCGTCATCATTGATGGCTCGACATAATGTCATGTCACTCTGTTTCGTTACGTCTAACTCATCAGGGTGCCGACAGAGCCTGAACTCACTCTGACTTTTAATTAATTCCGAAGAATATAATGTAAAGTATTACCAGAGACGAGCGTACTCTCTTACCGTCATCATGCATGGCAAGCAAAACATATATCATTTGATAAAACTGAGTTTTGCAAAACATGAATAGTTGACACGTATAAGCATTTTGCTTGTTACATTTCCTAGGTGTCTCTCGCACAATTTATTGTGTCAACATTCATGTTTTGCAAAACTCGTGTATCAAATTATATGTTTTGCTTCCCATTCATGATGGCGGTAAGAGAGCACCGATCGTCTCTGATAAGTACTTCACATTATATTCTTCGGAATTAATTGAAGGTCAGAGTGAGTTCAAGCTCTGTCGGCGCCCTGATGAGTTAGACGTAACGAAACAATGATGACGAATGTCGAATGATGGAACAGTTCCCAGATGTAGCATTGCATTTTGCTTGTTTCATTTCCTAGGTGTCTCTCGCACAATTATATTGTGTCGACCTTATATATGGTTATACCTTGTAATATCTGAAATTGTCCAAGAGCCAGGCCTAAAAATGCGACTCATTTTTACTACTTCAACCAAATTTTTCTGAAAATATACCTTAAATTATGAAGGTGATAAAATCTCATATTTTCACATATTTTTATTCTTCACATATTTTTTAATTTTATTTTTATTAATTTTTATTTTTCACATATTTTTTTTATTTTTCACATACATTTTTATTCACATATTTTTTTCGCACAAAATTACAGTATTCTCGCAATAAGTAGTTCGTCAAAATAATATAATAAAATTATAATAAATAATAAAACGATATATAATTAAACAAGTGTTTTCGTCAAATACAGAATAACTAGAACTAAAATTATGATATTTGTTAAATGTTTAAAAAATGTACAAAAATTCAATCTTTTTTCAAAGAAATTTGCTCACTTTGCATAAGTTAACAATTATTTGGTGTTTTTGAAAAAAGCTTTAATTTTTGTTGTAGTCATCCGATTTTGATGAATTCGTTTTATAGAAAATTTTATCACCTTTATACATTTTCTCTTCATGTTTGCACACGACCCACAGGGAACCACTTATTCAACAAAACTGAAATTCGTAGGATTTCATACAATTTTGAGCATGTGCAATCATATGAGGGACTTCACTCTGGATAGGGAGACTTTTTTTCTTTATAATTTAAGGTATTTAAGGTACAATGAGAGTAAATTTTTTTTTCATGTCCGGCTCTTGGACTAGAAGTCTTCATTTCAAAACCAGTCAACCCAGCTTAGGTTTTGAGAGGTTTCCTTTCGGTGTTACGCAAATACGGTGTTAGATTTCGCCCGAGAGTGAATGGTTAGAAAGCAAAAGTAGAGACCTGTGTAGGACCTCTGTAGAGACTGGTGTCCGTGGTCCTACGAATGACGTAAGTAACTAGTAATAGCTAGTTACTTATAGCTACTTATAATAGCTAGTTCCTGAAGGACCTGGTGATCTGCGAAACTTTGGCTTTCAGGTCAGAGCCATAGAATAGGTTTATGCTCTCCAACTTTAGGGTTGCTAGCGGCATCTCTTTCCGTCGGAGAGAGATCTGCACCGGACTAGTCAAAACAGTGAGTGTGGTGACTATCTGGTAACACTGGAGGAACACTGGAAATACTAGTAACCGGCGGACTAGACGAGGCTAATCAAATGAGAGTATCTAGTAGGACTAGTAAGAGTATACTAAACAAACTTCTAACCAGTCAGGTTTAGTCCCGTAAAATGGAGGGTAAAAGTACCGAGGGCTTCCCTAGATGCAGGGGTTGCAGAAATTCTAGGGTTTATCAGTAGGGTTGGGAGAGTGGATAGGCTAAAATGAATTTACAGGTGCAAGCGTAAAAAAACATCAATGCGTAGTATTATTCTAAGATATCAGGACTGTTTGTGACAATGGTGAATTATGAGAAAAATTAGTTGAACTTAATTCACTGTCAATTATATACAACTAACGGCGTATTAAGGAAGTAGGTGTGGATCAGGATTTTAACCTGATTTAGAAGGCAAATATCAGCAACATTAGAAAGCACTTTGAAACTTATCTACCAGTAGTCTTTCCCGATCTATTTACGAATTAGGTTTATTCTCAAATCTCTCACAACCTTTGAATAAACTAAATTCTTTTTAATTTTCTTTTTATTCTTTTAGTTATATGAGGATTGTAAAGACATAACTGATATAATTGTTTCAGCTTATTGCAGTGATGGCAGGTCTCTGCTACACTGGCGCTATGCAGCTGACACAAGCTGGTGTCCAGGCAGTCCAGGGTGCCCTATTCATCCTTGTCACTGAGAATGTATTTGCTCCTATGTATGCATTCTTAGCATTATTCCCTCTGCAATTTCCTTTATTTATTAGAGAATATAATAATGGCACATATTCACCATTACTCTTTTACCTAACTAAAATTATAGCAATGGTAAGTTCAAAATAGTGTAATATGCATAGAGGTATTACTACTAGAGAGGCCTTATAGGTTAAAGTTTGAAACATCGAAAAAGTAACCTGACACCTTCGCTTATAAACAAAATTACAATTACGTATAGTATAGTAGAACGTTAAAAATACAAATCAAAACACAAACAATGTGCGGTAAACCGAAATAAATTGATTTATCATACCTGAACTTACTCTTGCAGGAGGTTTCAATGAGGTTACACAGATCCCCTAAGAGCCCCAAAAAGATGTTTCAGGCCTTTCAATGTATTGTCATACATCTATATAGGTATTGTCATATCTATATGGTAATATGTATTATTGTTCTTAATTATTGTTTTAAAGTCATATACCGAAGCACTCATCACTGATTACAGTTGGTTATAGTCCAAGAGCTAAACGCAAAATAATTCTGGTGTGGTGGTCCGCATGTCGGGCGAATTCCTTTGGAATGCTTGTTTCCGTGCTAACAATGCATTTCTTGCTTTAAAATCCGATTTATGCTTTATAACTTATACAGTTACTCAATTATAAAGCATTAATCGTAACTCATTTTTCTGTATTTTTCAAAGGAAATGTGCTAACACCTTTAAACTAGTGCAAATAATTGTGTGCAGTGCCAATTTTAAAGGCATAGTTTTGTATTACCAACAGGATAATTAAGCGCATTTCCTTTAAAAAATACAGAACAAAAAGTCGGGTACGATGTACCTAGGATTTGTTCCTTATTACATCGGATTCGCTACGCTCATATTCCCTGCTTCAGACTCTCCTCTTGTGCTCGTCTCATATAATCATTTCCTCTAAATTTATACAACAGCATGTCCTTTGGACTCGCTTCGCTCGTCCTTAAGTAAATGCATCCGGTCCATTCTCAACGGTCAATCATACAGCACGGACCACGCTCAGTGCTACTTTTATGATCCAACAAAAATTATGGATACGATTTTCGTATTGAACGAACGTTTACTATTTATTAAGTAAAGGTATACACTTTCAATTTCACTTTTCAATTTCCTTTACAATTTAGTAAAGGTACTAAATTTCAACTTATTTGAATTAATTTTTGATTTTTTAAAAGTTATTTTTTAAAAACCATACACAAGTTATTCATGCCTTATACATGGTTATACATGGCTGAATGCGTGCCAAATTTCAATTGGATCGCATTATTTTTCTGCGTTTTATGATCTTTCGAAATTTATTGCGATCAGTCGAGTCATTATTGCGGGTTAATGACGTCATAAAAATACTTGGCTGGGTGGGGGGGGGGGGGGGATGGCTGCTCCCCCCTAGCCGAGCAGGGTTGCAAAAATTATATAAAAACTATGGTTTAGGCAAAGAAAACCATTTTTTTAATAACTTTATAAAATTAATTTAAATTTTAAAGGTAAATTTTAAAGCTTAAAGGTAAATTTTGTCCTAAAAAATTAAATTGGTTTTATTAGTTCGACATATCAACTTTGTGGTGATAGTAAAATAAAAACTAATATGTCCGCCTTGTTTAGTTCAGTTCAGTTCAATAATAATTTGTATTTTGTTTTATTCTTTTAGTCTGTTTGAATAAAACCAGTAAACCTTGTTTTAATTGTTTGTAATACATACACACTCACACTTGATAGTTATATGCTAGAATATGCTTCCAGTTTGGAACCGGATTCAGGGAACAAACATCATAAATAAAAACACAATGCTTCACAAATCTGAACTGAGAAAATATACTGATACGGATATAATGTATTTCTTGATGTAGCCAGCCATTATCCGACGGCATAAACTTTCTTGTCAATAACCTATGTTACGGATTTTACTTTCTGCTGTACCTCACCCTCACAATTAAAAATAGTGCCTTCTAAATTGAATATATAAATTATGAAACATAAATAATTTTATGTAATATAAGTAATTTTCACATCCTTTAATTTTAATTGTAATTAATAATTACGTGTTTTCAAAGTGACTTTTTATTTGTTTCAGTCGCCAGGTTTAGTATTGGAGGCATCGATATTTACAACAATTTTCTATTATTTGGCAGGATTAAGAGAATCATATTATGCGTACGGAATGGTAGTTCTAGTAACAATATTATGTATAAATGTTTCTTCAGCATGCGGTAAGCAACCTATTTTTAACTCTAAAAACATAGAAGAAATGACTTTCTTCCATAATATAATATGTGTCTGTTATCATCGTGGCTTCCAGTATAGAATTATTATTACTAGAGGGGCTCTATAGGTTAAATTTTGAAACAAGGTAAATGTAACCTGGCTACCTTTGCTATAAATATAATCAAATAATCAATACAAAATTACAATAAATTATATGGTAGGACGTTAAAAATACAATTCAAAACACAATCAATGTGTGGAAAGCCGAAATTAATTGATTTATTATAACCTTAACTCACTCGTGAAGGTTTCATTGAGGTTACAAAGAGCCCCCGAGAGCCCCAAAATGGTGTTTCAGGCCTCTCAATGTATTAAGATAGGCTATGCCCTCTCCAGTATTTATCTCTATGGCTTCCAGCGTGTTCTTTAGAGCTAGTTGCGCTATCCGAAAATAATATTTATCACGTCATTAATTGACTATAGTGAAACAGAAAAATTTAGAAAAAACATGAAAAAAATATTGAATAATATTCGGAACGAGTAATGCCCCAAATTTTTATCTTATTGTCAGTATTAGTTCAATTTTTATCGAATCACATGTACACTTTCCTTTATAAAATGAAAAAATAATCATTTTGAGTCGAATTTCGGTACAAGGTACAAATTTATGTAATAAATTAGTATAGTTGGTTTTATTTCTGTGTGCAGTTTTTGTTGCATCAGTTATTACTGATGCAACAAAAACCGTTGGCCTATTGACTACTGATTGCGCTACTGATGCTATGGCCGCCTACTGATGGCCTACTGATACTGCTGGCTCTTGGACAATTGTCCAAGAGCCAGGCCTAAAAAACGTGACTCATTTTGTATTACTTCAAACCAAATTCTTCTAAACATATACCTTTAATTAAGAAGGAAAATCATAGTCTGCCTATCCAGTAGTACAAAAGCTATAACTTTATATGAATGCGCTCTTCAAAATATAAGAAAATCGCACAAATTCCAGTTTTCTTGTAATAAGTGGTTTCCTGTAGGCCAAGTGCAAAACATGAAGAGATTTTTAAAGCTGATGAAATTGCCTATAAAACGAGTGTTTTATCAAAATGCGTTTCGTCAAAATCGGATACAACTAAAGTTATGACATTTGTTAAATGGCCAAAATAAATGCACAAAAAGCTGATATTTTTTTCCAAAGAAATTTTGGAAAAAATATCAGAAGGACTTTGCATGAATTAACCATTTTTTTATTGTTTTTAAAAGAGTCATAATTCTTATCCGATTTTAATGATTTAACTCTGTTTTAACAGAAAATTTGATCACCTTTAAAAAATATTTTTTTCCTGTTTTGCACACGACCCACGGGGAACCACTTATTTCAAGAAAACTGAAATTTGTGCGATTTTCTAAAATTTTGAGCATGCGCATTCATATGAAGGGCTCCGCTCTGGATAGGCAGGCTATGCTTTTTCTTCATAATTTAAGGTATATTTTCAGAAAAATTTGGTTTGAATTAGTACAAAATGAGTCACATTTTTTCAGGTCCTCTTGGACTATAAAGTTAAACAGGCTTGAGGGAGGTAAGTGCCTAGATGGGTGACCCCTGGGAATAAAACGGATCTTTTACTGTGAGAGGATTTGAGCAAAACGAATCCGATATGGTGGGGAATTATAGTTTTGAGAAACTCTGTATCAGATATTTGTTCCCTTTGCCCGGCATAGCAGTATGATATGTTTTTGCAATATATTCTGTATTAGGTAAATTTACTGCATCCCTATTTGAAACATTGTTAAACTAAAATGTTGCACCTAGGTTCTAATGAGAAATACTGTACATAATTTACAATTTTAAATATTTCCTATAACAAAATCTAATTTAGAAATAATTCTCTATTGAATACTTGTAATTTTGAGAAATATTCAAATACATCTGGCATTAATGAGCCTAAAATTTTCCTCATATAATTTTATTTATTTTAACTCAATTAATAATTTTTTTTGAGGTAGTACGTAATTGAGCACTTTATTGGACCGTTTTTAGGATTAGAAGCCAATCATTATTGTTATAGAAGGTTATTTAGTATTTTTCACCTCCGAGGACAATAATGAATGTAAAAAAACTCCTATAAGACGTAAAATTAATTCATATATTGCCGCCATTACTGTAATGTAGCGTGTTCAAAAAAACAATCTGTGTAAAACCTTCATGAGGTTTCTTTAAAAACGTTCATTTTGTTTCTGTTTTTGTTCGTAGACTAATTTTTTTCGTTTTTAAAAGGTGTTCTAATTGACAATTTTTGTGTGTTTATTTGTAAAGCTTTTACATTTTTGAGTAAAAGTGTGAAGCTATGGATGAATTCAATGACGACGATAATATAGAGTTAATTGGACGTTTGTTTTTTTTTTCAATTAAGTATATAGCGCAGTTTATTTAATGAGTGCTACCTCAAAAAAAATAGTGTATGCCACCTGGCTGAGAATGTCTTTATGTCTTGGCAATTTTTCCCGACTCGCTTCGCTCGTCGGTAAATGTTATTGCTGTGACATAAAGACACACTTCTCAGCCTTATGGCATAAATAACTATTTGTTGCTGGATAATTGTTTGTAATTGATTTCTTTATTGGAGAAGTTGCAAGTTATACAAATAATAATAATATTAGTAATTTCAGATATATTTTAATTTACAGGTGCCATGTTTTCAACTGCTTTTGAGAGTCCATCATTTGCAATGGCTTATCTTGTACCATTTGATTACGCTGTTATGATAACATCGGGCTTATTTATCAAGCTAAGGTACAATAGATTTTTTTATGTAAGCCAAAAAATAATTTCTATATTTTAGTATAAATGGTTGTGACCGCGTCTTTTTAGATAATAAATCTGACAGTCTTACCTCCTCTGTGGCAGTTTTTTTTTTGAGGATTATAAATACATCCATGATGTCCTGCACATCTAGATCCCTTCTGCAGTAGAATTGAAACGTCAGATTTATAATTTGCAAATATACAGTTTTGTAGAGTATTGTGTTTTCAACCAATTTTCCCTGGAGTTTTTATAAGATATGAGCAAGTCATCTGATAGCATATACAAAATAATGCTCATAACTGTCAACTCATTAGGAGCTCCTGTTAGTGCTTGTTTATACTGTACTGTTTATGCTGTTAGTGCTTGTTTATGCTGCACTGTTTATGCTGTTAGTGATTTGAAACGTCTAAGCGCATTATATAGCAAAAATTTCATAGGAAATTCAGCTAATGTCCGCTCTAGAATTTCTTAGTTTATAGCTTTGTGAGGGTCCTTTCTTAAGCTTTGGCATGCTTAGGTACTTCTCACATTTTAGTACCCTCCCTTCTAGATCATCTTACTAGTGTCAGGAAAGGTATAGTTATAAATAATAACAGAGATCAGCTTAATACATATATTCTGAAAATAGGTTCAAATAGTACTTACATATTTATTAATTTATCGGGTAATCCCTACACCTCAAGATATATGTAATTGATACATTTATATTAAAATATGTTATTATGGAAAATACCTAAAACATGATTCTAATACCGAGCCTGGACCTGTTCTGAAGTTCACCACTCTCTTTCCTTTCTCCCCATCTCGTCCCCACTTAGCACTTTTATCCCTTCTTAATATATCATTATAGATTTGTATATTAAGTAAAATAGGATATCAGCAGTTTAATCAAGGATAATATATCATTGAATAGGTAAGTTGTTTATACTAAGTCATGTGACATCACTAATAATAAATTTGATCGTCACAGCTTGTTGTACAGCAATAAAAACCCAAACATTTAAAGCATGCTATTTTTTCACTTTAGAATAAAGTGTACCCGTTGAATTTGAAATATTTATGTTGCAGTACTCTGCCGGCTTATGTTGACTGGATACAATATTTATCTTGGCTTATGTATTCCTACGAATCAATGACCATTCTCCAGTGGAATGACGTAGAAAATATAAGTAAGCATTTGTTCTCGTTTTTTTTATCAACTTAAGACATATTTTTCCTTACTTTATTTTACTCCTTTTTATACCTTAGGAAAAGTATTGTGGTTGCAAAAATATCCGAAACTGCGATTTCACCTTAATTAGTCGTTGCCTCCTTACTGGTTTGCTTCCTCCTTCACAACATTGCCTGTATGTGTGTGTCTATTGAGAGTTGAAACTTTGTGCAAAAATGAATCTTTAAGTCTAGTTGTGACTAGACTTAATAACCATTACTAACAACATTCATCAAACGCGAAATTTTTTTTACTTTGCCAAGTCGGTTATAGACTTGACACACTGCGTTTTCCAAGTGTGCTGTGTATGTGCTGCGTTTCATTTCATTATTAGCATTAGTTCAATTTTTAAAAAATCGGCAACATTCTGGGTTAATATTTTTCGCCATAAAAAGGTCATTATATATGCTCATTATTTACGCTTAATCGAATGTAAAACCAGTCCGTCGAAAAATACGATAAATTAGCGAAAACTAGACGTTTGGTCGATACAAAATAAATTTTCACTAATGTGTCGTTATCTATGTTTTACTGGGTGCCAAACCGAATAAAACTAGTCTAAAGTTGATACGGCCACTCTTGACCAAAAAGTCGAAGAAACTACCAGTCATTACAAGAAAACTTAAAATACGGCTGCTGAACAACACATTTCAAGTGGGAAGTCGTTTTCGATGTTTTTGGACCTGTGAGGTGAATGAGAGTGGTCCGAAGTCGATAAGACTACTCAAAGCCTGGGAGCTTGGGTTCGATTCCTGGTAGGGACGATATTTTTTCTTTTTTTTTTACTTTATATAAGTTTATTAAGTATTATTATATATATTCTGGCGCGGTGGTCACATGTCAGGCAATTTCCTTTGCAGTGCGTGTTTCCGCGCTTAAAACCTTATTTTTTGCTTAAAGATCCGATTTATGCTTGAGCAGTTACTCAATTATCAAGCACTACTCTTAACTCATTTTTCTATATTTTTCAAAGGAAATGCGCTAAAGAAATCAACCATGAAACAAACTGAGCATTAAATTAGTGCAAATAATGGTGTGCATTGACAACTTTAGAGTCATAGTTTTGTATAACCAAATGGATAATTATGCGCATTTCCTTTGAAAAATATACAGATAAAAATGAGTTACGATTAGTGCTTGATAATTGAGTAAATACTCAAGTTATAAAGCATAAACCGAATTTTAAAGCAAGGAAACACGATTTTTTATTTTGCGTTTGGCTCTTGGACTATTGGTAAGTGCTCAAGTTATAAAGTATAAGTCGGATCCTTAAGCAAGAAATGGATTGTTAAGCACGGAAAAACGCATTTCAAAGACAGTTCACCCAACATGCGGACCACCTCTCCAAAATTTTTCCTCAAAAGTGCTTTTACTTCATTACTGAACACAATGAGGAACAAAAAGGAGGATTCAACTCTTACTGTTATTTGGTTACTTTTACAGAAGTTTTTAGTCTACAAAACATTTTTGTCAGTCTACAAATAATTTTGTCAGTCTACAAATTATTTTGTCAGTCTACAAATTATTTCGTCAGCCTACAAATTATTTTGTCAGTCTACAAAATATTTTGTCGGCCAACATGTTATTTCGTCACTCTACATATATCAGTCTACAAAATATTTGTCGGCCAATGTTATTTCGTCACCTCTACATATTATTTTGTCACTCTTCATATTATTTTGTCAGTCTACAAATTATTTTGTCAGTCTACAAATTATTTCGTCAGTCTACATATTATTTTGTCAGTCTACAAATTATTAAAAAAAGTAAGACAAAGGTAATCCATATGATTTTACAGTAAATAACGAGATCCAATAAATTGAATACCGTGTAAATACGGTATCGGAAAATAGGTACCTGAGTGAGCCAAAGTGAAGTCTGTGCGGTCTGTCTGTGGCCGTATTTATCTTAAAATCTGTTCACTTGTAAAATCGCTCATAGATATTATAAAATTGTTTATTGCTTACCTGATGTATTTATTTTCTCTACAGCTTGTGCGGACCAGTCGTATCTGCCCTGCGCATCCTCAGGTCTTCAGGTTCTAGATAACTACAGTTTCTCCATAGATCATCTGTTTGTGGATCTGTACGCAATGGTCGCGCTCTACTTTATTTTCCATATAATAGCCTTTCTATTATTTTTAAGACGAATTAAATTATACTAATACATACATATATAACTATTAAATTACACTGATACATACATATATCACTATTAAATTATTACATTTTTTCTACTTGAATCGTGTTGTTTCTTCAGTTTTTTCTTTTCCTTATTTCTACCGTAGGTATATAAGAAAATTATTGTGTTTGCGAAAAAATCTGAAACCAGGATGCCACCGAAATCATCCTTTTCAGGTGTTTCCAACAACTGAATTTTTTTGGGTGAAAACCAACAAAGATATCCTTAGTGGGTTTCACCATGTTGTGTGTGTGTGTGTGTCTGTCTGTCTGTTATCATGACCGATCCTAGTGTATTTACGCTAGAGAGTTGAAACTTTCTACAAAAATCAGTTTATAGGCGTAGTTGTGCTATTCGGAAAATATTTATTTTTATGACTTCGATAAATTTTGGGTTTGTGTTAATGTGTGTGTGTGAGAGTTGAAACTTAATACGTAAATCAATATTTCGGCTTAGCTGTGCTCTCTGGACAATATTTGTTTTATGGCATCAATAACCCGCAATAATGACTCAAAAATGCGCGAAATCATAAAACGAGAAAAAATTTGTTTATCAATTTAATATTCAGCACTTATACTATAGCCATGTATTAGATAAATATACTGCCAAGTTTAATCTCATTATTCTCATTAGCAGCCTTAGTTCAATTTTTATTGAATGAATTTTGTAAGTTTTTTAACAAATTGTAAAAATTGTGAAATAATCTTTAAAATATGAAGAAATTTGGTATAAATATACAAATACAACCACCGTAATAATAAACCGTGTTACCTTTACGTAGTAAATATACTAAGTTTTGTTTGGATACGACAAGTATATTCATAATCTTTGTTGGATCATAAAAGTTAAGCAGCATTGAGCGTAGTCAGTGTTGTATGGATGACCTCTGAGAATAAAACGGATGTATCTGAAAACGAGCGAAACGAGTCCGAAGACGTTGCTTTATGAATTTGGCGAATTGTATTTTCTGAGGACGAAAGAAGCGAGTCCGAGGTTGGGTGGATGAGCGTAGAGCATCCGATGGTATGAGGAAAAGTTCCGAGGTATCCCTTACAAGAAATTTTTGAAGATTGAAACCACTTGCATCATGTATACTCGTGGTTTCGGGTATTGCCAAAGTCTTTTGCTAAAGTGAATTGTAAATGTTGTCAGATTTTTCAATAAGATAAAATTTTTGGTGAGTCATTATTGCGGATAATGACGTAAAACAAATATTTCCAAAGAGTACAACTAGGCCTAAAGTATGGTTTTTGTACCAAGTTTCAACTCTCTCTCACACACACATACAGACAACTACGTGAAAACCACTCAGGAGGCCTTTAAAACACCTAAAATGGATAATTCTGGTTCATTCCGGTTTCGGATTTTTTTGCAAACAATAATTTCTCATATACCAACAGTATAAATGAGGAACAGTAAAAAAAGTTAGCTTTAGATGTTGTTTACCCTAGGATTATTGGATTAAGTGGTCTAACTACAGCACCTGTTGATTTTACTTACTCTACCTCCACCAGAGATTAAAATTGAACTGTGGATTACAGGTTCATTTTGTCATCAAATGACCAGCAAGATTTATCTCCCTGCTGTATAGATTTTGAAGTTGATACATCTTACATAAAATCTATTTAGTGAGCATTGGACCGGAAATCGCAATGCGGACAAACTCCAAAACAAAATTTCAAGGGAAAAATAAAATTTATAATGCTTATTTATCACTGCAATGGGTGATAGTTTTCTTTATTTGTATAATATTTATTTCCATCCAAAAAAATACATATATTATTTACAACGAGTCATTAAATTTTACCACTAACCAATTAATTAATTAATATAATAATATCATAAAATAAGTTAATATGTTTTAGGTTCGCGAATAGATATTAATTCGTAATAAGTTGCCACTTAGTCATGACTATTCGACTTGTCTTTAAAAGTTGTTCCTAGTCTCTTTAAGCCTAAGATCTTTGCTCGAAAATATTTTCCTTACATCCAATTAATCCTCCTTAAGGAGATTTTCCGTACTTATACCTAATTTATTCCTTAAAGAAGCCATAAGGTCATTATTTAAAGACATTTCCTTACATATACTATACCTAACCCATTCCATAAGAAGGGCTTCAGGTCCTAATTAAAAAAATCCTTACCTATACCTAAACTATTTTATTAGGAAGCCTTAAGAATTCCATTAAAAGAGAATATAAGAAATTCTCTACATTTTGAGCATGTTTTAGAAACCCCTTAAGGGATTAAGAAGTCCTAAAAAACCCTTAAGGACTTAAGAAGTTCTAAAATAACCTTTAAGGGACCTTTAAAAAACTATTAAGTCGCCGTCAGGGGGGTCTTTAAGAAACCCTAAAAGAACTGTTAAAGTACCTTAAAAACCTTAAAACTGTTAAGGGATCTTTAAGAATCCTTTAAATAACTCTTAGGGTGTTTCTAAGAAACCCTCAAGGAACTGTTAAGGTTCTTTTAAGAAACTCGAAAGAAACTGTTAAGGTTCCTTAAAGAAACCCTTACAGAACTGTTAAAGTTCCTTAGTAAAAACCCTTAAGAAACTGGTTATGACCCATCAAGAAACCTTTAAGACACCCTTAAGGAATTGTTAAGGTTCCTTTAATAAACCCCTAGGAAACTGTTTAGATTCCTTTAAGGAAGTATTTAGGATCCTTTAAGTAACTCTTAAGAAACAGTTTAGAAGCTTTAAAGAAACCCTTGAGGAACTGTTAAGGTTCCTCTAAGAAACCCTAAAAAAACTATTAAGGTTCTTTTAAGAAACTGTATAGGAGCCTTGAAGAAACCGTCAAGGAGCCTTTAAGAGACCATTACGAAGCTGTTAAGGTTCCTTGAAGAAACCCTTAAAAACTTTTTAGGAGCCTTTAATAAACCTTTAAGGGCCTCTCAAGATGCTTGTAAGTAACTCTTAAGAAACTGTTTAGGGACCTTTGATAAACTATTAAGGAACTGTAAAGATGCCTTTAAGTATATCTTAATCAACTGTTAAGGAGCATTTAAAGAACCCTTAAGGAACTTTAAAGATTCTCTTAATAAACCCTTAAAGAACTCTAAAGATGCTTTTAAGAAACCCTTAAAGAACTGTTAAATTTCCTTTATGAAACCCTTAAGGAACTGTTAAGTTTCCTTTATGAAACCATTAAGGAACTGTTAAGTTTTCTATATGAAACCCAAAAGGAACTGTTAAGTTTCCTTTATGAAACCCTTAAGGAACTGTAAAAGCCTTAAAGTAACTGTCAAGGCGCTTTAAAAAAACCATAAGGTATCTTTAAGACACCCTTAATAATTCTTTAAGGTAGTGAAAACTTTTCTGAATACCTGCATAAGTCCAGAAAATAACGAGCAAAATGAGAAAAAGACTAACAACAACCTGTTATACGGGTGCAGTGATGATTCTAGTCTGTCTCAATGACCCTTTAAAGAGAAATAATAATTTAGTCACAACCTTGCGATGTCCCAGAAACTTCCTTGAGATTTATAATTTGCACTAACTGCGGGCCTAAATTTTAATAATATCTTTCGCTGAAATTATGGATTTAAATAATAATAATAATAATACATATAGTTTAATTAAGAATAAGAAAACATTAATTTCTGTAAATCATTAAAAATAAAATTGTATCAACCCTTCCATTCATTTTTATAGTAAAAGGAAATCGAAATAATTGGTAAAGTAATATGGTTTAGTATGTTTAAGAGGAATAAAGAAAAATAAGGAGAATCATCAAGTAAAGGTAAGAAAAATTATGAAAGTTGGAAATTATTAACTTATTTTTAATAGTTTTAAGCAATCATTATTGGTTGTATATTGAAAAAGCATAAAATCGTACATTATCAATTTGTAACAATAAGTTTAAACCGAGTCTGGAGCCCACTAATTAAAAAAATGGGTACGTGGAAAAAAGGAACTTTTAGTCACTATTATCGGATACGGTGCGTTCATTGAGGACACGCTTCGCTTGTCCTCAAAATATGGAAATCACTTAACTTATATTGCAGTACGTCTTCGGAGTCGTTTCATTCGCTCGTCCCCAGGCAGTAAAACATCTGTTTTTTTTTCTAGCGGTCACCTATCCGCTACCGGATACTGGTTCTCATTAATGATCGACCAAAAACAGTAGATATACTTGTCGTATTGAAATAAAACTTAGTTCAATTATTTATTACATAAAAGGATACACTTGTGCCAAGTTTCAAATAAATCAGAATAGTTTTCGATTTTTAACAATTTATTAAAAGCGGATAATCTAGTCAACGAACGGGGGTTTTTCAAGGTTTTAAATAATTAAAATTTTATTTTGGAAACCTGTTTCTACATGTTTAGAGGTACCCCCCAAAATAAATCCTCTGAAATGCATCACAGGTGTAATCTATGTGGACCAAAACGTGCCTCGTTTTTCAAGTTTTCGTTATTATCTTCGCAGGAATACATAATTGATCGAAGATTCATTCAAATAAAGTTTTAAGTTAAGTAAATGGTTTAAAAATAAGTTTTAATTGGTTTACTCTCTATTCAAACTATTAACTATTAACAAGGGATTTTAAGTTAAAAATGAAGCATAATTTTAAGCAAACAAAAAATTTTCATTTTGTCGCGAAATTGTTCTGTATTCACTACCATAAAACTCAACGAAGAATTTATCAAATAGTATCAATCCAAAAATCGATGACTTTTGCATATGATGTAGTCAATTGCAAAACAAGTTATAACCTCCAAATTACAGCTTTCAGTTTAGTATAGCCGCGTATAGGCGGTCAACATTGAAACTTTACTATTTATTCCTGCAATGACGTCAACTCTGGTCTATAACCTAACAAGTCAACAAATATGATTTCATTCATAAAAACCCTCCAATTGAATCACCTTATAAATTCAATCAGCTTGATGAATATAGAACATTTTCGTGTCAAAGCGACAATATTTAGTTTGTTTACTAAATATTGTCGCTTTGACGCGAAAATGTTTGTCGCGTCAAAGCGACAATATTTAGTTTGTTTACGTTGTAAAAAATAAAATTATGGTTCATTTTTAACTTGAAATCCCTTGTTGATGGTTTTAAATAGTTGATGGTTGATTGGTTAGACCATTTATTTAGCTTCAAACTTTATTTGAAAGAATCTTCGATATTTTGTAATTCTACCAAGATAATAACGAAAACTTGAAAAACGGGACATGTTTTGGTCCACATAGATCGCAGTTGTGATGCAAAGTAAGGGAAAGTGTTTTTTTTGGGGGGGGGGTCTCTAAACATGTCAGAAACAATTTCCAACATAAAATTTTAACAATTTAAAACTTTACAAAACCCCGTTCGTTGACTAGACTTGTATACAACTTAGAAGATAAAAATAGAACTAATACTGATAATATTTTTAATAATATGTTTTTAATTATTGCTAGCCACTGATGATGACCTTTATGTCAACTTCGTTTGTCATAAAAGAAATGCAGTGAAAAGACTTGTATTATTTAGCATTCCTCGTAATAGTGTAATTAGATAAATTATATATTAAAACTTAACATCGTCATTCCAATACCATTAGTGTAACAGACAAATGCAACAAATATGTTATAGGTAGTGGCAAAAAAAAAATAAATAGAAGGGTTGTATTTAAATAATTATCTTGTCTACACGATGTGTTGAACACTGGGTTCCTATAATTGTTTTTGGTGTGGAACCCCGCAAACGTCTACACGGTAGAGGTTCAACCCGGGATTGAACACCTATACCGTAATTAAAAGTTATAACCTCTGCACAGTGGTTATCCTATTGTATCTCTGTTTTTTTTTCTGTTTTTATTTAAATGTAGCCTGTTCTTAGACATAATTATATACTTTTATCAGTTCATTTATGGCAGCCATTTGTTAATCACATTTTAGTAAAATAGAATGTTTATGAATAAATAAAACCAAAAATTGAAATAAAAATACAAAAGAAATTAACAGTGAAAATTCTAGAGTATATAAAACAGAACTAATAAAGATGTTAATCAATAAAATAATTCTAAATTATAACTTAAATCTAAATAAAGATCGATATATTCTTAGGGAATATTTATATGTGTAGGTTGGCCATTCTTCAAAATCAACATGATTTGCAATTATTCGTTTTTGTTTTATATTCTACTTAGTATTTTGAATATTTTTAAAAACATGAATCATTCTTTCTTTGTTTTGTGTCTGCTATTTATAATTGCTTTAACCTACAAGTTAGTGTTTTTATTAAACGATGCACATGCGGCAAGGAACAACAGAATGAGAAAATAAAGGTAAATAAATTCATAATAAAAATTCATATGTTGAATAAATAACCAAAGAAATTGAAAGCAAAAATTATTAAAATAACCTGACTTTGGACACCGGGTTCAACCCCGATAAGTGTCTACACGTCACATTATCGGGATTCAACCTACAAATTATCGGTGTCAATATCGGTTTTTAACACCGGGTTGAACCCCCGTCTACACGGAGTAAAATCGGTGACGAGTATTCAACCCAGTGTTCAACACATCGTGTAGACGAGAAAAATGTTTTCAATAACTTTTATGTTTTAGTACTTTACAAGTAAGTAATTAAATATGTAAGACAAAGTTTCCTTGCTTAATAAATATTGAACCACTAATGATTACTTTATAATACCTATATTAACAGAGTAAATACAACTTGATACATAAAAATAATTAGTGGAGTATTCTTTACTAATCATACGATCATTCATACATTATTCTTCTAAATCAAATGTAAAAATGAAGCACGTTTTCAGGTTGCAAACCGAAAATAGATCAGAAATTCATCTGGATGTAAAGGAAAGAGAGAGATAGTCATCTAGTTGATCTATTGTAAAGGAAAATTAGGATGTATTGTATAGTTATGCAAACCGAAAATGGATTAAAAAGTCATCTGGATATAGAGGAATAAAAAATATGACGTCTGGTTTTGAGAACTCAATATGGCCGTGTGATTCATCTGGATGAATAGTGACATCGAAAATATATGTCACGTTTTGCAAACTGAATATTGACTATAAATCTTATTGAATGAGTTTCTAAGGGGTTTTCTTTATGGAAATGTGTTATTATATATTTCATCGACAGGCGAAAGTTTTATCTATAGCCAGAATAGGAACAAGAAGGGCTAGGAGTTGTCAAAGTGGGGGTGGGTAAAAATTTAATCTATACCCCGGATTGTAAAAGACTTACGAGTTGTCAGAGTAGGGGCGGGTGACAATTTTATCTATAACTAGAATAGGAGAGGTTCTACGAGTTGTCGCAGAAGGCAGGTGGTCAATAGTTTTATTTATATTCAGAATAGGAAACAGAGGGCTAAGAGTTGTCAGAGGTGGGGGGGGGCATAGTTTTATCTATACTCAAATAGGAATCAGAGGGGAGTTATCAGTGGAGGGGGGGGGGGGGGTGATGTTGTATCTACACTCAGAATAGGAAATCAGAGGCACAATTGTCAAGAGGGGGGGGTCGATAGTTTTACTCTATACTCAGAAAGGAATTAATGGCTACGCGATGTCAGATGGAGAAAGGTTCCATAGATTTATGTATAATCAAACAGGAATCAGAGGGGCTACGATTGTCACAGGTGAGGGGGGGTCGACAAGTTTATCTATACTCTACAGAATAGGAAATCAGAGGGGCTACGAGTTTCAGATGAAGGGGGTCCAAGATTTATGTATATTTAGAACAGGAATCAGAGGGGCTACGATTTGTCACGGTGGGGGGGGTCGATAGTTTCTCTATACTCCAAATAGGAATCAGAGGGGCTACGATTTATCAAAGGGGGGGGGGGGTGATAGTTTATCTATATCAGAATAATCAGGGGCTACGAGTTGTCAGATGGAAGGGGGTTTATAGATTTATGTATATTTAGAACAGGAATCAGAGGGGCTATGAGTAGCCAGGGGTGGGGGTAATAGTTATATCTTAATCTAAAATAGAATATTAAATCTAAAATAAAATATTAGGGTGGAGGAAACCCTTTACACGTGATAATAATGATTATCACGGTTATGAATTTTTTTCGGTTATCTTTACTCTGATAATAAAAATAGGTATTTTGTTGATTTTGACCCACATAATTTTTTATTTTAAATGCTAAGTAGGATGAATTAACATTAGAACAGATTTTATCTTACAGAAAAACATACATAGGAAAATCCATGAGAAAAAAAAATTAATAATTAATGGTGATTTTTAATAACTCGATTCCTCCATTCATTTCTCTTACCCATGTTGCAGAGTTTAAAGTGGCACAGCGACATGTCTGTAGAAAGAAAGGAAACATTTAAACTAAATCAGATTAATTAAAAAAAGCCAATAAATTTTTTAAACTGTGTTGGTAAGACTTTACATAACTTTATGTAAAGTCAAGGTGAAATAGGGTTTTCAGAGTTCGGGTTCTTCCGTCGGCACTCGGAGTATGACTAATAACTGTTAAGTTAATAGCCATAACTTATAGTTAACTAACTACCAACTTATAGTTTATTAGAATAACTATAATATATAACTTATAAGTTATAACTTATAGTCATAACATAAGTTATACTAAGTCATAACTTTTTATATTAACTAACTTATATTATTATTATATAATAGTCATAACTTAAAGTTATAACTTAAACATTTTAGTTAGACTATTAACTTATAGTTTATAGTTATTAGTCATAACTTTATAGTCATAAACTATACATAACTATAGTTAAACACATAAAATCCTCCGGCTTCCTAAAGAGTTAAATGCTTTGGTTCCATTTCCTTAGGAAAATAATAGCATTCTTTAATCTATTGGTGCATTAGTGACTTTTATTTATTTAATAGAACGAAAGAATAAAAAGTCTCTCCACAGTTTATGTTTTATATAAACTGTGGAGAGACTTTTTATTCTTTCGTTCTATTACGATGGACTCCATTTATGCTCATTTTAAAACATCATTTATTTATTTATTTATTTTATAATATAATTAGGTAAATAGCTTGATCAAAAAACCACGGTCAATAAACATAGATGATCCAAGAAAATTTAAGGAAAGATAAATCAACTTAATTTGAGAGCTAACAATTTTCCATTTGTAGAGAGGTGTTATTTTTTTGGTGCCAGTATCACGTGAAAAAGTATTATTTGATTTAGACTATAGAGATATATACTAGAGGGGGCATAGGCTATCTCAATAAATTGAGAGGCCTGAAACATCTTGTTGGGGCTCTGTGTAACCTCATTGAAACCTTCTTCAAGAGTTAATTAAGGTTACAATTAATAAATTGATTTCGGTTTCTTGCAAATTGTGATTTGAATTTTTAACGTTTCACTATTTAAGTTATTGTAATTTTGTACTGATTATTTGATTATATTTTTAGCGAAGGTAGTCAGGTTACTTTGTCGATGTTTCAAAATATTATCTATAGGGCCCCTCTAGTAATAATATCTCTATGATTTAGACAGTGAGTCTAGGCTTTTAACGTTACTGTACAACAACGTGACAGTACATTCGATAGAGATGTATACTAGAGGGGGCATAGCCTATCAAAATACACTGAGAGGCCTGAAACATCTTTTTGGGGTTCTCAGGGGATCTGTGTAACCTCATTGAAACCTCCTCCAAGAGTGAGATAAGGTTATAATAAATCAATTGTTTTCGCATCCCCGCGCATAGTTTGAGTTTTGATTTGCATTTTTAACGTTCTACTATATAAGCATTAGTAATTTTTTAATGATTATTTGATTTTATTTATAAACAAATGTGATTACTTTTTCGATGTTTTAAATTTTAAGCTATAGGGCCCCTCTAGTAATAATATCTCTATGATACATTCCAACTACATCTAAAAAGAGTATGAAAGCGATCGGTCATTTACGCTAAAGGTCGTCTCCGTGGCTGTACACCTAAGCTACAAAAATATGTAGCTAAGATGCCCAGTCGCGAAGACGACCTTTTAATACTTTTTAATATTTGACGCTAGAACTCTCTTTTGGTTTACCAAGTAGCGTAGACGACCAACCAAGGATCTTGAACTAAGAGGATGACGCACTAAGTCGATTTGCCATACAAAAAAAGTGACCCCATCGAAAACCAAAAAATAGAGAGAATTCAACACGAAACGCGTCAAAAACCAACTGCACATGCTTGGTACAAACTGCGCATGCTTACAACTCTTTAATCAGCGCAGGTCTTAAATTTTAAAGGCAAACTTACCTCTTAATGGTTTCCCATTGTTTATTGCTTTGGAAGGTTATAACCGCGCTTAAATTATCACTCACTGAAGTGACAGAGTATAGTCCAAATTTTAAAATTAAATAAGCACAAATGACTTTAGACAATCACGAGAAGCATAGAAGAAAGTTTAGGAGCAAACTCGTCAACCTTGCTACATAACCTGCGTTTGGCGCCTTTTTTCATTATAACCAATGGGAAGGTAAGTTAGCACCTATTTCTCTATCTAATACAACTTCCATGGGGTCAGAAATGTTCCTTAATGCGTCACCCCCTTTATTCAAGATCCTTGTGTCCAACTCCATAATTAAAAAAAAATAAAAGTATTATTTTTAGCTAAAATAATACTAATGGTCGCGTTGTCGACTAGTTGCGCTAAACAAATCATACCTTAGAGAGAAATTATACTTACAATTAGCTTTCTTTACAAGTAATAAATCCTTATCAGTTAGTTGAGAATCGGATTCCCTGGTCTCTTTATCATCTGGTCTGTCTCTCTCATCTTTGTCGTCGTCTTCATCATATCCTATCAAATTATTTCTTACTTCTTCTTCTAACTCTTTTTCCCTCTAAAAATAAAAAAGGAATTAGTGACTGTGTGAGGGTTATATTGAATCTAAAGTATTAAAAACTGGGGTGTAGTCGAATGTTTACAAAAGACAACGATTGTTATAAAAGCCTATAATTTTTTCAAAAGCCTACGATTTTAATAAAATAATGTTCTTTAAATAAAAGTCTACACTTTTAGCGAATTTTCATAATGAAAATGACGCTTATGAGGTTTCGGATGACGGAAGTTGAGGGGGAGTGAGTGGAATCGGTTCCTATGGCTTCCTGATAACAAAAATATATGTCCGAAAAAATATATTATAATATATATATAGTATAATTATATATATATATATATATATATATATTATAATATATGTATATATATATATATGTATGTAAAGGTTCTACCCTTTCGTAGGGGCGAACGATAACTCTCGAAGGCTTCTCAAATTGAAACGAACTTTGCAAACGCGAGATGTTGTGGAGGTTACGAGCCTATTGTTTATAAAAACATTATGACGTCATCAACCAAAGTTATGACGTCATGAAAAAAATTTTTTTTTGAAACTAAAATGGCTTTAAAACAAGGTATCTAGTATTTAGGTAGACGGCTAGCTGAATCGATTAAGACCAATTTCAGCTCAATCGAACCATCACAAATGGCGCAATCGGTATACATATATATATAATCTTGTATATATGTATGCATCTAGTCAAAGACTCGTACGATATCTGTTGGGTTCAGTAGTGTTAGAGGGTGGGGTATAGTATAAAAAGAGACCTCTACCTCTTGCTCCATCATGGTAAGCCTACTGTCCCAGAGAGACAGGGCAAAAATGGCTTCCACTGAACCAAGCAAAGCACCGTAAAGAGGAAGAACATCGAAGTAGTCTTTATACGGTCGAAGTCATTCTAAAACTAATGTGACCAGTTTCAGCTCAATCGGACAATCCTAAGTGACGCAAACGGTATTTATTTGAATAATCATGAATATTTTTTTTCAATCTTAAGATTTTACACAAATAAACAATTTGTTTACAAAACAAAATTTGACATTTTTCTTTAAATTCTATAAACAATCATAAACGTAAGTTAGAGTTTATACCCTTTGTATAGTGGACGATAACTAAAGCTGATGAAAATGAAACTATAATCTTTTCTACCCTTTATACAAGGTTACTTTAACAGTTGCAACGTGTGGATTTTTTCCTCACAAATTCAAATTGTGTGAAAAGCTCTCAGCCCGCGAAGCGGGCCTGTGAAACGAGTCTGTGAAATTCGCTAAATACGTGGCAAAATGCCATGTAACAGAAAACGATAGTGAAACCATACATTAATACAAAACAACAACAATGTGGCCGCGAAGCGTCACTGGGAGGCCCCCCGGGCCCGGAAGCGGACGAGGCGCGAAGCGCCGAGGCCGCGTAGCGGCTACGGGCCGAAGGCCCGTATTTCAAATAATAACAGCTGATTTCATATTTAATATATTTAATTATTTCATAATTAAATGAACTTAATTATCATTGAGGTTTGTTTAATTACCTGTATATTGTCCAAGAGCTGTAGCGTTTCTCTCAATGATAGCTGAGTAGTTGGAGCAGCGAGGAACGTTGCTAAGCAACATATGCTTAAAACAAGTCCGATGCATATAGGTCTCCACGTCAGCACCATCCCTACAACAAGAGTACTGAATATTATTATACCAATGATCACTTAGTAGGTCCATATAAGGATTGGATACGATATGGAAACATGGAAAGATTTCGTAACACGTTTAGTCACATAATTATGCCGTTTCCCTCTTCCTTATATATACCGTAAGCATATAGGAAAAGTTGACACAATATAATTGTGCGAGAGACACCAAGGAAATGTAACAAGCAAAATGCAATGCTACATCTGGGAACTGTTCCATCATTCGACATTCGTCATACTTGATGGCTCGACATAATGTCATGTCCCACTCTGTTTCGTTACGTCTAACTCATCAGGGCGCCGACAGAGCCTGAACTCACTCCAAGGATGTTGAATAAAAGGGATGACGCATTAAGGAACATTTCTGACCCCATGGAAGTTTATGAGGTAGAGAAATAGGAGCAAACTTACCTCCCCTTAGGTTATAAGTTTGCCTCTAAATTTTAAGACCTGCGCTGTTATAAGGATCATAACCATGCGCAGTTCGTACCAAGCATGTGCAGTTGATTTTTGACGTGTGTATCGTGTTGCATTCACCTCTATGTTTTGATTTTCGATGGGGTCACTTTGTTAAATAGAAATTCGACTTAGTGCGTCATCTCCCCCACTCAACATCCCATGGGGTCAGAAATGTTCCTTAATGCGTCATCCCCTTTATTCAACATCCTTGGAGTGAGTTCAGGCTCTGTCGGCGCCCTGATGAGTTAGACGTAACGAAACAGAGTGGGACATGACATTATGTCGAGCCATCAAGTATGACGAATGTCGAATGATGGAACAGTTCCCAGATGTAGCATTGCATTTTGCTTGTTACATTTCCTTGGTGTCTCTCGCACAATTATATTGTGTCAACTATTCATGTTTTGCAAAACTCGGTAGTATCAAAATGATATATATAGGAAAAGTATTGTTAATTACCCCCATTCCTCCCCCCCCCCGTAATACTGCCAATGGAGCGTGGTCAGGTCTGTATAGGTGACCGCTAAGAATGAAACGGATGCATTTACTATCTAAGGACGAGCGAAAAAAGTCCGAAGACATGTGGCAGTATATAAATGTGGTAAATTTAATATGCTGAGGATGAGCGCTGCGAATCCGATTGATGAGGAAACGTCTGAGGTACCCCGTACCTGATTTTTTATTTATACCTTATAATTAATTATTTCGTTTATATTTTATTTTAGATTTTTTGAATTGTTTATTAAAATAATTTATTGACAGAGATTTTTTAATTTTTTTACCAATATTTATGGATTTATGTAGGTCTTTTATGTTGATTTTTCCGAAGTGAGAGGGAAAAAAAAATTGCACTAATTATCTAGACTCCAAAAAATAGGCAGAAATCCTTTTCAGGATAAAAGAAGTCAAAGTATGATGCAGCAATAAAAAAGGTCAATTATTTTTTGGGGGAAAAATTCTACATTTTTGTCTTCAAGTTGTATGATCTATAATAGACAGAGTATACTCTGTCTTTTATAACTAAGCGTCTCATGTATATTTAGAAATACAAAATAGTGATACTTCGGAGTCAAATAACATCGTAGTTTTGGCCCAACAGTTTACATATAATTATACACATAGTTTTTCTACGAATCGTATGTCAGAATTTATCATTCAAGGAATTCACCACAGAAAAAATGTAATATAGGTGCTTAAATAGATATTTCTACCTTAAAAGATTCGAACAAACAAAGCATTTATGTATTTTATGTAAATAATTATTAAATATAAAATAGTTTAAATCAAAAGTTTAATTAAATTACTACATGCTATAAAAATAAAAAAACCCGCAATACAAGTTTAAATGTACGAGAATATTTAATCTAAACCTGTATCATTGCTATATACATATTTTTACGTATTATTTATATTTTTTTCGTGCACAGATGCGGACTAGACTCTTATATACATCAGTGAACCAACTTGCGCGACATCAGTGAAGTCCCATCGTGTTTACAGTCCTATGCTCTTTCTATACTAGTATTATCATAGAGATTTACACTAGAGGGGACATAGCCTATCTTATTACATTGAAAAGCCTGAAACATCATTTTGGGGCTCTCAGGGGCTCTGTGTAACCTCGTTGAAACCTTTTCTAAGAGTAATTTATGCATAGAGATATATTACTAGAGGGGCCCCATTGGTTGAATTTTGAAACATCGAAAAAGTAACCTGACCACATTCGATTATCATTATCATCAAATAAACAGAACCAAAAAACAGTAAATTATATAGTAGAATGTTTAAAATACAAATCACAACACAAACAATCTGCGGGAAGCCGAAAACAAGTAATTAATTATAACCATAACTCCCTTTTAGAGGAGGTTTCAATGAGGTTACACAGAGCCCCTGAGAGCCCCACTAAAAATGTTTCAGGCCTCTCAATGTATTAAGATAGGCTATGCCCCCTCTAGTATATATCTCTATGAATTTATGAATATAAAACTCAATCGTTGTCGACATTTCCCGCATTGTTTGGGGTTTGTTTCCTATTATAAACGTTGTATTATATAAGTTACTGTTGTTTTTAATGTTTATTTCACCATATTTTGATGTTTCAAAATTCAACCGATACGGCCTCTCTAGTAATAATATCCCTGAATATTATTCCAAGTTATGAAGTAATTAAATCTGGGTTTAAATTTACGTATTAAATTAAACAAATCTGCGCATGCGTACAATATTTTACGCAATCAAGTTTCTTGCGTTTATCGTGCGGTTAATCTTTTTTACGAAATTTATTTACGCGTGGTATATTTTAAATGGTATTTCGACATTAAACAATGTTTTATGTTATTTTAGACAATGTTATGTTTAGTTTACCGTTGTTCAGTATAATTATTTTAAAAAATCTACCTAGGGTGAGTATGCAAGTTTGTTTTTGTTTTATTATAGGTTTTGAAAACTTTATTTAGGTTGTTTATAGTTATTGAGATATATTACTAGAGGAGGGATAATCTATCTCAATATTTTGAAATGGACTTGAAACATTATTTTGGGGCTCTCAGGGGCTCTGTTTAACCTTAACCTCCAGAGAATAAATGTGTCAATGGCTTAATGCATCAATAATTAGCTCGTCGACACGAGGTGTTGAACACTGGGTTGAACACCAGGGTGAAGCCTCGACACCGATTTTACTTGTTTAACCCCCGTGTAGAAGGGGTTAAACCTGGTGTTGAACACCGATAATTTGTTTGTTGAATCCCCATAATGTGTCGTGTAGACACTTATCGGGGTTGAACCTTGTGTCTAAAGTCAAGTTATTTTAATAATTATTATTGCTTCTAATTTGAGTTTTGCTTGAGAAATGAGTTTTACACAACTGCTGGGAGGGTTGACCCCATAGGGGGGTTGAAACCCCTTCCAAACCCCGCTTGGGAACGAAGTAATAATAAACATTATTTCATTATATTATTTTTTAACATTTTCCTTACGATATTCATCAAACTATTGAATTACCAACTCTATGTTGTCTGCAGTCGAAACTTAATTGATAAAATAAATTTATTTTTTAGCTCATAATAACAAAATTAATACAAATTAGGTGATCGAATTCGTTTTTGATTTCATTCTTATCATTTAAGTATTTCTTCTATCGGTCGTATTTTTTTTAATATTTATTGGTAGTAATTCTTTTTATTTATATTTATGTTTACTGATAAACATCTTTATTAGTTCTATTTTATAGATACTCTGCAGTTTGGACTGTTTAGTTTTGTTTGTATTTTTATAATTTTTAAACAATTTTTGGTTTATTTACTTCATTTTATTCATTCATTATCATTACAATTTACAAAAATTTGATTGACAAATGTACGCCAGTACTAATGAAGTAATAAAAGTATAGCGATGTTTGCGATGAGATCAGGCTTCACTTAAATAAAAACTTAAATAGAGATGCAATGGGATAACCAGTGAGAAAAGGTTATATTTTTTAATACAATATAGGTGATTAATCTTAGGTTGAACCCCTACCGTGTAGACGTTTACGGGATTCAATACCGAAAATAATTCAAGTTCAACACCTCGTGTAGACGAGGTAAATTACTTCGTTCACACGTGGGGTTTGGCGGGGTGTTCAACCCCCAACTATTCACACCGTATTTTTGACCTATAGCTTAGACAGTACCCCGATAAAAAATGAGTTTCAGGGTTAAACCCCGTGTTAAATCCTGCTCACACAACTGCCGTGGGGGTTGAACTCTCTGCCAAACCCCGTGTGCGAACGAAGTATAGAAATCCATTATTTTCGGTCTCGTACATTGTTTGTGTTTTGATTTTTATTTTAAACGTTCTGCTATAAATTACTGTAATTTTATGTAATTAATTAATTAATTTAATTAATTGATGTTATTAATCATTCCCAAGATGTGCTGTAATTTCGTTCCGTTTATATTGATAGTCAGTGGTGGTCAAGTAACTTTTTCAATGTTTCAAAATTCAATCAATAGGCCCCCTCTAGTAATAATATCTTCATACATGTAGTGGAATAAAATTAATTCCCTCTCACTATAATATTTTTATTCGTGCCTATTTTTTTTATTAGTTTCGTTTTTAAAAATTTAGATTATTTTTTATTTATTTACCTCGTCTACATGAGGTGTTAAACTCCGGGTTAACACTGGGTTGATCTCTAGTTTGAATCCTGAATTCCATAAATTATCCATATTAATTGAGGTTGAACCCCGTTTATATGATGAATTTTCGGGCATAGGAGTTAACCTGGGATACAGTGCTCAATACCTAGTGTAGACAAGGTAATTTTACAAAAATAAGATAGAGATTATTATTTTAAGAAAATAAGATTCATGTTTCACGGTTGCAACTAGTTTTTTAGCAGAATAATGATATCTCAGTGATAACAATATAGTTCACATATGGGGCTATTTAAAGCTACATAGATTGTACTCTTAACCTAAAGGTCCTTAATTGCATAAATTGTATACAAATTTACCCTATCTCAACATATTAAGAGGCTTGAAACATCTTTTCAGAGCTTAGGGGCCTTGCGTAACCTCAATGTAACCTATTTCTAGAGTTTGTTAAGTACACAAGCTTAGAATAATACTAATGTAAAAGGAACCTAGGACCGTAAACACAATGTAATTCTACTAATAACACGAAAGCCAGTTCACTGGTGGTCTTAAGTAGGGGCACCACCCTAATAACTAAACAATATTTTATAAATGCTTCATAAATATCCATTATTAAAGAAAGTTCGTAAAAAACAATATAATAACTTAAAAAAAGCTAAGAATTTAATAAAATCGGTCTTAGAAAGCAAAAAGGTTAACAAAGTACGTGAATCTACATTTAGTAGACGAGGACTACTATTAATATATATTTTAATTAAAAACGTTAAAAAACAATTCTTCAAAAATAAATGCTTAAAACACGTTAAATGCTTCAAAAATTATTATACACCTCTATTTAAATTTAATGAATAAACCAGCATTAATTAAAAATATAACTTAATAATCCAGCAACAGGAAGTATTGCCAACTTTTTATAAGAAAAATGTATATTGTTAAAATAATAGGGGTAAAATAAGGCAAAGGGGCAAATAATAGGGTGGCAGCATTACTTAAGACTACAGGTTTTACTGTTATCAGTTGTGCTCCTTCCAAGTATAGTATCATTCTAAGTACTCAAACATAGTATTGAATCACTTGCCTTTTTTACATGTTAATTCAAATGATAAGTTAATTTAATTTTACTGGCGTAAGTTTTTTCATATTATGTAATGGGTTGTATATTCCACAGATACCTACTTCAAACAACCGTTTAAAGCAAAATTGAAAAAGTTCTCAGTCATTTTAAACTTTTCCTTTTTATCAATAATGCATGAAACGTGAGGCGACAAAATAGAATTTTAAATATAATTAATAAGTGTAAAATTTGTGTTAGTTTGTAAAAATTGAACAAAGTGAATTTAAACTTACGCTCAAAGAGTTATCTAAGCCCTCGCAAGTTTATTTTAACAACAATCTTTTATAAACTCTGTGATTATAAAAGGGCACTGACGTTCGTAGTGCCCATAAACGATTCTAAATAAAAATTTTAGAGCATCTACAGCACCCTATATATATTATATTATATATATATATATATATATATATATATATATAATATATATATATATAATATATATATATATATATATATATATA
This sequence comes from Microvelia longipes, assembly GCA_018340805.1. Lineage (NCBI taxonomy): Eukaryota > Metazoa > Arthropoda > Insecta > Hemiptera > Veliidae > Microvelia > Microvelia longipes. The sequence continues at coordinate 13,340,101 of JACMZG010001913.1, read as the reverse complement.
TAGTTTTGTGGAGAGACTCTTTTCTTCGTTCCTTTCAATATAATGATTATTATATTAATAAATATCACAGTCCCTAAATTGATTCAATAAGATTAGTAAAGGGGTTTCATTGCATTGGAAGTCTTTATTTAGAACTCTGTTTTGATACTTGTGGTGTCCTTTCGCCTTGCTTGCGTTTTGTTGACAATTTTCCGGTTAGTATGTTGGTGTAGCCATAGAGATAGATACTAGAGGGGGCATAGCCTATCTCAATACATTGAGATAGGCATACATTGATGCCTGAAGATACATTGAGGCATACATACAGGCTCTCAGGGGATATGTGTAACCTCATTGAAACCTCCTTCCAGAGTATGCCAAGGTCATAATAAATCAATTGTTTTCAGTTTCCGCTCATTATTTGTGTTTTGAGTTATATTTTTAACGTTCTTCTATATAAGCTACTGTAATTTTGTATTATTAATTAATTTTTAATTTAGGTTTAAATTGTTCTCTATCCGTGGCACATCAAAATTACTTTAATTATCGCCTTCCACCCTTTACCAGTCTTGTAAGAGCTTAATTTAAAATTCACATTTTGTCCGGCCGTTCCACGATTCCGTTTCCTGCCATAACTGTAGTATTTGTCCCCCCCCCCCCCCCGTATGACTAAAAGTATAAGAAGAAAGCCAATTCAAAGGCAATAAAAAACAATCTAAAAGTATGCTTAGTAAAATAAAATATACCATTCTAGATAAATTTTCATTTTACATGTATAAGTTTATATCTCACTTCAAAAGAAACAAAATATTATAATATCAAGAAAAACCTTTTCATGCAATGTATTAAAAAAAGTCTTAAACAGAATCATCAAGTTTGTTGGCAACACTGTGTAAAGTTGATATCACTGTGAAAAGTTGGTAACACTGTGATTGCACCTTTTAGAAAACCATATTTTACTTGTCCAGTCCTTTGTTTGGCCAAAAAACCTTTTTGGATGAAGAAATTATAAGATTGTTTGTCCTTAGGACATCCTTTTATCCGTTCTTTTTATTTTTCACTTTTCTTCGCTTACGGTAGGAAAGGCATATTCTTTTGTATTTTATAGTAACTAATTAAATTTAATAATTTAACCTTTTTTTTGTTGTTGTTTATAAATTTTTATTATTTTTAATCTCCTTGAAGGTTTTTAGCCTACCTAGGTAGGATGTCTCTCGCACAATTATATTGTGCAAAACTATTCATGTTCCGATTCCTGGACTATAAGTTATCACATAAAAACTTGTTAACATTATAGTAAGTATGTTTTGCGAGATTCTATAGTCTCAAATGGTATATGTTAACTTTATGTTGAACTTGTCATATCCTTGTTACATTACCTGTTTTTCGCAGATTTTGCTATAACCATCCTGGAGATTGTACACGACCCACAGGAAATCACTTATTCGAAGAAAACTGAAATTTGTGCGAATTTATAAAATTTTGAGCGTGCGCAATCATGTGAAGGGCTCCACTCTGGATAGGCAGACTATGTTTTTCCTTCATAATTTAAGCTATATTTTCATAAAAATTTTGTTTAAAGTTGTACAAAACGAGTCACATTTTTTAGGTTCGGCACCTGGACTATAAGTTATCAGCTAAAAACTCGTTAACATAGTAAGCCTTCTTAAGCAACAATGTTTCAATGCTTTTTTTTTTAAAGTTTTGGGTGGAAGTTCAACGATTGAAGCGTAATTTATTAAAATAACCCTATTCCTTTAAAATTTGGGGACTGATTTGTAGTAATTCGCTAAAAATCAATAAATAAATAAAAATCTCTATCTAATATAACATAAATGGGGTCAGTAAAGTTGCTCTATTACGTTATCTCCTTTATTTAAGTTCCTAGTGAGGCGTAGGTGTTGTAATAATACACTACACATCACTTGCTCTCAATTCTGATTATAGTCTGTTGTTGTAATTTCTAAAAAGATTTCATGACTAAGACAAATTGTTCACTTCATAATCGTCAATTCAATACTGTCGCCAAGAAACTTCTCAACTCGAGCAATCTGAAGACTTAAGAAAATTTTGTTAACATTAAGGGCTTCTTGTTAAGTATCTTTGGGTTTCTAAGTTTTCATCCTTAATTTATCCCTTTTCAATCAGATCGAAACATAATGGAAATCACGTCGCTAAACCACGTTTCTAATAACACCAGGTTTTAAAACGATTCTTTAAAAGGGCTCTTAAAAGAAATGTTAAATTTACTTAAATAAATATTACGCAATGAATAATGTCAACAAGTTGATTCAGTTCGATTTCAAAACAATCAATGCTTTCAGCTAGCTGATTTAATTTAAGGCAATTGATCTTATTTCAAGGATTTTTTTTTACTTTAAAGAAGTAATTACCTAATAATTATTAAAAAATCGGGTACGGGGTACCTCGGAGCTTTTCCTCTATCCTTATTACGGATTTGGTACGCTCATCCTCGCAGCTTCCCTCGTCCTCAGGATATACTATTCGCCTAATTTATACTGCAACATGTCTTCGGACTCGCTTTGCTCGTCCTCAGATAGTAAATGCATCCGTTTTATTCTCAGAGGTCACCCATACAGCACTGACCACGCTCAATGCTCCTTAACTTTTATGATCCAAACAAAATCATGGATATACTTGTCGTATTAAAACGAAACTTAATGTACTTATTTATTTAGTAAAAGTATACACTTGAACCAAATTTAAACACAATTGGATTATTTCCTGATTTTTTACATTTTAGAAAAAACGTATACAAGTCGTTTAATAAAAATTGAACTAATGCTGATAATGAGATGAAACATAACATATACGCCTGTCTTATTCCTGGCAACATGAGTGTCAAATCTTAATCCGATCGCATCATTTTTCCATCGGTTTTATGGTTTTTTGAAATTTTCACTGATTTATTATTGCGGGTTAATGACGTTATAAAAATTACTTTTCGAATAGCACAACTGCAGCGGTAGATTGATTCTACAAAGTATTAATTCTCTAGCATAAATGCACTAGGAGCTACGATTATAACAGACAAACACCCATACACACACACATACAGACAGAAAACTTTATGAAAACCACTCAGGAGGTCTTAAAAACACCTAAAAACGGATAATTTCGGTGACATCCCGGTTTCGGATTTTTTGCAATTATTGTACTTTTCCTATTTACCTACGGTATAAATGAGGAAAAGTAAAAATCAAACTAATTTAATTTTAAACCTATTCAGTTTAAATCCTGGTTTTAGCTTCTTTTTGCAAACACAATACTCTTTCTCATATTGGTGTATGGGGAAGAGTAAAAACGTGATTTGTTTACATGTTGTTGTTAAACGTATAAGAGGTTTGTTAAGTGTTTGTTAAACGTATAAACGTTTGTTTATACGTATAAGAGGTTTGTTAAGAGTTTGTTAAAGGAGTAAGAGAGTTTGTTAAACGTATAAGAGTTTGTTAAACGTATAAGTTTACATATTGTTGTTAAACGTATAACATATTGTTGTTAAACGTATAACATATTGTTGTTAAACGTATAAGAGAAAGAATAAAAACGTGATTTGTTTACATATTGTTATATATGTCAATTAATAAAATCGTTACTAATGCTGGTAATAAAATTTAATTTAAAATGTTTGTTTACCACGCATAATAGTGTACTTGCGTAATTGTTTAGCGTGATTATACATCTCTTGGGAGTGGTTGTGATATTTGAAATTAATACATATTTTTAAAATCATTATTGTGGGTTTATGACGTCATACATATTTTTTTTGTCTTACATACAGAGAATTAGGTTCTGAAAATTAATAAGGTTAACTTTTGTTGCAAGTTTTATTTTGATTCAAAAAAGCGTTTGAAAGTTATCTTGTACTATAGATCAGTGAGTCCCTCCCTTTGAAAAAAACTGCCTTACCTCTTCTCGACTCTTTTTGGCCCCAACTTCAAAAGCTTGTTTTTCCATTGGAAATTCGCTAAAACGAATCCTTAAAATTACTTAGACCTATAAGAACAATTCAAAAGAGTGGTACTTCATGAGTCTCAGTGCAGGCATTTTGCGTTTAATCCACGGAAGAGTCGCGTTTTTACGATAAGATGCCATATAGGAACAATAAGTGCTAGTCTATATATTTTTTAATTTATTGTAAAGAATTTTCCTTCAATTCAGGTTCATTTAGGGTTAGGGATTTAAAACGAGTACCTGACATCACACAGGCTCTTTCCAATTATTTATTCCTGAACCGACTTGTTCAGATTATTTATTCCTCGTATAAAAGAATCGTAGACCGGAATCGAACCCATATACTACCTAAATGGCAGATACCCATGCTAACCATTACACAAACCCTTCTAATCTAATAGTAAGTAGTAGTAATATGGATGGGGGGGGGAAGTGGTAGTAACTACCAGGCAAGTAGGCCACGTTGTTGGGCCCTTTTTGCCAGCTCCCTAAAATAGTTTTCTATTCCTTCTAATTTCAAGTCAGGTATATTTCAAGAGCCGTGAATTTTTATGGTTCCTCTCATGCTTTTTTCAAGCAATCATACATATTTTCACTGACTCTTATAGTCTAGTGAAAACTAGGAACAACAAGTGCCCTCGCTGTTATACCAAACCTGTATAAACTTTAAACTACAAGGCAGACACACTATTAACTATAGTATTATAACGAATCTACTATGAGGGTCCTAAATTTTGCCTATACCCCGTTTCATTTAGGGTAAGGGATCTTTAACGAGTACCTGACAACGCACAGGCTCGAGAGCACCGGCTTTACGTCCCTTCTGAAGGACGTGGTATGCAGAATTTTTATCCCTCTTATAAAAATCCCAGAGGCCCGTGCTGGGATTGAACTCATAACAAAATAAACCCAGGAAGTTTAAAGTCCATTCATTCTGTGTATTAGCCGCGCACCTTAGCCACTACACCACGGGTGACTCCCTTTCTAATCTAGTAAAGTTGTACTATAAATTATAATAAAAGTTTTTAATCATAATAGTGTAAGATGGTTTTTACAACAGCTTTCCAACTCGATTATAAGGGCTGCTAGGCTTTGGTGATAAGACAGACAATGAAACAGTATTAAATTACCAATATAAATCTAATAATTATCTATATTTTTATGAATAAACTTTGTCTGTGCTTTATAGATTCTACGTGTTATATCTGGCAGTCATTTCTTTCTTTATGTAAATACACCGATATAAAATAAATCTATATGGGGAGTGCCTCCACCAAGTCTGCGGGGTAAGCGATCACTGGTGTACCATCCTTAAGAGAAACCATCTCGAGGCTCTTTTCATCCCCTCGTATCTTTTTATTAAGGACCTTAAAAAATATAATTTAAATATTAATTAAAAGATCTTGTTTAGCTGACCCACTCTATCAACTTTCATATCTTTACCATTCACTGATGTTGAGATATAATGGCTTAAATTTAGGCAGTTTTGACAATCAACTCATTCACTCATTAAAATTCTAAGGCACTTTCAGCAATCATTGTCACTTGAAATTTAATATATAGATAGATGTTGATGTGAAAATCAATGAAAAATTGTCAAAATCTAACTTTTTCAGTTCCTTTTACCTAATATGTTCTACCTAAGTTGAAAGGCACCTATAACCGCAATTGTACATACAAAGAAACATTTTGACAACTAGCGCTCCCTAGTAGAGCAGATCAAAACTAAAAATATCGAGTTTTATTTTGACAGAACATAACAAAATATTTTTCCGCAATTTATTTATTGTATAATTAAAGAAATTGGAACTGTTTAGTAATAAATATTGGTGTAATATGCTGTAACTAATTAGTAGTTTAATAATATTTCTTGTCGTATTTTTGTAAGGAATGATGCTTACAAAAAGAAATGACATCCCAACAAAAACACATGCTTGTAAAAAAACAGACAAGACTAGCGTAAAAAGTTGTGAGATCATTAAATAAGCCAAGTCGTTGGTTCCCAATAATGCTTGTAATATATTAGCGTGCCAGAAAAGTGAATCACCTATAGAGGTAGTGTTTGGTATAGGGTATAGTGCCTGATTATATCGTACCCTTCTCGTTTCATTTATTCATTCATTTCTTTTGTATACTCCTGGATCTACGCAGGTAAGTAAAACTGCTGCAATTATGACAACGGCTAAAATCTGTTATGATTAATCTCCACGAACACCTGCATTGTTTGATATCTTAAAATATAGCAAAATAAAATATAAAACTCGTTCACACCGCTGGCTTGCCGCCAAGTAGAACAAGCTGATGATTGCCTCTCAATGTAAATAGGGCCTTTGTAACTTCACTTTGAAACGCCTATGACAGTCTCCACCCAATACAGACATGACTTGGCGGGACAGAAAAGTTGATGTCCCTACTTTTTTGGACCAAAGACTTGGCGGGGAGTATTTTACCACATAAGTGGTTTTTGGTAAGATAAAGTATTAATCGGATCCTCAAGCGAGAAATAGATTGTTACACATTCCAAAGGAAATTCACCCAACATGCGGACCACCACGCCAGAATTATTTTCTTGTTATAAACTTATATAATATAAAAAAGGCCTTCGGGCTCTTTGCCGTTTCGCAAGCGCCGTCGGTGCTGGGGGCAGCTTCGCGGCCACATAGTTGTTGTACTTTATCAGTTCGTCATATTACTAATTTATATAAGTGGCATACTGACACGATATACACGTAAGCGAATTTTCAAATGTATCGTATAGAATAGATATGTATAGAAAAATCGGGTACGGGATACCTCAGATCACATCGGGTTCGCTACGCTCATCCCTTCTATTTCGGACTCGGTTTCATTTGATTCAGCGCCCCCAAAAAACATAATTATTTATATTTTTTTTTAAATTTTCAAAAAAATATGCATTTTTGAAAATTTTGCTGTCTCAGCAAACCGGGTTAAAGACAAAAATCACAGAAAACTGGTTTTCAAAAAGGTTCGTATATATAATAAATAATAATGCCCTTTTAGAGCTTGCGGCTCATCAGGGATAAACCCTGCGGGAACCGTTACGCTCAAAGTGAGTTCTAAAGTTGGCGATAATTTATCTAAACATTAATCTTCTATAAACTGAGAGCGTAACCTGGGATGCGAACCCAGACCTCCGTGGGTGTCAAAGGTCAGTGTAAAGACTGCTTAACGACCTCAGCCACGACGTATATATAATGGAATATGTTATTATATTATATAAATATATATATATATATATATATTATATATATATATATATATATATATATATATATATATATATATATATATATATATATATATATAATATATATATATATATAATATATATATATATATATATTATATATATATATATATATATATATATAATAATAATTTTCCATTAAAAATTCGTTATTATAGTTTAACGTAGACGAGACACGGTTCTGTGTAAAACACAGTGTCTACGAATATCGATCCGACCCATGCACCACAATTTTCTAATTTTATGCGTAATTATACGTGAAAACCCGGTCAGATTTTGAAAAGCATTCACAGAATATCTATAAAGAATAGATAGTGTGTTTTCTAGAGAGGCTTCTCTCACTTTTAAACTAGAGTCGAATCTCCTTCTCTCTCTTCAGTATAAAAGCCTCATAAAAACTGTCAGAATCAAATATAACCTCTTTTTATTTGGTTCCTATAAGAGATTATTTCCTTGCAATCGGCTTTTACACTACGTCTGATTTAATTAAATTTTTTAGGTTTTGAAGATAAATGCGAGAACAGTAAACCGATTTAATATCTTTTTTACAATTGTTGATAACTGATTATTCGTTTCCATCTATTCAGATTAGATATACGTTTTGTCACCTATACATCCAAAGGTCTATAGAAAAATTATTGTGTTTAATTTAAATAGAAGGGTACGGGGTACGTCGGAACTTTTCTCACATCGGATTCGCTACGCTTATCCTCACGACTTCAGACTGTTCTGAGGACTCGCTTCGCTCGACCTCGGAATATACAAGTCGTTAAATTAATAATGCATTACTCTTTCAGACTTGCTTCGCTCTTCCTCAGATAGTAAATACATACGGTTTCATTCCCAGCGGCCACCCATCCAGGCACTGACCATGTTCGATGCTGCTTAACTTTTATGATAAAAAAAATTATAGATATACTTGTCGCATTAAAATTAAACTTGGTGTTACTCATTTATCACGTAAAGGATTATACTAAATAATGCTGATAATGAGATGCTAATTGGCACACATGTTAGTCATGTACATGCGCGCTAAATCTCAATCCGATCGCATCAATTTTTCATCGAATGAATTGCATGTGTTTTTTAAATTGTAATAAATGTAAAAAAATGTCTTCGGCCCGACGGTATTGAAGTTATTAATGGTCAAATAAATATAATTATATGTATATATAATATATATATATATATATATATATATATATATATATATATATATATATATATATATATATATATATATATATATATATATATGTATGTAATATAATACTTAAATATACAGATTATAAAAATATATAATCTGGATCAGACTTAGAAAAACGAGTTCTCAATTTATTGCTCAACGTGGGATACTTACCAACTTACTGTCCCGTATTTGGAAGAATTTTTGTTCCTGGATAGCTAATATAAAGTTTCCAAAAATAGGTATAGAAAAGTAACGTGGAATCGATCCCTTCTTCCCTTAGGCAATTCTAAGGGAGGGGGGACCTAAGAAACACATATTACCTTTTAGCTTTAAAACTAAAATTAATTTAATTTATTTTAAATGTATTAAGAAAATTAATGATGAAATAAAATATATTTATTGATCATATAAAAATATACTTTATCAATAAATGATTAATTTTTTTTGTTCCTATTTTTAATAAGTTGAGTTAGCAACCGTTACCAGTCAACAGAATCTACTTTTTTTAGATAATATTGGTTTCTAGTAACAAGGAAAAAATTATATATATGTATAATATATAAGGAAGGGCTAAGCCCCCCCCCCCCTAAGAGTTTTCGCCTATGCTTTTTTCACTCTTTTACCCTTTCACAGCTTTTTCCCTGACGACCTCATTACCTGAAATTTCTTAAAAAAATTTGTCGTAAATTAAAAAAATATTTTGAGGCGGTGGTCCGCATGTCGGGCGAATTTCCTTTAAGATGCGTGATTCCGTGCTTAACAACCAACCGATTTCTTGCTTAGGGCCCGGTTTATGCTTTAGAACCTTAGAAGTCGATTAAGCGCCCCAATAAACAAAAATAATACGTTTTTTGAGGCGAAAAATATTAACCCTGATTTTTGCCGATTTCTATCGTGGTCCTAGGTTCGACTCCCTCCATGACGCATATCCCATTAGCGAATTTTTTCCAAAGGAAATTCGCTAATAAGGCTAAATTTTCTAAGTAACTTTATCTAATGAGGTCTTTGGGAAGAAAGTAGTGAAAGAATGGAGGAGTAAAAGGAGGGATTGTTTTTAGTCGGCTTTCTAATTCCGGCGAAGGGGCCGAGAGCCACTTATTTGTTTGTAGGTATAATTTATAACAATAAACTATAACTATATGGGTTATCTATAAGTATAAATGTTTTGTTTATAGTTATAAGTAATAACTATATACTATAAAAAAAACTTTTTTTAGGGTGAACGTTTACTGTAATATAAAGAGAAATTCGTTGATTCGTTAATTACACAAATGAAACAACACCTTTCTCACTTTTTCTTTTCTCAAAAACTTTCATGAATAGAATTGTCAAAAATCAAAATTTATTTCAAAATGCTTTTAAGTTAACGGTTAACAAAACTCTAACAACCTCACTTGGTACTTTAAACTTAATCAAGTATGCTTTTTAACTATAAAATCCATTATAACTGTGATGCTGTTAACCTTTTGTTAAATATTATATGATTTTTATCTAGTTTATGCAGTTCATGCATTCTTTAAAACGTTGTTATATTATTATTAATATAATTAAATATAATAATTAATATAATAAACAACAGGGTAGGGGGTCTACAGGAATTTAATCTCTCAGAATTGACAATATGGAAAAATTACACATTTTGAACACAAAAGGATATTTTGGTTCGCTCTGCTCGCCTCGGCATAAGGCAATATTGTACTATTATTTTGGACCTATAGTCTATAGGTCTGTAGTTATTCTTTGTACCTATGATATCAGTAAAGTACTTTAGAGTCGCGGATCTCAATTGATCATGTAATCAATACAGAGGGGTCCCCACATTAGGATGTATTTTAGAGCCTTGGGTCTGAACAGCTCATAGATGATTGACGTAATCAATACAAGGGGTCCCAGCATCATTGATAGTATTTTAGAGCCTTGGGTTGAAAGATCGTAATCAATTACAGAGGGGTCCACATCACATTAGTAGTCTTTTAGAGCTTGGGTCATGAATTGGAGACAAGAATCTTAGCATTTTGATTGACGATTGATTGACGTAATCATACAAGAGGGGTCCCACCCTCATTAGGATAGGTATTTTGAGCTTGGGTCTGAACAGATCAAGAGGTCCCACCCACTCATTAGGATAGTATTTTAGAGCCTTGGTCTGAATAGATCATAGCATTGATTGACGTAATCAATACAGAGGGGTCCCACCACTCATTAGGATAGTATTTTAGAGCCTTGGGTCTGAACAGATCATAGCATTGTTGACGTTATTCAATACAGAGGGGTCCCAGCACTCATTAGGATAGTAAATTTAGAGCCTTTGGCGCTCTGAACAGATTCATAGCATTGATTGACGTAATCAATACAGAGGGGCCCACCACTCATTAGGAGATAGAAAAAAACTATTGTTAGAGCCTTGGTCTGAACAGATCATTAGCATTGATTGACGTAATCAAATACAGAGGGTCCACCCACTCTTTTAGGATAGTATTTTTAGAGCCATTGGTCTTGAACAAGATCATAGATTGATTGACGTAATCAATACAGAGGGTCCCACCACTCATAGGATAGTATTTTAGAGCCTTGGGTCTGGAACAGATTCATCATTGATTGACGTAATCAATACAGGAGGGGCCCACACTCATTAGGATTAGTATTTTAGAGCCTTGGGTCTGAACAGATCATAGCATTGATTGACGTAATCAATACAGAGGGGTCCCACCACTCATTAGCGATAGTATTTTAGAAGGCCTTGGGTCTGGAACAGATATAGCATTGATGGATTGTAATCAATACAAAGAGGGGTCCCACCACTCATTAGGATTAGTATTTTAGAGGCCTTGGGTCTGAAACAGATTTCATTTAGCATTGATTGACGTAATCAAGACAGAGGGGTCCCACCACTCATTAGGATAGTATTTTAGAGCCTTGGGTCTGAACAGATCATAGCATTGATTGACGTCACCATTCAAGGATCATACAACGAGTTAGAATAATATTCTAGAGCCTTAGATCTGAACAGATCCTCAGTACTGATTGTCGTAATCATTCTATATTTATCTAATCTTTTAGTAGATCTCTGGGTCACTGACGTCTAAGATGGCGTGGAGGGTTATCTGGAATAATTCTTGAGGATAGGTTTTGGTTAAAAGGTATGATCAAGTAGGATGTCATATAATTTTATATAACATAATATTATACTATGATACTCTCGGACATAAAGAACGTTGAGATCTCTATAAAGGATAAGATTTGATTCATGAAAAGGGGAATCTGTAATCTTGCGAAGGATGATGAATTGGAGTCTTTGGAGGCAGTTTTCTTCTTTGGAGTCTCAGAAGAAAATTCAGTGCCGTAAGTCCAAGTATTGCATTGTAGTTGTAGATCAGTAGTTTGTTCGTGAGTAAAAGTTTAGAGTGTTTGTGGAATGGTCGACCTAGCAGCTTGAAACGTCTACTTGTCTGTTGTCTTTTGGATTTAGTATTATGTCCGTAGGTTAGTCGTGTTTGTATAGTACGCGACCAAACAGATGACAGACTTTTTTGAGGGATGGGTTGTTGATTAAGTGATTTAGTGAAACAGCGCGAATATTACATGGGGGAATCTTCTGCTTATTGACTTTAATCCTCCATTTCCTTAACCAAGGTTGGAGAAAAAAGAGATGGTTTTGGATAAGTCGGGAAACGGTTTGGCAATTAGAGTGTACGGTAAGGATTCGTTTATCATCAGCGAAGGATGCTAGAGTAGCAGAAGGATGTTCAGGATGATCTGAAGTAATAATAATACCTATTTAGAGCCTTGCGGCCCATCTGGGATAACACCTGCAGGAACAACCTCTAGTGTTTGTGGCAACCGTTAGGCTCAAAGTGTAATCTAAAGGTAGCGATAAGTTATTTGAACAATAATCTTATATTAACTGGGAGCGTAACCTGGGATGCGAACCCCAGACCTGCGTGGTGTCAAAGGTCAGTTTAATAACTGACGCCTTAACGACCTCGACCACGGAGGTGGCTTGATCTAAGGTATAAATATTGTAGAGGAAAGGACCGATGTTGCTACTGTAAAGGATTCCTGCTCTAACAGGAGAAAGAGATACACCGACGCTCACTAGAAATATCTGATGGCAAGATAGGATTGGAGGATATAGTAGTAAGTAAATGGTAGGATGGTTTTGAGCTTCCACTGCAGTCCAGCATAACTGTGATCCAGCATGTCTGAAGCTTTTCAAATGCTTGAGATTTGTAGAGGAAGACAGCTGAACAATACTGCTTCCCCTCAAATACGGGCCTTCGGCCGTTTTGCCGCTTACGCGTTCTCGGCGCTTCGCGCTCGTCCGCTCCGCGGCGTCGGCCCGCCGGCCGCTTCGCGGCCCGGGGGCCTCCCAGTGGCCGCTTCGCGGCCACATTGTTGGTTGTTTTGTATTATGGTATGGTTTGCATTATCGTTGTTTGTTAATGGCATTTTGCCACGTATTTAGCGAATTTTTCACAGCCTCGTTTCACAGGCCCGCTTCGCGGGCCTGAGAGGCTTATCTTGCAAATTTGCATTGTTATTATTCCCTCTATTATTAATAGTTAAGCAATGAATATTACAGTTAACAAGCAATATAAGAAAATGAATAAGTATATTTAAATAACATAACTAATACGTTTTTATAGAGGTATGAAAGAATAAAGAAAAAAAATCCACACGTTGCAACTGATGAAGTAAACCTTTAAAGGTAAGGAAAAGATTATAGTTCATCTTTCATCAGTTTTAGTTATTCGTCCACCATACAAAAGGTATTAACTCTTACATAAATTTATGATTGTTATGCAATAAAGAAAAATGTTCAAATTTGTTTTGTAAAACAAATTGTTATTTGAGTAATAATCTTTTAGTTTTGAAAAGAAATATATTCATTGATTTTCTTGAAAATAAAAATACCGTTTTCGTCACTTAGGATTTGTCGATTGAGCTGAAACCGGTCGGCAATCGTTTTAGAATGACCCGACCATATTAAAGACACCTCGAGGTTCTTCCTCTGTTACAGGGCCTGCTTTGGCCAGCCGTGGATCAGTGGAAGCCATTTTTAGTCTGTCTCTCTGGGACAGTTGGCTTACCCAGGTGAGCAAGAGGTAGAGGCCCCTCTTTTTTACTATATCCCCACCTCTAACACTACTGAACCCAAAGATATATCGTACGAGTCTTTGACCTAGACGTATACATATATACAAGTTATATATATATTGCTATACCATTTGCGCCATTTTGTGATGGTTCGATTGAGCTGAAATTGGTCTTAATCGATTCAGCTAGCGTTCTACCTAAAACGAAAATACCTTGTTTTAAAGCCATTTAAAGTTTCAAAAAATT